>JAUCMX010000024.1:14884771-14974771 GCA_033459395.1 Hemibagrus guttatus | reverse complement strand
TTAGAACTGGCTTAAATACTAACACCCCACACACACGGACCTTCACAGAGAGCGACTACTACATACAAATGCTTGTACTCCAGAAAGCCAAAACACTCATCACAGAGCAAACTATGAATCCTATAATCAGAATATTTGCAATGATGCATGCAGCCCAGGGCACGCATGGATGGGTGGATAGATGGATAGAAATGATCTATCTATCTAACACAAGGACAACTACACATTACATATGAACTTGTCACCACACATTCAAAAACGATTCAACAAAAACACAACACCCGCAAGAGCGTAAGATGATGGCTGATTTCCTGTGTGTTTAAAGCATGTATAGCTGTAGGAACAAAACTCTTACTAAAGTTAGTCGTCCTACACATGGGTAGTCTATACCTACGGCCAGATGGAACAGGAATGAAATACCGATGGAGTGGGTACAGGTAGCTAGAGATAAAATATTAAAGTGTGCATGACAGGAGTGTGCTTTCTGTTCACTCTGAAGTATTGGATGATCCTCTCCATGATGTCGCACTCATCAGTTCAGCAGTTTAGTTTTATTTGTATAGAAGTGTCACAAAGAAGATTTACAAATTCCTGGATATCAAAGTTACATTTATAAATGTATCCCTGTATAATCTGTTTTCTTTGTCATGCTTAGTAAGTGGTTGATTAGGAATTGCATACATGTTCTGTAACATTGTTTAGACACTAAATGATCAGGAAGAGATTTGCTGCCATCGCATGTTTATTTAATTCCAGTAATTGTACTTTGATGACTCCGAAGCGTTTTGCCTTTATTATTCATTAAAACGGAAAGTCTGTCATCGTTTAAGTTTATTTTGCCGGGTCACACAGTTGAGTATAAACAGATGTCAGAATGCGGAGTTAGTCCCATGCATGTCGGTCATGTGCATGAAATGAATGTACACCTCCTCTTTCTTTCATCCAGACGGTTGAACATGGATTCCCCAATCAGCCGAGTGCTCTGGCCTATGACCCCAAACTGCAGCTAATGGCCATTGGGACTAAATCAGGAGCCATCAAAGTGTATCCTTTTCAAACAGTACATAATGTGTAAGTGTATTATGTTCATCTATGTGGTGTTGATGTACGATGTCATTTCAGTCACCTTTTTTTAGCCTTGTGGGGAAATGAGGTTTTAATGAATATGGAATGGAGTGAGGTAAAACGTGCATGAAGAAACCACCTTCACATCCTTTATTTGATCAGGCATTAAACATAATGCAGGCCACACGTTTACACAGGTTTTAAAGGACAAATCCAGCTTGAATGAACATCTTGCATATTAAAGAAATACTCTCCAGTATTAGTTTGAGATCTTTTAGCTGAAAAATTGATTAATTGGTCTATTTTTGCATTGGGTAACACTTTACCACTGCCAATAACGGTGCCACGGAGATTCATCACTTCCTAAAAAGAGAGATGCAGCAGTGCTTTACCGTTTTCATCTGCTCAGTCACAGGGTTTGAAAACTTTAACACTTGTGCTACTATAACCGTCAAAGTAATGATGCTTGTTCTCTTGTTCATTGCTGGTTAGCTGAGCTGAGTCTCGTAACCGAGTTGTTTAGCTGCATTGCATTCTGTACCTTTTGAGTCCATTATTTTGTCCCTAATGCTTCTCTGTGCAGGATTTTTTAAAATATGGTTGAATGTTGCTGGAGAATAGTGTAAGTAAAGAAGCTCTTGCTCTTATGTTCTATGAGCTACCAACAGTCCTGACTGTTTTCCCATATGTCCTTATGTTTATGCCTCATAAATGCAATTATAATTGTTTTCTCTTTTGGTGTTTGTATTTTCGTTAGTCACCACGTTAGAGATATTTCAGTGCAGTCATATTTAATGTCCACTTGGGATAGTGGTGTGGTGTGTGTGTGTGTGTGTGTGTGTGTGTGTGTGTGTGTGTGTGTGTATACACATTATAAAAGATTTAATGTCACTTATCTACTGAAATTTCAGATTTTTGTTGTGCAAAACCTTTTTCCTCTAATAGTTGTGGTATTTAGGAAACAAGTCTAAAGTCTCTCCCAGATCCCACTGTGTTTTTGTGTTGTACCAGAAATTCATAGTGTGCCCAAAGCGTTGAAAAATGGTTTAAAAGTATTCCCACAGTTAATTTTTTCCCTTGGGTTGAATTCCTTAGTGTTGATTATATTGGACATGGCCGTGCTCTGGGTTAAAGGAATGTTTAGGAGGCTGTAATTACTGCTATCAGACTGTGGAGCTGGAGACTCCTTTAGCAGCCTGTGATTTATCTGGCTGGTTTAATTGGACTAAACGGCTGAGAAGGAATTGTAGAGACATTTCTCTGACCTTTTTGTTTTTATTCCTCCAGCTTTCATTTGGGGGCACGCAAGGCGAGGATACGGAATGTGTGCCCTACTTGTCTGACTTGGGACATGCCCCGAGCCGTTGTAGTGGTGGGCATGGTAGCACACAGTGCAGATCTTTGAGCCGCGCTGAGGAGTGGTTAAAGGAGGCTGGTACCATCAGGCACGGCTGAGCCAAGAGGCCGACTCTGAAGCCCTGACTCACTCTCTGAGCTGTGCTCGCCTCTGTGAATGTCATCCAGCTATTCTGAACACAATCTATCTGCTGTCTCCGAATGAATATAAGGGTGCTGCGGTTAGTGGGTGGGAAAGGAAGTTGTTCTGAAGTTGACCTAAGTGGTTTAGTTTCAGGAGCATTTCATTTGTCTAGTCTGTGTACACATGGGTGTGTAGTGAAGGCAGACAAGAGTTGTATGTTGGGTTTTGGTCAACCATGAATGTTTTCTTCTAAATAGTCACTCTTTCACAGCTTGGGGCATCAGTGCCTTTTTATAAATCCTACTTGTGAATAGGTTTCAGAAGGAAAAGTAGGCCAGCTGTGGAATGTTATCATGTCGACTTGTTTACATTTGGACCCTAAGGTGTTTTTGTCTTCTCAGAAATGATTGACCGAAGTGACTGACGTTGTTCTGTTCTGAATTTAATAATAGAACTGCAGCCTACCTTTGACGCTGATAATAGAACTGCAGCCTACCTTTGACCTTTGACAATCTTGCTTTTGACTTAAAATATCAAATAAAGCTGTTCTCCACGGTTTGTCTGGAGTCCATCTTGAATTGATTAGACAGCAGGAGCCCATACATTCCTTTTTTCCCCATCACCGTGAACCTTAGATAAACATCACTGTATCTGGCCTTGTTTTCAGCTGTTGATGGATGAAGATGGCATGATTAAAACTAGATAAGAACTATACAATGCTTATATTATTTTGGCCTGCAAAAATATTTTTATTATATAATATTTTATTATATTTGTGTACATTATTTAATGAACTAAAATTGTTAAATTTTAAATATAAAAAAAAGTTCATATCCTACTCGTTATCCTGTGTGTTTGCGGGCTTTTGAATGTAAACTTCAATTTGATCGACTTCAGATTATATAATTTACGTGGATTACTGCACTTTTAAGTGTGGATTATACTGTTTGAATAATTTTTTTTAATAGAGATTTTTTTTAAAACTTTTGTTTAGCATTTAGCAGAAACCCTTATCCAGTGTGACTTACAGAAGAGCTTTGTAGTCTCCATCAGAAACACATCCTCATGTTAGTTCACTAGGTCAGGCACTAAGAACATTTTGTGCAGTCGTTTTCTAAATGTTGGCATTATTTGCAGAATATGAAAAACAAATGTATATAAATGAAGGACAGGGTTGTCTGTCCGTCTCATGTGGAGCTGTAAACTGTTATCAAATGCTTAAACCGACTGAAGATTTAGTGTTTGGTTGGTGGCGGCAGTGGAGACAGAGACATAGTCATAAAAGTGAGTCAAGATAACTTGCACTTCTGCCCTTCCTCCTTTACACTGATTATTCAATTTGTGTGCACAGCTGTCTGTGCACTCGACCTTTTTATGGAGTTTTGTGGGCGTCACTGCATGTAAATGAGCTGTATCCAGAATATGCTTTGCACTTTACTGGATATCAGCATACACGCACCAGTATAAACAAAATCAGAGTTTCTGTAACTTTTGTAAATCTGGAGGAAAGTTTTGCTTAGAATTAGACTTGGAGTTGTATGTAACTGTGCGGTCATTCTTTTGTCCGTCGCTTAACAAATCTAAGATGACATGCTACATATACCAGATTTACTTTTTGTGACGACTCCAAACAGCTTAGCTTGGTTCCATCAACACACACGAGAAATTGATTTGTGTAGTCTTTCCCTGGAAAGCTGAAATATTGAAACGATGATTAGAAATTTAGAAATAAAATCTTTGGAAGAAAATCCAAGAGTAAAAGAAAAGTGATGAAACAATACCGTTTAGGTTTAAAAAATGATGCAGTGATGTTTTAACGGAGTGGTTAATTAAGCTTTGCGTGTATGCAGATCTGTTACATAATTAATCCATCCGGGAAACATGGCATCAATGGATACATTTTACTGAAGTCATTTTAAGGAGCAAGCAAAGGAACTGGAGAAGCACAATTAAACAAATGGGGAAACTGATAGTACGGAAGCCTGGAGATCGCATTTTAAAGTTTTTCTTGCATTGTTTAGTTAATGTGACAGAAATGGGATATTAAACTGGAGTCAAGAAACCCCAATATGTATAATCTCTTCTATTTGTGCTTAACATTCTCTGTTTAAATGAGTGACAGTCTTCCTATAATTACCATTTGAGTTGGCATGCGTCTCCTCCTCGTTTTCACATCTAAATTAAAAAAAAAAAAGGAATATTCCTCATGGAGACTTGTGAATTCCATCTGAGATGTAAGCAGCTTGTTGAAATGGTGTGAGCTTTTCTTTAAGCGGGAGAACAGAATAAGCTAAATGTGGAAAAGCTTGAATTCAGGAGCTCTGCAATCGACAACACGCATTACAACTTGACCTTGTTTGAATTATTGCATGCGTTATGTAGAGGTATGTAAACACGCATGTTTATAAGCACATATAACAGTACATTTCAGCTAACTCGGTAATTTATGTCTGAAGAATGGGCCCCTGAAGAGTCGTCTACTCATTCTCTGTAGACCAGTGTCTAAGCGAGATGTTTGTCCTTGTTGCTCGGTTTGGATTTGTGCAAACACGAGAAATACGAGCTTTGCTCTTCATAAACATGCTTTTGCTCCAACCGCACATTGAGGCACAGGGCAGGGGACTGTGCTGTAACTGTGTGTGTGTGTGTGTGTGTAGGGGAGTGAGGGAGAATGGAACGTAATGAGATGTCTGGAACAGAGGGGTTGTTGGAGGAGCCGGGTTCACCCGTAAAGAATGTATGCTGACTTGCCCAGAGTTCACCCTCTGCAGTAAGGGGAGATTCTTCTGAGGCTTTGCCCCGGGCCTGGCCTCGCTGAAGGCGCCTTTTGAATCGGTTTCCAAGGCCACCACTCTAGAGCTCGGATAATTGGGATGCATTGCTTCTGCTTTCCAGCTTGAAATGTCGCTCTGCCATTTCTGTCATTTAACTGTCAGAACCGTTTGGATTATGAAGCTGCCAAAATGAACAGTCATCTTTTGCCCACAGCCTAATCAGCTCTGTTTCCATCTGATTTGGGTCTGTCAATGTTAATTTGATGTAATTTTGGAGAACTGTGAAACCCCTGTTGTGTGTGAAATGCACCAGAAAGGAGCAAACTCTATTTTTTTATTTTTTTTTTGGAAGTTTGCACACTTTTTTTTTTTCTCCAGAATGTCTATCTAACTCCTCATCTTATTAGGTGAATTGGACAGAAATCTTTAATCTGTATTTAGATTTACTCCACAAGGATTTGGGGAGACCTCACAAGTGTTTTGCTTTAATTATTACATTTTTGGACTTGTGGTGATTCTGTACAGCACAAAAGCCACAGTAGTTGATGGATAAGAGGCAATAGACCAATAACGGTACTCCTTGCAGTAACGGAGCGTAGCTCAGGTTTATTTTTTAAATGATTTAAAAGAACTGGAGCTAAGAGCAACCTTTACTACAGAACCAGAAGAATTCTCTAAAAGTAGCAGTTGCTTGACCATCGTAATATTGGTGGTTTTCACACTGGACACATGTGCTGAGGTTCGAATCAGAGTGTGATTGTTTCTGGCTGCTCACAGACTTGGTCAGGTTTCAGACTCGCAAAATGCATTTGTGTTCATCTTGCCACATCACCACATACACACATGGAGATAACATCTATATTGATGCATTATTATTATTATTATTATTATTATTATTATTTTGGTGCTCTTAAGCACAGTAAGGTGTCTCGTATCATTCCCCTGGCACACGGGTAAACGAATGATGTCATCGGTTTAAAACAAATGTAGGTTGCTTTACTTTCTGAACAAGTTTGGACCTGAGTACGAGTTGCCTTCAAGTTCGATGATCAATTTGATGTAAACTTTCAATAACAGCGCAGCTTTGAGTATAGCCCGCTGTAATTCAAATTAGAGCTTCATATTAATGCACTCCATCTAATACATGAATCATTTCCATAGTAACAGCTTACACAGGGGCTTATTGCAGATGCTTCACATAATTTAATCTAATAAATAGAAACATGCTGTTATTGAAGGACGTGATGTGGTAAAGACTTTTGCAAGGAAATGTTTGTTTAATGTGTATGGAGGGATTCTCAGGTGTCATGTCTGTAGGCATAGGAGGAGTGCACTGTTTGTTTTAAAAAAAAAAATTCATTTTAAGAGGGGGAAAAAGTCAAGCTGGTGAGAGAACAATTGCTGTATCGTAACAGTATGCTTTACAACATTAAATGCAACTAAAACTAAAAAAAGTAGTACATGATTCATTAAACAAATAAAAAATGCCACTGGTTAGATCTTGTATACAAGTCTACAGTTGTAGATAGCCCTTGTAGTTTATGTTTATATTTATTTACATTTGACTAACATCAAATCACAGATGTATTCTTCTTGTGGTTAAGAAGTGGAGAGTTGTCAGAAACCTGGTGTGTTCTGCTGCATAACTTTATAATTGTGAGCGTCTTACAGAAGCATGAACTCAGCTGTAGTGTAAATAGTCAACATCAGCCATTTTGGATTTTTTTATTGTGACCCAAGAGGACATTAGGACTGCTTTGAGGCTGGAAGTGATTTTATATTTATTTAATTTTTTGTGCATACTGTTTGTCATGAACTTGCTCTGAATAGAAATGCTGGAATATTTGTAGCATTGCATTTCAGCACATAATTAGCCTCATGCACAGTAAAAGTTTTGCTTTTTGGGATGCTGGCTGTGTAGTCAGACTTGTGTTGGCTGCATGAATTCCCATGAGGGGCTCAGCTGCAAAGGATTTCAGCTGCTTGAGGAATCGGCACTGACGCAGCTGTAAGCAATGCCGGGGAATGCAGTGGAATTGCCTTCCTAGTGCTGTTGTCATGCACTTCAGGGAGTCTCTTCCACCCTCGACATCATCGCATCACGCCAGAGCGATTTAGTATTCCTGTATGTTTCCATGTGTGAAGGGGCGCGATTGCAAAATTGCAAACTATTGTCTGGACTGAAAAGATCTTCCAGTTCAGTCCAGCGAGGCTTTTCTTGAAGGACCGAGTCTCGTATTTCACGGGCAACGCTGTTCTCACGTTGTGCTACGCTCACGTCTGATTGAATGCAGCTGAGGAAACAGCCTAGTAGATTTTCTCATTATGTCCCCACTCCTCCCTTTACCCCGGTTTTGCTTAGTCCTCATTTTTATCCATTGTGCGGGGCTATGAGGTGATTATATATATATATATATATATATATATATATATATATATATATATATATATATATATATATATATATATATATATATATATATATATATATATATATATATATATATATATATATAAATAAAAATAAATAAAATCTCTCTCTCTCCCCAGAGGTTCTTTATATTTTCAGGGATTTTGACCTGTCTTGCATCTCTCTCTCTCTCTCTCTCTCTCTCTCTCTCTCTCTCTCTCTCTCTCTCTCTCTCTCTCTCTCTCTCTCTCTCTCTTGTTCTTTCACTCATTCCCTGTAGAAGCATCAGTGACTAGGCATTAGTATTCTGTTGCAGGCGTCCTGGACACACAGAGAGGGCTTAAAATCCATCCCCTTCCCCCTCCTGTAGTGTACTTATCAACCTGTGAGGACAATTCAGGGTTTTTTTTTGTAATGCACTCTGTTGGCCTTTGGAAACCTGAGGAGCAGCAGCACTGTGAGACAGTCTCATTGAATTTTCTTTAATGCTCATCTGTGCCAGATCTTTCAGTTTAAAGAGGCTTTGTGTGAGCATGAATTACAATAAGTGAAAATATGGCTTTTCTAAGCTTGTGAATCCTTCATTATAAAGCTGTTTGTTACGTCTAGTTTAAGCCTGAAAATAATGACAAACTGAAGAGCTGAAAGTTTATGTGAATGTAGAATTGGGTTGTGGCTTGAACAAATTGCCAGTCCATGTTGATACATGATACTTGCTTTTTGTTTGTTCTCTCTAACTGAAACTGCTGACTGAGAGATCGTTTCTGAAGCAAAGTTCAGTATCGGGGGTGGGACAGACGGGATTTTGGGATTTAGGGGTGAATTAGTAGTTTGTTTATACAATAAAAGATTGTGGAATGTTTACAGAAAGTGAGGTCTTGGATTAAAGATCAAGAGTTCTGATGTTTTCAATCAATTTATTTTACTTCTGATGAAATATATGGCTCAATATTAATGCATTAAAATTAGAATCACTACAATTATTTTATTTTATTATTTTTTATTTAAGTAATTTTGTCTGCAAACTCCTCTTGTCTTGGAATCAGAGAGTGGGAAACTGCCCCATGATATGGACAAATGATAAAGTTATTGGATTTTCAATCATATGAGGTTTGATAAATTAGTACTGAATAATAAAAAATAAAAAAGGTTATTCAAGTATAAAACCATTAGGCTGACTCGGTGATCATCGATGCATTTTGTCATAGGATTGTTTTCATTGAAGGCTATTTATTTTAAAGCCTGCTTTATTTAAATGTATTCACTGCTCACGTCCTCTTCCTGTTCTATATCAGATTATTGGTTTGTATGTCTTGTACAGTGCATGCTGTTTGTTATTCATCTGCAAAACAAGATTTGGTGGAAAAAAAGAGACCGAATGCAACCTGTTGTTGCAAAGTTACTTACGATTGAAAAGAAAATGAAATATTTCCAAAAGTAGCTTTAATAAACATTCAGTGATGCTGCACTTGATTACGCAAAACCTGAGACTTGGCCATCTTGTTTAAAACTAAAGTGTTGATAGTTATTCCTACTCATGTCTACAGCAAGAGAGGAGTCTTATCTCAGTATAGCTTTATTGTAAAAATGATCACAGAATCGATAAATACAGCAGATTAACATAATGTACTGAAAAGTGGAGCAACATGATGTGATTTTAAGAAGCACAATCATCAAACACCAATTTGGACAAACTCCTTAATATCAGTCAATTATGTTTAATCATATTTTCCATCATGATCACATCCCCCCCCCCCATTAATTAATGAATTAATTACGCAGCCCTGGTACATTGCCTAATTACTGAGGTTGTGCTATATTGAAGAGACATGGCAACATTGGATAACTGAAGTAGAGCTCGAACACAAAGCTCGCTGTCTGTCACCATTCAGACCGTGAAATTGCATTCTCTCTTGCTAGGTTTGCTGTGAGCGCTTCAATGGGTAATTGCCCAGCATTGTTGGGGGATTGGGAGAGAGGATGGTTACTGTGGCTTTTGGGCCCTATTCTGTGTGCTTGGTTAGCAGTGTGAGCAGCCAGGGGCTCGGGGTAGTGCTCCACACTGAAAACCAGGAGCAGCCTGGGTCAGGAAGAAAGATAACGTCATGATTATTATGTAACTATATTAATCATTTAAAGATATTTTATAGAGGTGTGCAGGATTTGTGTGTAGTGAAAATGAAAATAAAATGAAGCTAAATTTCTTTTTAGGATTCGTCTTGTAAAATCCTGAAAAATTTTGCTAATGTAAAGTTTGGAGTAAATACCTGAGATCTGTTTTTATCATAACAAAGCTGTCATTAAACACCTGGCTATTGAAGTTGTACGATTTTGTTTTAGTAGCTAGAGAGATTCGAAGGAATAAAATAATTAGTATTGCAGATCTGTATAGAAAAGGAAATGAGATGTTACACTGAAATATATTTTTGTCCATTGGAAAAATAAAGGCCACTTAAATGATATGGTATTTATTGGTGGAATATAAATATTGCTTAATGTATGAATCAAGTTCAACTTTGCACTCAAGCCCCATATAAGAGACTAGAGGGAATTTCCCTGAGTGTTTTAATATTACACTTTTCTTTCCCACTGTTTTATTAATCCAGGGTTTTTTATATTTGTTAGATGCTGCCGAGCTTTAAATTGTGTACCGTTCAGATTTTGATCTGAACCTGCCGTACCCAAGAGCTTGGATTTTTATAGATGTGGTGTGATTTATTGAGGGGAAACCTAACTGTCTGATCTTTTTTTTACACATTTTTGTCTGGAACAGCTGACATCTGTGCCTTGTCTTGTGGCTCCAAATCGAACGCAGCACTGCACTTATGTCAGGTGTGAGGCCAGATCCATCCTTTTGGGTGGTCCTCACGGGGAAATAAAGAGCAGCCTTTCAGTGTAGGGAGTGAAGATGACAAGAAGCTCCTTGACAGAAGCCTCTCACTGTCTTTACTCCTCAGTTTCACAAAGCATGCTGGAATGTTTTCCCTTTCCCCCTCTTCCTCGGGTCAGAAAGCAGCCGGCTACTCAAACAGGAAGTCGCATATTTTAATATCGCCTGTTCCAGTTGCGCCATCGGTGCGAAGGACTTCGGCTTTATCTTTTTAGATATGCTTGCCAAAAAAATAAACTTTTTAAAAGATCTAATTGTCTGAGATCCTGGGGGAATTTTTTTAGGAAGGGGAATGGGGGGGAAAAAGCTTGAAGGCTTTCTGTTAATGATTAATGAGCTCTGGTGTAATCGGTCCTGCTTCTAAGAGCTTCATCCAGCTGCTCCTGACCCCTCCCACTCATCCTCCTCTTCCTCCTCCTCCTCCTCTTGCTCATGTGTTTTAATCCCCACACACCCAGCACATTCCAGCACTGAGGCCCAGTTCACTGCATCGCATTGCATGCCCCCCCTCACCATTTCAGCTCCCAGCACATCCTCCTCACGTTCCACACATCCTCAGCCTCTCCCACTTCAGCTTCTAACTTCTACTCCATCAGATGAAGGACGTGATGATGATGAATAACAGAGCTCAAGGCGGGAAAGGGAAGTTTAACAGTGTTTGTGTTTTATTTTGTCACCAGAGGTCTGTGCACAACTGCAGCGGATGTACGCTGGCGCTGCTCCATTTAAAACAAACAGTAGATAGAGATTTTGTTTGGTTTTGTCAGCATCCTGGCTTTTATTGTGAATCTCTACAGGCAGGAATACAGCATTCTTATCTTACTTATCTTAATTTAAACCTCTTTAATTTCCTTGCTGTTGTGGTGTGTGTTAGCACCCCAAAAGAATTCCTTCATTTTGTGGATCTGCTGAAAATGTTTACCCTTATACCACAGTCCCAAGCAGATAATGTTTGCTCTTCAAACCCTTTATAATGCTTGTGCAAGAGCTTTGACTATGAAACCATCCTCTTCAAAGGATAAGATGCATGCCTGAGTCCCCAAGTGACATAACGGAGGTTCCTGCTGCTACCATGACTGCATAGCTGAGTCAGTGAAGCTCTAGCGAGAGCCCACGCTGGAGAGATGTGGTCTTGTGTTCGTACAATGAGAAACTGTGGGGTCCAAACATGGAGTGTGAGGTGCTGGGTTTGTCTTTTGTTCTAGGCTCTGCTCTCTGTCCTGCCTGGACTCCATGCCTGCATCTGTCTCCACTTCGTCTTACACACGTCCAGATGTGTGCAACTTCCCCTCTGACTTTTAATAACAGCTCTAGTGTGCAAGAGGGACTTTATAAGCCTGAAGCTTGCAGATTTTTGTTTTAGCACCATGTCCTATCCAGTTTTCACATGTGAGAAAAATGTGAAGGGAAAACTGTGGTTTAGTTTTGTCTGTTAAACCTCCCCCTCCCCCCCTCCCCAATCCCACCATCTGCAAGGGCTTTGTATGATTTCACTTGGAGAAATGAAGAAAGGGGCAACCAAGCTAGTCTTCATCTTGTTCTTGTTCTTTTTGTTGTACCTGTTCATGTTGACATGGTAGCTTAGTGGTTAAGGTGTTGCACTACTCATCAGAAGGTTGAGAGTTCCAAATCCTAGGACCACCAAGCTGCCACTGCTGGGCCTTAAATGAGAGAAATGTAAAGCACCCTGGATAAGGCAATCTGCCAAATGCCTTAAATGCTGTACGTGTTTGGATTCTCTCCTCCTCCACCTTCTTCCTGTCCATGATGCTCTCTTTGTTCTCTTTGGCTGTGTAGCAGTCCAACAATATTTTAAGCAAGTTTCAATATAATTTGTAGAGCTTGAGCTGCTGTGTATGATGCTCTGTTATGTCTTTGGACGGTTGAGCTCTTTTACTCATGAAAAGCCAAGCTGATGAGGTGCTGGTTATTAAACTAAATATGTAAGTGAAAGTGGCCAGTATCTGTTTCTTCCTAGTCTGGGTCGGTGTCTATAATATATGCTCTATTTCTGCTGTCAGTCCAGTTTTCCATCATGTTTATTATATCTGATGTATGAATCATGGGGCTCTTTAACTCGGCACTCAGATATGGGGCTCCTGGAGTGGAGTTCACTGGACTTCATAAGGAGGCTGCTACTGTCACACAGATACACTTCCTGCATGGACAGGTAACGGCTTAACTTTTTTTTAAGGTTGTAAGAAGGATACAACAGTTTACTTTGTTCGTGAAGCCGTTCAGCCTGCAGTTTTTGGACGAGCTTTAATGTGCATCATTGGGGGTTTTTTAAAAAAAAAAAAAAAAAAAAGTTCGTCATTCATGGAGTGCTTCAGTTTATAATTCTTGGGCCGAAATCGGTTTTACCATGCTTCTGATTAGACAAATGAAATCTGGAAATATTTTATCATCTCTAATTAGACACAGGCATATTTCCATTGCTATGAGCCACACTGTGTTTCAGTTTTCTCTGGTGTTCATTAAAAGTAGAGTGACTTTGGTGCCAAATCTTGCTGGAAGAAAACCTGTGCCTGTGATCGCACCAGTGCTGCTATTTCCAGCATGTATGAAAATTTTGAGGTGCTTTTGGCAATTATTTGATTTCCATTCTCACAATGGCAGTTTAATTGAGGCAGCAGAAACCCAATTTCAGGTCTGTCAATTAATCTCTCCATTCCACTAGCACAGGCGTGAGACCGCCGGGTCTGCGTCTCGGAATACAGATCGATGCGTAATTCTGCTACTTTGTTGAACAAGTTCCCACTTTACAGTAGCCTAGTGTTTTCTCTAATGCGGATTTGCAAATTACAGAACGAGAAGAGTGCCATTAGGTTTGTGTTATTTAAAATTGTCTTGATAAACTACTAATCCTTAAATCTTTTACTTGTTGTTTTAAGCTTAGCTACATACACCATTCAATGAGAAAATATAGCTTATTTCATTGCTGTAAGAAAGAATGAAAGTGCATGACCTTTTCATTTCTGATTATTGACCTCATTAGGATAAAATCTGCACTGCACAAATAATTCAGGCTATGGGATAATGACTATAATTTGACTATATACGAATGTGGCTCATTGAATGCAGAACTGTGGATTTTTTTTGGTTTCTTTTACTTAAAATTACTACACTTTTGAATTAGAAATATGATAATTCAAGTTGTTTGTTTTATTCAGTATTGGGTAGGAAGACAGGAATAATTAGTATAATATGTTTGTCTGTAACGTTAAAAATTCTCATCCCTAGTCTACGATTGAATTTACAGGGAAGGATTTTGTATTTGTTGGATGATAACTCTTTGCACCTCTGGGAGATTGTGCAGAAGGCTTCCTGCTCCCACCTGGAGGAGGTGCGCTGCTTCAGCATCCCCGGCAGGCCTGGTATCGACAGCACCAGGTGATGCCTCTATTCAGCCTTTACTGTCATTTCCTACATCTGAAACAGTTAAAACTGTGTAAAAGGCATAGACCTTAATACTAATGTCGAGGTGTTGGGCTTCATGTTGATGGCTGTGTAAAGAGGAACCATTTGAAGTTACAGCATTTTAAAGATTTCCCTAAATGTGATGAGAGAAGTGCATTTAAAGATTCAGTTGTGTTTCCGGTTAAAATGCCAGAACACTGATCTAAAACTAGTGCTATTACTGTATTTATTTATTTAATGTGTATTTGTTATAAATATGATGAGTAAATGTTGCATATCTGCAAACAAGCCTACAAACTGACTTAATGAAGTTCAGTAATATCCCTGTTTTTTTTTATATATATATATATATATATATATATATATAAAATATATATATATATATATATATATATATATATATATATATATATATATATATATATATATATATTAATATATATATATATTTATTAATATATATATTAATATATATATATTAATATATATATTAATATATATATATATATTTATTAATATATATATATTAATATATATATATTAATATATATATTAATATATATATATATTTATTAATATATATATTAATATATATATATATTTATTAATATATATATTAATATATATATATTAATATATATATTAATATATATATATATATATTAATATATATATTAAATATATATTAATATATATATATTAATATATATATTAATATATATATATTAATATATATATTAATAAATATATATATATATTAATATATATATTAATAAATATAAATATATATATATATATTAATATATTTAATATATATATATATATATATATATATATATATATATATATATATATATATATATATATATATATTAATATTTGATTTGTAATTTGTATATTTATTGGCTGTGATGCAAATGCCTTTGAGAATTATATATGATATGAAATTTGTCATTGTCCACAGAGCCTTTATCCAGCCTGTCACACATGTCTCGGTATATCTGTTCACACAGAAATGCTCTGGTCATGATGGTTATCTTTTACTTTTTGCTCCTGTAGTGCGACGCGTGTGACTGTTCTGCTGCCGAAACTCAGCTGTGATCTCTTGGCTGTGGGCACTGAGGGTGGTGGAATCCACTTCCTGGAACTGCCCACTTTCACACTGCTGAACAGATCACTGTTCCAAGATGAAATCATGCAGAGGTAATGGTGTTAAGAATTTTTTTTCCCCTTCTATCCAGACTTGCTGTGAACAAAAAGCAGGAACCAAAAATCTAATATAACTTGGATTATTAGAAATATGTGTGAACTCAAACAATTTCCTGTGTCTGCCAAGCAAGTCCATGTGTATGTTCTGGTGCTCGCATGTTATCCAGCTCACTGTGCCTCACTGGTGGGTTGGACACATTCCACTGCCTGCGTCAAAATGAGCAACTGGGGACACGTCAGACTGGGAGAACTTTACACTGAGGGTAATGAACTTGCAGAGAACTCTATTGTTTCCTTCCTGCTTTAACCCTGTGGTCCAGGATAATGGACTGTTGCTCAGGGCTAAATTTCCATTCCTCCTTCAACCTGTGACTGTCCATTACACACCCAGTACAGAAGCTTTGCAAGCCTCTCTCATAGGCAAGTTCCCTACTGCCCAGTTTTACACCCCTGTGGAATAAAATTCCTGGAGCTCTGAAGGGGTACGTTGTATGGAATTTGTCTAGACGGATAAAACTTATATAGGCATCCACAGGTTTCTTTGCATCAGTATATTTGACAGTTTCCCTTCTAATTACCTTTTTAAGAGAATGGAAAGTAAAGTGTGTGTGGGGTACGTTATAAGGAATAACGTGTTATACCAGGTGGCTATTATGATGCCTATAAAAAGACGGAAAATCGCACTTGTCTCTCGCTCAACTGTTAAAGCGGTTGTTTAAGTTAAGGCAAATTGCAGCTTTCCACCTCAGCACTCTTTTGTCAGCACGAATGCGTTATCTCTTGCAGGAAGAGCCCATGAACCACTCATTAAGCGAGTGCAATTTGGGCTAATGGGCGGTTTCTCCGAGCTGCCGCTAATAAGTACGTGCCAGCCCGGGAACTACAGAACAACATGCTTTTGTACCGTTTGCCAAATCCTCCGAGCCCTAGTTGGAAGGGTATTTAAATCAGTTGCTGCGTGCTTCACAGGCACATCACTAGGCATCTGCAGGACACTGGAATCCCTAGGAAAAAAAAATACTCAGAGGCCCTGTTAAATACAGTCATGCTTTGTGGTCAGCTGTTTGTGTTTAGTTCTTGAGAGATCTGTCTTCAGCCGTGTATTAATGTGCCTTCTTTCAAATGCTTCTCCTGTCATAATCAGGTCTTCTTCCAACCCCCCCGCCCCCCAACATTTTAGTCCAACAATATTGAAACCACTTTAAAAGATTGTATTGATGTGGACTCTGTAGAAAATTCATGGAACTCGAATTTTTATTTCACTTCAAGTTCTTTGTAATTGTAGATTGATGGCTTGTAGTTGTTACTCCTCTGGAGGGATTCTGAGGTTTTCTGTTTTACATGAGAAATGCTGACAATGTGCTTGTAGCTCTTGTCTGTGTAACATTGTCTCTTGTGGCTTTTAGCACCAAGCCATTGAAATGGCACTCTAGCCCCTTGTTACCATGGTTTCCCCTTGCTTTCTCTCACTGTTGTGGGTGCGTAACTTCCTAACTGTGGCTGTACCGTGCACATTCCTCAACTTGAATCTGTGCCACAGCCACAGAGGAACCCTAGTTTTTGATTGGCCAGGTTTTCAAACAGTCTGTGTTGGTGTATGATCTTGTTTGCATTAACTTTAGTCCTTGCACTGTCAGTTTGTATAGAAACCCACAAACGTTTTATGTTAGTTTTCTGTTTTTATAATTGCTAAAAAAAACACATCCGGTTTCCAATACTAACAAATACATAGGATGAAACCGGTCCCTTCTCAGGGTGGTAATGTGACACCCTTGTGATGCTCTGTATGTTATATTTTGTATGTGTGTGGAAAATATGAATGAGCTGTAAAGCAGGGAGCTGCTTGCAATCTCATCTGAAATATGCAGGACACCTGGATGGATGGAGATAAGTAGGAACTGCATGCTTTGATCCCCAAACAGAATCCAAATCCAAAGAAAATCTTAGACTTTGCCAAACGTCTCTCTCCCTGGCTTTTGCATTTGTCTTTGTTTCTTCTACTTGGAAGTTGTTGGGCCTCCGATGTTTAGGTGATTATTTTCATGGTCCATAAAAAAGAGCTCCATTACCGTAGTGCAATGCATGTAAAGGAAAAATGTGAGTCGAATGCTTGTTGGCTGTAACATTTTCCCATCATGTGAACTGCTCCATCTTCCAGCCTTCCTGATAGTTATAAGTGTGGGAAGTCTTTGGGACCAGTGGAGTCCCTACAGGAGCATCCGCAGCATCCGGACAAAATCCTCATCGGCTACAGTAGAGGCCTTGTTGTGCTTTGGGACTTTCAAAGCAGACATGTAGACAACCTCTTCCTCGGAAAACAGGTGTGTGGGTGGAAAGTCTTTAACCAAAGGACACTTTTTCAAATGGTAACTTGAAAATTACCTTACTGGTAATAAATGTTTGGGGTCTCTATATCTTGAATATTAGTCACCCCTTGTTCCTTTAAAATCTATTTTATTAGTAATGTGGATCATAACTTGCCTGAAATTTTATCTTTGTGTAATGGGTGGTTTATATCACGTGTGTGTGTGTGTGTGTGTGTGTGTGTGTGTGTGTGTTACCCATACAGCAGTTGGAGAGCTTGGTCTGGGTCCGGACTGGGAACAGCTTCGTCAGTTCCCACAGTGATGGTGGCTACATGGTGTGGCCTGTTAGTAGCACTAGCCTCTGCACCAATGAGCCCCTCTCTTCCACTATACCGTATGGTGAGCCAGCACTCTTGGTTATCTGCAAGTAGAATTTTGCTATTAATCGTTGTATGGCCATTAAGTTTGTTCAGTCCCTTTCTAAATAGTCTCATTTTGTATTTGTGCTTTGAGCACACGCACAATGTCTGGATATGAATATGCACAAAGTTGTAGTAACATCCCAGGTCAGTAGTTCAAGTCCGAATCAAATCTAAACCTTTTCATTGATACAAGTCTGATGTTCACTAGCTGCTTAATGAGTAGGAGTGTAGATGGAGCATTGAATTTAAGTAATCACTGGTGTTCCTTTAAAGTCAGTCAGTGGTATAATGGAGAACACGGCCCATGTGGTGAACATTCAGCAGGAGATGTCCTGTATTAACAATGACTCTTTTGTAAGTAATCCTGATTGGCCATGTATATTTCTGCCCTGTATCACAGAAATATGAATAGTTTTCATACAATGGAGTTAGTTAGAATGATCTGGAAGTTGGGACTAAATGAGGAGGAAAAGTACAAGGACCACACAATTGCTTTAAGGCTGAAATATTTGTCTGGCAGTTAAATTGTAGCCCTATCTGAGTTGGATTAGGTTTACCAGGGGAACTGCTAGGTCACTGGAGATTTGTAATATCTGCAGTTTATGTCTAAAAAGTAATAATTACTTAGCAGATCATGCTTCCAGCACTAAAGAAATCTGGTACAAAACACTGTTAAATGTTGCTTAATGCTAATAATGTGTTAACCTGGCCAAAATACACACAGGTTCGATCTCCTGTGAATTGTCCAGTCAAATCTTTTACAAGTCACATTACTGAAACTCCTCTGGTAAAAACCAGTCCAGGTCAAATAGTGCTTTTAAACATCGCTGTGAAAGAGGGCTGGTCAACCTCACAGCGTTTAGCTCAAACATAATATTGTGGTAAAGTTCTTCTGCAGATGATTTCAAAGCGCTCGTATAAAAACTCTCCTGAAATATAGCTGAGGGATAAATGACACACTATTTGTGGTTTTATTGCTATTTTCCTGGTTAATGTCCACCCATGGGTTCATGACTGTGGAGATTTTCATGTGAGTCATCCAGATGTCTCTGTTTTAGTATATTAAAGTCTGCTCTCTCTTTTTTTTTTTTTTTTTTTTTTTCTCTTTTCTTTTTTTTTTTTTTTTCCTCAGGCCCATTTCCCTGCAAAGCTGTGAACAAGATCTTGTGGAGGACCACCCAGTCGGGGTGTGTGTCAGCTCTGGGCAGCAGTGGGTGAAAAGCGAAAGCTTCTATTCCTGCATGTTTTAGCTGTACCTCTTTGACTCAGGAGGATGTCCTCTGTGCACTGTTTTCTCTGCAGAGCTCCATTGGTGCTGTTCAGCGGCGGCATGCCTCGAGCCAGCTACGGGGACAGACACTGTTTAACGATACTGCAGGACAGCACACACGTTACCCTGGACTTCACTTCGCGAGTCATCGACTTTTTCACCATCCACTGCACAGATAGAGATGCAGGTGTGTGGTTCACTGCAGTAGTTTTTAATGGGAGCCAAAATTAATTAATTTATAGAGCTAAGGGAATTCTCACAATAATCACCTAATAATGGACTTTGCTTTCTAGAGTTTGATGAGCCCTCAGCTCTTGTTGTGCTCCTGGAGGAAGAGCTGGTGGTGATTGACCTTCAGACACCTGGCTGGCCCACCATTACCGCCCCATACCTGGCACCTCTGCACTCCTCTGCCATCACATGCTCCTACCATATCTCTAATGTGCCAACCAAGCTGTGGGAGAGAGTGGTGAGAGCTGGGCAGCAGCAGTGGTCTCTACAGACACGCACGGTTAGTCTGCTTTAAATGCTGTGATTTTATATGGAGGATAAACGTTTTAGTCACAGAAGCAATAAGGTCAGCGAGCAGGACTGCTCTGGTCGTCTCGTGGTTGCTGTTTACTAAGTCTGGTTTCCAGACTGTTTCAAACCTATGACACATCAAGCTAAGATTCTTTGGAGGGAAATATGTTCTTTTGATAAGAGGCTTTACTATATTCATCAACCGTATGTCATTCAGTGCTAAACTCAGAAATTGATGGAATTTTATTCAGTCATGCAGATAACCGCAGCTATACACTCAGTGTGTTTTGAGCAGAGACCGATGCAGGCTGAACTTGCTTACAAAATGCATGTTGTAATAACAAACATGATTTTATATCTCTGTAAAATCTAATGGTTCCAATCTGAATATATTTAGTCATATTGAGGTCCAAGGCACCAGTGTATGCTAAGTCTGCAGTTCCAAAGTCAGACTTATTGAAAAGTTTAATTTAACAACCATCATTAAAACATCAGCTGGCAGAAGATCATAAACTTTTAATGTTTATTACATCAGAGAATATAAAGTGTGTCAGATGGTGATGTCTGATATGAGGTTACTGATTGGTGAGGCTTGTAATAATATTTCTTGCCGTTTTTACAGAACTGGCCAATATGTGGGGGAAAAAACTTGGCACCTGATTCCAAACAGAAAGAGCTGCTGCTAACTGGGTGAGAGCTTTTTACGGATTTGAGACCCATCTTGCGCAGAAAAATTTGCTGGCAGAACTTATAAGGTTTTTACTTGACACTGCAGTGTGGGGTTAATGGTGAAAGTTGTACTAACTTGAAGGGTTAAAGGGTAAAAAGCAGTGCAAACGCTTCTAAATCACCGATGTGAAGTGTTCAAATGCAGGGTTCAGAACAACAATAACTGGGGGTTAAGCTTGGCGTAAAAATTCCTTGAGAGTGATTCCTTGAGACTGAACATGGTCATTCTTTTGTTTGTGTGACTTTGAAATATTGGTGGGTTCAGGTTCAGTAGATTTGAGGATGTTCTGACACTGCAGCTGAAATGTAGCCGTGACTTCTTGCTGTTTGTGTCTGAAGGCATGAGGATGGCACGGTACGCTTCTGGGACGCATCAGGAGTGGCACTCAGGCCTCTGTACAAGCTGAGCACAGCCAACATCTTCCAAACCGACTGTGACCACAATGACAGCCTGACCCAAGCCAGCGAAGAGGAGTGGCCTCCTTTCCAAAAGGTCAGCATTTGATCACGTACATGTGGATTTAATTATTTTTGTTGTTTTTAATTTATTGAATGAGAGAATTTTTAATCATCTAAAATTTATAGTACTTCTGAGTTTTAGACTTTAAAAAAAAAATTATAAACAGCTGTCTTTTTTTTTTTAAATTTTTTATTTTATTTTATTTTTTTTAAACTGTGTTTCACTCTGCCGCTTGTTTTGATTTTGTCTATCTCCATCTTTTCCACTCCTGTCTGGTGAAGAAACTCTGAACTGCAGTCTTGGCATGCAGCATTTCTGATACACAGTGCCGTGTTTGCCATTTTTTCCCCTTTCACTCTAATTAAAAGCAGACTGTCTGAGGCCTGAAATGTTCAGTGCTGAAGACCAAGCAAGCACATTCCTGCACTGGATGGCACAGCTGCCCTACTTGTTGTTTTTATGTCATTCCTTTGTGTCAGCAGAGCTTGTTGTTTATGATCAGAATAAAGGCATAGAATTCATCTGGCTCATGGAAGTTGGGGTTTAATGCATATGTCTGGTTAGGCTTATAGAAAGTCTGTTATGTTTTTGAAGGTAAAAAAAGCATTACTCTGTGGTGTTATGCATGTCTGCACCATAGAAGTATATTATGATGATTGAGTGTGTGTGCTTTTTATTTATTTACAGGTGGGCTGCTTTGACCCTTACAGTGATGACCCCAGGCTAGGAATCCAGAAGATCTGCTTGTGCAAATACAGCGGCAAGCTGGTGGTGGCTGGTACTGCAGGACAGGTAGAGCTGCTTCTTCTCATGAACCAGAAACATGCCTGTATTTTAATATAGATTTATACACAAAGGTCTAAACTCATTTATCAGTTAACTTCACCAGCCTTAAATCAAAAAATTAGTTTAAAAAAAAACAAACTTCGGAACAATTTTTCCGTATTTCCTTCTTCCTTTCAGGTGATTGTGATGTACTTATGTGACGACAAATCCGATCACATGATCGACGTGGTCACAATGGACCTCCTCCAGGACCGGGAGGGTTTCACATGGAAGGGTCATGACCGGCTGCCGGAGAAGTCTGGCTCTGTGGTGTTCGCTCCTGGATTCCAGCCTGTAGTCCTCGTGCAGTGCATGCCCCCTGCAGCGGTTACCGCGGTGACGCTGCATGCCGAGTGGAACCTTGTTGCTTTTGGCACCAGTCATGGCTTTGGTCTCTTCGACTACCATCGCCGTAGCCCTGTGCTGGCAAGGTAGCTCCTCTACTGGAGAGTTTCACATATCTTTGCAGAGTAGTTGGACATTTTTTTAAATTATTGTTGAGCTGTTTTATTACATTAAAAATAATTCTAAGGTGGCCAAGGAGTGCAAAGCAAAACAACAAATGTGGAAAACAAAACAAATCCAGAAAACAAAAAACAAATTGGAAAACAAAACGGAAAACAGGAAAACAAATCTGAAAGCAAAATAACAAATCTGGAGACACGACAATTCGAACAAACCGGAAAAGATGGATATGGTTTGCGCTGATTGGATGAGACTTGATGTCCTACAAGTTGTCAAACTATACCTACCTTTTCCAGTTTGTCTGAATTGTCGTTGTGTTTTCGGGTTTATTTTGTATAATTCACTTTATTGCACTGAATTTCCTGAACAAGTCTTTCTTTCAAAACTTGCAAATGCACAATAAAATCATACTGTAAAGGTGGTGTTTTCAATCGGATAAAGAACTAAGAATCAATGAATCACACACAGTTTCATTAAAGGTGTACACTACATCCCAATGACTCTCTGGCTATGGAGGGACCACTCTCGCGAGTGAAGTCGCTGAAGAAGTCGCTCCGCCAGTCATTCAGGAGGATTCGTAAGAGTAGGGTGTCTGGGAAGAAGCGTGTGTTGGTCAGTAGCCCATCCAGTAAAGTGAGTGCTTTTCTGTCGTGTTGTCAGTCTGATTTGATTTTTCCTGTCGGTTACTATATACACAACTATTTCTTCTTTAAATAATCATGCTAGATTTTGAGTGTTTTCTAATCAGTGTCTCCCTTGTTGCACTGCACATTTTGATCCTTCTCAGTGCTTCACTGTTCAACAGCTAATTAACGAATCTGTCATAAATTTCATCGGTTATCCTGTGCAAATGCTGTCGTGTTTCTGCCCGATTCTGGATTCAGGTACAGGAGGCTAACGCTCAGCTAGCAGAACAGGATGCTGAGGTGACGCCGGTACAGAGACGGATTGAGCCCCGGTCAGCTGATGATTCGTTATCTGGGGTGGTCCGCTGCCTCTGCTTCGCTGACACATTCCTCCGAGACGGTATGAGCTAATCGGTATTACAGTCTACAGATTTCCACCAAAGGGAGGATCATGTTCGATGTTGGAAACACAAGTAATTATTTCCCAGCAGAAATGGAGAATAAAAACACTTTAAATATTTCAAGACACTACTAATGGTATATTGTCTGAACCAGAAATAAAAAAAAAAAGTCAGTTTGATGATTAATGATTTGAGATATGATTCACATCCAGTTGTAAGACGTGTATTTCTATTATAGTGCACAGACAAATTCAACGACGAACATTTTCATTATCTAAACAGCCCTGATTCTGCTGTAATAAAAATTCCATAGATATTGTTCCAGTTGTGATTACATTTTCTCAATCTCATGCTTCAACTCGTGCTGCTTTTGCAATACGGCTTGCATTTTCCTCTTCACTCGCAGTGTCTGGTTAATCCCCCTGAAGCCTCTGAATTACTTTCCAAACTCTATTAGTAAAAATGGTGTTTGTGGAAGCCAAAAACTCTCTCAGCATCTCACAGATCAGCTGTGAGAAGTCCTGATTGCGGGAGTGTGGTAAATTGTGCCTGCGACGTTACCACATGTGATGACGGGGTACAATCACAAATAGACCCCTGACTGACCTATGGCATTTTATTAAAGGGTGAAGAACCACCAAAATGTCAGTACTGTAACATTCCCTTGACTGTAAATCATTATTTTTTGCTCTGCCCTATTTTGTCCCATATGTCATGACTCAACACCTTTCATCAGGATAAAATTTGCGAAACTTATTTTGTAAGTCCCAGGAAACTTTTTTTTTTTTTTTTAAATCCCAAGGAAATTTAAAATCTTTAGAATCTCTTAGAGTTGTCATGTTGTACAGAACTGTTTATTTTTTAAATATATGGTATTTGCTAATTAATATATGCATTTGCTATTAAATAGTCATTGAAGCTGGTTAAACAACCAACCAAACAACTGTACATTGAAGGATTGCTGTTGCATTTCTTGGCAGAATCCAACCAGCTTAGACAATGTCCATTAAATACCTCATGGACTTTTTATTTGCATTTAAAATTTTCCCAGACATTGAGCATTGCTGTGCAGAATAATGTGAATACATGTTTTGCAGTTTAATTGAATTGGTGTCTGATTTATGTGCACTCATAACGAAAATGCACTCAAAATTAACATTTGAATAAAGTCTGGAAAATGCTCTTATAGAAGGCCGTAGAGACTCGCCCAAACTCGAGCGTATTACTGAAACTGATTACACTGGACTTGGAACCATGTCATATCTTTGTCTGGACCACACACCCAAGCCGTTCTGTCCTCAACATCTGCATGTCATTCCTTTTAAATCAGGCGCTTGCACAATCCTTGTGCATTGGCTATCTGGCAGGGAATAATACTCAGCGGAGGGAGTTCATACAATGCGTTATTGTTAGTTTAATGCAGTGTGATATGTAATCAGTCTGTATTTATGGTGGTGGTTAATGTTATTGAATGTTTAGACTGTCCTGGGTTATTTGTGAACAACTGTTGGCGTAGTATTAAAGCTCAAATGAGCACCTAGTGACTGGTACTGATGTGGTAGAGGTACATAACTTGCAGTTTCAGAGGTCGGAACATACCTGAAGCTCTCACATGCTGATGCGTAATATTTATTTTTTTCCCCTCTCATTCAGGAACGCACCACGGCCCTACCATGTGGGCCGGGACGAATTCAGGCAGCGTGTATGCTTACGCTCTGGATGTGCCCTCGCAGGAGAAGTTCTCCGAGCGGAGTGTGGAGGCTTTGCTAGGGAAAGAGATCCAGCTCATGCACAGAGCTCCGGTGGTGTCTATTGTTGTGCTGGACGGCAGGGGGAACCCTCTGCCCGAGCCCTATGAGGAGTCAAGAGACCTGGCCAAAGCTCCTGATATGCAGGGCAGCCACTCGGTCCTGATCGCCTCTGAGGAACAGTTTAAGGTGAGATATGGAGGACATGGTGGAGTGGTGATCAGTGCAGATGAATAAGCTAAAGAAATTGAATAAATGTATTGAGTGCAGCAGTGAAACACAATGGCTTCATATAGAACGCACTTTGCATAGTCATGATGGAGAAGTACAAAAGACATTTTGTTTCTGATCTACGCCTCAATCATTATGTCTCAAAACTTTAGACTTGAAGTCTTGGGGACCAGTAGTGCTGAAACTAAATGTATGTGAAATAACATGTTAACTAATTAAAATCTTCTCAGAGTACTGGAGAGTTTATGCTCCACTTTTTGTTATATATTTGTTCTCTCTTGGTGCTGTAAAATACATTGAGAATGGCTTCCAAGTCGAACACCTGCAATCCACCATGAAAGATCAAGGTTTTTACTTGAATCTCATCATATCTAGCAGATGACTCCTCATGGATCGCATCTTCTCACTTAAAGCTGCATCCTTGCAGTGCAACCCTGCTGTATTCTCTGTGGGAAAACCATCAGTCAGCCACGCAGCTTCTTCCTGTACGGCATCAAATTTTTCCTATCCGAATACGTGTCAGATGCCTGTTCAGTACCTCATGTACCTCCTATAGCCATGACTATAATACAGCTGTGTCATCAGGTGGTGGAATAATCTTCCCTGCCTATCTGAGCTGCCCAGCTGTCTCTATAACTCTTCACACACAATACCAAACAATGTACATGATTGCAGTTCTTCAGTAATCATTTCCCATTCGCTGCAGGTGTTCACTCTGCCTAAAGTCAGCGCAAAGACCAAATTCAAGCTGACTGCGCACGAGGGCTGCCGTGTACGGAAGGTGGCTCTGGTGAACTTCTGCAGCGCTGCTTCTGAGGACTACTGTGAGAATGGCCTGGTGTGCCTGACCAACCTGGGGGACATTCACGTGTTCAGCGTGCCCGCCTTGAGGCCGCAAGTGCGATACGACTGCATCCGCAAGGAAGACATAAGTGGCATTGCATCCTGTTTGTTCACCAAGACTGGGCAAGGTGATGAGCTTAAACGTGTTGTCGTTTTTTTTTTTTAAAGGGGCAAAGTTGAAAGTGTAATTGTTGAAAGTCAATCTTCTTGTTGCCCGATGGCAGGTTTTTATCTGATTTCACCGTCCGAGTATAAACGGTTCTCTCTGTCTGCTCGGGTCATCACTGAACCTCGGTGTTGGGTGGACGTAGATCGACCTTATGAGCCTTCGGAGCATGAGTACGTCACCTAATAAACTGTTTATTAAGTTTTTAATGATTTTGCTCAACAAAAATGAAACCATGTCCAAGCAGCATATGTTTGTCTGGTTATTTCCTCATTATGCAATCTTTCCAGTTTGTGTATGCCAGTCCTGACCCAGGCCAACGGCACATACAAGACCCAGTCCCCAGGATCTGCAGAGCATGCTGAAGGTGACTGACAAATCTTTTGTGTGGAGTTACAGAATGGTGGGAAGTGTCTGGCTTTGCAATATGACTGGAAATCAGGGATGCTAGGTACGTTCGCTGCACTGACTTGATTTTCTTTGTTGTACTTCTCTCCATTATCAGGCATATTTGATGAAATGCACAGTGCTTTATCGTCTCCTGGCCTGGATTCCCCAAACAGCAGTGCTGATATCACGCTCGACACAACAGGAGAACTGACTGTGGAGGATGTGAAAGATTTCCTTGTGTGAGTCCTTGGCTTACAGACAAGCTGGCAGACACTGCCTTATGCGATCACACTTTATAGAATTGTGTTGGTGGTGTTTCATTTTTCTATGTGTCGCTCTTTTACGATTGCGTACTGTACCAGATCCACGTTTGTTTTTGCTTGTACAGGAGTGTGGATGAGGCTGAGAATAACCTGAGGAATATGAGCGAGGAGGATGGACGGCTTCCTGGGATTCTCATCAACTGATAAGCCTTGACAACTGGAGGTGAGTTCTGCTTAAAGCTGAGGCCTGGTGAGTACTCCTGCTTCTGGAGGGAGATGAGCCTTCACATTTAGGTTGTAGGAAAGGATGTTGAAGTATATAAAACCTGACTGTGCCCAAAAAGCTGATTACTGCTTCTGCATGCATGTGCACACTCAAGATCTACATTAGGGATGGCAAATGGTTTGCACGAACAAACATTTTCCGTTTTGTTTGGCACACCTTTTAACACAGCGAGCAACTTGCCATTTTCACGTTTTGATAAATGAAACACGGCGCAGCTGTCGGGCCACACAGACTGAAACAGATGGAGCTTACAGAACTGACTGAAATGGAACAGGCTCAAATGCTGCATGTTGTAACAGTAGCTGATTTTGATGTTTACTTGCTCAGAGCCAGACTGGTTCACGTTCTCATCCCATCCGCATTAGCGTGGCTCCGTGTTCCAGACTGCGAGTGCTGGCACTCAGGAGAGCATCTGCCTCTCATGTTCCTTCTGTCTCCTTCCTCACGTCTTGCAGGCGTCCGATTTCCTCTCTCTAAATCACACAGACGGGTTTATTACTGCACATTTTAAACGATTGACTTTATTAAACATGGGAGGAAAAGAAAACATTCTGATGTTTCTCCAGATTTAGACACTGATTTGCAGTGTGTTTGATTTCAACAGACAATAAAAAGGAAAAAATGAAACTTAAAAGGTCCTAGCTTTTACATTTCCTGAAGTTTTTCCAGTCTGAAGAAAACGCTGGTTATGGTGAAATCAACAGTCTGCTTCCTCCCTGTGGACATGTTAGAAAGTACAGCTGTAATTTGAAAAACTGCAATCTGATGTTCTTCAGTCTGTCGGAATGGTAGGAGTATCTCGGACAAGGAGGCGAGCGGTAAACGGCATGGAGTCACGTGTAAAAGCTTGGTGTAAAAGATGGCGCTGCTTCACTTGCATTTATTCAGAGCTTGACTGAAGCAGAAGCCTCGTATGAGTCTCTACATCTTCCTCTTTCTCAATATCAACTTGTAGAAAAAGTGCTCAAATTCCCTAGAAATCTAACGCTATTAAACTTTATGATGCACTTACAGTCCATCACTTCAGAACATGAACACGGTAAGAAAATGATACCATGTGATGTTTGTATATAAAATGATTAAAAGCTACTTCATTTAAAAGGAACAGCTCTTTCACCTTGCCGTGAGAAATATATTTAAATCAGTTGATGCACTAGAACCAGTATGTCCTGTGATGAGCATGTTTGAGAAGAGGGAGTGTGAGTGAGACACGGTGTCTGAGCGCCCACTGGTTTCCATCCCATTTAACATTTAATCACAGTGAAAGTGGGAGGGCAGTTTGGAGAGCGACTTTTCCAAATTGCTGCACTCTGTTCCATCTGAAGTGGCTTTAAGACGGAAATATAAGTGGGCTTTAAATGACTGTGCTTTTTTTTTTTTTTAAAAAAACATTTTAATGACTATTTTATTTCCAGGGCTGATGGTGAAGTGGTGGAAACTCCTTTGTTATGTGCAGCTGGACCTTAAGGAGAAGAAAAACTTTCATTATTCAAGAACGCTGCACCCTTACCTTTTCACTCATCCTCATTTTCTTATTCTCAGCTAATCTCTCTGTCCCTCTCTGTGTGATGTACACCAGTGCTTTCTAGCTTGAGAGCTGCTTAAGTGCATTATGAAGGTTCGATCAGACGTATGGCGCAGCATGCACAGAAGAAGCTGTCCGAATACTTGCACTGACCACATCTTCGGTTTTTTTTTTTTCTTTCTTTCCTTTTGCGCACATTCCTCTTTACTTGTGTCATGATGCCATTTTGCTTGTCCTTTCACTGTGTTGGGCAGTAGGAAGGAGGCACGGAGTGAGTATAAAATGGTTGTTGCTTCTCAACAGCCTAGTCAACACCATCTATAATACTGTGATGGTTTCTTACAGCAAATCAGGAGGCCATTGAAAAGTTCAGCTTATGGACCCTGTGGGTTTGATAGAATCTCGTGGTGTTCCTTTTTAATGTCTCATGTAACCACTTGCCATTGTAAGTAATATCGACAATTAACTGTGAACTCTCGAAGGCGCATGGTGTCTAATCTTAGAAGTATTCGTCATTAATTAGTGAGTGTTGAGCTTTGGGTTTTATTACTCGTGTATACTTGTAAGCATATTAACAAAAATGAAGGAACTAATAAGTATGGCTTTCCATGTAACATTTGATAGAATAATTTTATACTGCCTATGAATTTTTTTTTTTTTTTTTAAGATTTAGGAAATGAAGGCTTTCTAACATTTTGGGCTGATCGGTTGTATATACACACTTGATGAAGCGAACTCAAATCAAAGTACAAATGAGAGAATTTGCCATTTGGGTAAATCGAGGCTTTTAGAGATGAATGTGTCTCAGAATGTGTTCATATACATCTCTTAAAAAAAAATAAATAAATAAAAAGACGCATTACATTTGCATCACATGGCTTAGTAATAGCTAGCTGATGATGGAGTGAACCAGCCCTCATGTTTTTCCTGTATAATTCCTGTTTTTAAACGATCAAAGGGACCTCACTAATGTAGCTGATCTTTAATTTCTCTCTGTATATTTTTCTTTCCTATAATGTTACACCTGACACCTAGCCTGTGAATTTGTATTTAATTTTTCTTGTGTAGAAATGTAATTGTAGATACACCCATGCTAATGACCAATGTTAATAAAGTATTTACTCATTTTATTCGCTTTTCGTACTCTGATCGTATACACATCCCATTCAAATGTAAAACGCCTTCAAAGAAACAGACGGTTTTAAGAGTCATTAAAAGCACAACTGACGTTTACACTGGTTTAATATTCAACGCTACACCTGCTAGACTTATTCACACGTGTAGTTTTATTATAGAAAAAATAACACACCCTTAGAGACAAGGGTGCGGTCAGAAAAAAATCCAAAAGCTTGCTAGTTAGTTCTTCCAGTGCTTAAGCAAGGTTGGTCAATTCAACTCGACGCTATTTTAAAGAAACCTTATAAAATCAGATTCGCAATATTCACATGCAGTGGAGATCATTACATTTCAGCTTAGAGCCTAGAAATGGGCTCCGCCCCCTTTTTTGCACTACCCATGATCACACAGGCAACAGAATTCTTGGGAATTAAGTAACTGGATACACTACACTTAGGCAGAATGCCACTTAAACACACTACTGTATCCTCTGATATTATCCACCTTTGTAGAAAAATAAATACTCAAAACTGTCCAAAAATGTTTACACCATATTATCACCCTCATTTTCCCCTTCTTCCTCCTCCTCCTCCTCCTCTTCATCATCTTCATCAAAGTACCTTTCTTCAGCATCACGACTTAAAATGTCCAGGTTATCGTAATCTGGGTTCTCATCCACTTCACTGCAACAGACAAGATAACAGTTTTATCGTGTGGAAGAATTTCCTAGAAAGATTCTCCTAGTTAAGTTAAACACTCCTATAAGAAAGATTAATATCTGAAATACTGTAAATTGAGGTTTCTAACCATCAAAAATGGTAATGTAGGCAGTGTTCATGCAGCATTAGCATGAACTATGAGGAAAGTATGAGGATATATGAACATAAAATATTCAAAGCTCTAATTTTTTTCAGCAACTTCCTGTTATTAGATCACACTGCTCACAGTCCTCCACACCTGGCTTGAGACATCAGTGCAGCAAACTAACAGCTGTCATTGAGTGTACTGAGGGACAGAATGATGGGACTGAAATGAACCTGTAGTTAAAGTCTTTATCTTTGCCTTCTAAGAATCTTTGGTGCATTTGACTCAGAAACTCCTCCCTCAGCAAGGCTTTCTCTTCTGTTGTCGGTTCCCATTCGGCCTGCCTAGGCTCCTCGTCGTCTGTGGAGTAAAGAAACACGATCAGCGGGATAACATTATTATTCATCGTTCCACAATCAAATCTTTAAGGACCATTAAATAAGCTGTGGGGGTGCATTGTGGGTAATTTTTATTCTGCACTGCATTAATGTGGCAGTCTGGAAACTAAATGTACTTGTATACGAAATGAGGAGAAGGTTGTGCGGTGTAAACAGTACTATTTTAAGATGTTACAAACTAAGGGATGTGGTAGCTTAGTGGTTAAGGTGTTGGACTTCTGATCAAAAGGTTGCGAGTTCAAATCCCAGGTCCACCAAGCTGCCACTGCTGGGCCCTTGAGCAAGACCCTTAACTTTCAATCGCTCAGTTGTATAAGAAAATGTCAGCAATATACTCGATGTAATGAAGCAGCTTCGGGCAAAAGAATTTCCTTCAGGATTAATAAAGTTCTATCTTATCTTACGTAGTCTTTGTGTGTGTGTAGAGAAGCCTTTTTTTAATCACATCAGCAGCACAGTGAAATGCTTTTCTTTGCATATGCCAGTTTGTGAAGTAGTTGATGTCAGAGCACAGGGTCAGCTTTGATACAACGCCTGTGGATCAAGAGATGATTAAGGGCCTTGCTCAATGACCCAACAGTGACAGCTTGGCAGTAGTGTGGTTTGAACCCTGACCTTCTGATTAACAATGCAAAGCCTTAACCAATTAAGCCTCCACTGCACGTGCTTGTGTGTGTGAAAGATAGCTGCTGTGGTCATTTAAAAAAAATCATGCTATGTGACTGCAACCAACATGCGACATCATTTTAGCAGCAGGCTAAACAAATCATGACAAACCTGAAGATAAGCTAAGAAGATTGCTTAAGAATGACCTGACTATATGTCTAAAAAGCTGGCATGAAATAACTAAAATTTCAAATGATCAAGTGCACATGGCCCACTAGTAGAAATATCTTTCAATCCCCTCTGTTGGTATAACACTGGCCTCAGACATCTCACCCTCCTCTTCCTCCTGCTCTGCAGAGTTCTCTCGGCCCTGTTCTTCCTGCAGCCGTTTCTGCAGCACTTGCTCATGGTAGGAGTCAATGAGCAGGTCAGACAGACCCGTGGGGCCATTCTGCATAGCTTCTTCAGAGCGCTGCAGGATCTCCTCCTCACTCAGGTACTGACCAATGTACTGCTCATACAGAAGAGGCTCTCGAAAACGCATCTGCTCCTCGCTGAAGTACTGGCCCTCTTTGGAAGGGAAAAAAAAGCTCAGTTATGATACAAAACCTCTTATAGAGAGACGGCTAGATTTTTATTCATTCATTACATTTATTTCAGTTTTTTTTGTCTTCTTGTTATTACTACTATAATTATTATCTTTCATTTATTAACATGGGCTGTTTTATTTGTGCATCATGCAAATACAGCACACTGGACGATATCAGTTGTTTTTAAATGTGCATTACAAAATAACAACTTTAATTCATTTAAGTAATCGCTGTGTCCTGATCTGGGTTACAGTGGATCCAAAAAATGATCCACTGTATTTCATCACAATCACACCATCATTTATCTGAACTTAACAAAACAAGGTTTATTCACTACTCTCACACATAATCCATCAGACTGACTGCCCAGTGCATTTATTAAACATGAAATAAAACATGAGATGGTGCTGTTGAACCTCTGGAGACTCTAAATGCTAAATAAGCTTCACCATGTTAGAAATTCCACATGTAATCCAGTTATATGAGTGTTTATGCGAGTGTCTATCACGGATCCCTGTGTAAGCTGTTACTTTAGAAACTAAAAATAATGTATTTGAATGAGCACAATAATCAAAACCTTTCGGGAGAACTGCATTTGTAATTACTTTATCAACACTGAACAATCAGAATCATGAGTCCAGGAGCGATGGAGTATAACCTGCATGATGGGCCTACTACATGAGCTATGGATCAGTGTGTCACTAACATTTAGATATTGGTGACTTGCTGATAGTAATGCATGAGCGAGAGCACAAAAGATGATGTGCAGCACAACAAAAGGCTTTGAATCTTTAAACAGTGAAATGACAACGCAGGTTAATTCAAAATCACCGCACGTACCCTTCTGAAGTGCACGGAGAGCGGCGTAGCGATGGTTGCGCACCCTCGTCTTGTTGGCCGAATTTGATGCTCGTTTCTGAACTTCGTTACAGTAATACTGTGTTCTACAGTCGCTGCCGATGTGTAAGAAGGCCTCCAAATGCTCAGGTTTTAAATGAGTGTGATAGCGCTCCAGAAAAACTACTGGCTTGCTGTTATACTGTTCCATTAACAACTGCTTTTTCTCCTCCACAGTGAGGTCAGGTTCTCCCAGCTGCTGGCTCTTTACTGGACTCCCACTAAGCACTATGGCTGATACCATGGCCTCCAGAGAGCTGGAACCTTTATCCTGAATCTGGGATGGAGAGAGAGAATGTGAGAGTGAATGAATAAGTGAGTGAGTGAGAGAGAGAGAGAGAGAATGTGTGAGGTGAATTTTAGGAAGAGAGAGAGAGAGAGAGAGAGAGAACATCAATGAATGTGAGAGTGAATGAGGGAGAGAGAGAGAATGTGAACGTGAATGAATGAGTGAACGAGAGAGAGAATGTGAGAGAAAGAGAATTTGAGAGTGAATGAGTGAGTGAGAGAGAGAATGCGGGAAAAAGAAAGAGGGAAAATTTGGGGGGGGGGAGGTGAATGAGAGAGAGAACGTGAGTGAGTGAATGAGAGAGGAGAGAGAGAATGTGAGCGTGAATGAATGAGAGGAGAGAGAGAATTTGAGAGTGAATGAGTGAGTGAGAGAGTAGAGAGAGAGAATGTGAGAGTGAATGAATGAATGAATGAATGAAGGAGAGAGAGAGAGCAGCAGCTACCATTATTTTGCTCATAGGTGGCTTCGTGCCATTAAAAATATTTCACTTTATAAATATAAAATGTAGGTATAAAGAGGTCCTCACATGGGCAGTGGGGGTTGAAGGCTCACTGGAACACTGCTCCATCTTGTCCTCATCCTCTGTTCCACCACTATGTGGCTTGCAGTGTTCACGGACTGGCAGGTTTGGGGCATGGGGCGATTTCACCCCACATTTTTGCTTAAAACTGTTAACGTAGAATACACATTTGTTAGCTATGTCATAAGATTTACCTCAACTTAGCATGACCATTTCACTTTCAGGAAACAAACTTCTAACCAAGTTACACTGTTGTTATCAAAGCACTAGTAAAGTTTTGTTGTAAGAGAAACTCCTGGATATAAGGTCACGTTGTAGAAACATACCTTTAGTAGTTGTCTCTTGGGAAGCAGTACTCTACTCTACACTCTACATCAGTACTTACCAACTGCTTATTTTGCTGGACAACTATTTTGCTGGACAACTACATGACTAATTCATGACTGAGATGCCATATAGCACTTGCATGAGTCTAAGAAAACTTGCAATTAATCATTCAAAAAGTGTTACCTTACTAATTTCAGGCTAAAACGGCTTTCTATAAGGTTCCTGCTGAAAGTGGCATTTTTCTCCTTTTCTGCTGCACTTTTTAAGTACACACGTGTCAAAAAAATAATAAATAAACAAAAAAGACAATTTGTGTTTAACCAGCATCAATGTTAATGGCATGAGGACAGCACGAACATTCTAACTATTTGCTTAAAATTGTTCGTATTAAACGAGCAATTTATTGTCACTACATAATTTGCATGACAGTGTTGTACGTTCAAAGTGACCTTATCCCCCAGTATAACATCATCGCTGAAAACAGAAATGACAACATAATTTTCTTCGTCTAATAATCAGAAATTTCACATGATGCAGCTTCCTGTTGCCTGTGTGACTCGGAGAACATTCGAAATATGACGTAGGGGTGAATGTGTTCAGGATGCATAACCTATAATGGGAAAGTATATGGAAAGGATGTTTCAAGTATTATATTTCAAAGGAAAGGGTCAATAATAATAATCTGAAACATGCAAGACACTGTTTTCTTAGTATGGCTAAATAAGTTTGTGCCACACATACACCGATCAGGCATAACATTATGACCGAATGCCGAATATTGTGTTGGTCCCCCTTTTGCTGCCAAAACAGCCCTGACCCATCGAGGCATGGACTCCACTAGATCCCTGAAGGTGTGCTGTGGTATCTGGCACCAAGATGTTAGCAGCAGATCCTTTAAGTTCTGTAAGTTGCGAGGTGGGGCCTTCATGGATCAGACTTGTTTGTTCAGCACACTAGATACTAGATACTGACCACTGCAGACCAGGAACACCCCACAAAAGCTGCAAAACTCATCAAAGCTTGTCAAACTCGCTCAAATCCTTACGCTTGCCCATTTTTCCTGCTTCTAACGCATCAGCTTTGAGGACAAAATGTTCACTTGCTGCCTAATATATCCCACCCACTAACAGGTGCCATGATGAGGAGATCATCAGTGCTATTCACTTCACCTCTCTGTGGTTTATGCTTTCATATTAAACTACTGTTATAATAATATCAACTCTTCTCTTCTGTGAAGGCTTTCCACTAGATGTTGGAGCGTGACTGTGGGGATTAGTGATCATTCAGCTACAAGAGCATTAGTGAGATCAGACTCTGATGTTGTAAGAGTGAGGAGGTCTGGGGTTCAGTCGGTGTTCCAGTTCATCCCAAAGGTGTTCAGTGGGGTTGAGTCAGAGTCAGGGCTCAGTGCAGGACACTCCAGTTCTTCTACTCCAACCTTAACACACCATGTCTTCATGGAGCTCTTTCTCCATGAAGACATAGTTTCTGGCCATATATTGGAGACTGTATTTGTATTATCAGAAACATGAACAGTTGGAAATGTTATATCAGTCGGATACAAAATGTCACCCAATCACCCCTAAAATTATGTAACATTCAATTCCTTAAAACTTTTCAGAGCAGCAGGCACTAAACAACTCGTTAGATAGTTTCTCTAAAATACAGCGAACTCACACCCGCATAATCCGGAGAAAACAGCCTTTACCTTCTGGGGGATAAACCAGGAGCGTTTGCATGCACGTACACACTCCAGGTGGTTAACGCAGCTTGCTAGCCATTTCTGGAAAACATCAGCCTTAACCATTATACATGCACATTTATTATTATTATTATTATTATTATTATTATTATTATTATTATTATCAATGTAATGAAATGCCGCGTACACAACTAAAAAAATAACTACCTCACTTGTTAGCAAACAGAAACTCCTCTGGCTCTATCTCCAATGTCTCATCACTCCCTATAGATGTGCACTACATGGAGTATAAACTAATAGCTTCTACTCTCTACGTAGTGCACTCGGTTCCATTGAGTAGTTTAGGATTTGTCCTCTGTGCGCCATGTATTATCTTCCCCGGAAACCTCGCGATGGCGAGGCGTTCCTGTTTCAGTGTCTAGTCTCCAGCAGATGGCACTGAAACCCCAGGAATAAAAAATAAAAAATAAAACTAGAAAAATTACTGGTGACATTTTTGAACCATGTTTTTTGAAAGTCTTTAAGACTAAAGCTTTGGGCTCGCCTTTCTGTTACAGATTATTGGGTATCAGGTTATTATTGGGTATAATATTAGACATTATAATAGATGTTAATGTGAAAATTCATGTAGTGAGGTTCTTTCAGTCATCTCCAGTAACCTCTCTTTTATTTTCTTCTTCTTCTTCTTCTTCTTCTTCTTCTTCTTCTTCTTCTTCTAATAATAATAATAATAATAATAATAATAATAATAATAATAATAATAACATATTATTAGTAGTATTAGTAGTAGTAATACACTAGAGTCTTATTTCTTTCTTAACTCTCAGTGATTTTTAGTTACATAATGATCTCTAGTTCCTTCGTTCAAATCTTTGATCAGTGAAAGTTTGTTCATTCATTGTCTACCGCTTATCCGATCTATTCTCGGGTCACAGGGAGCCTGTGCCTATTTCAGGTGTCATTGGGCATCAAGGCAGGATACACCCTGGACGGAGTGCCAACCCATCGCAGGGCACACACACTACGGACAATTTAGAGATGCCAATCAACCTACAATGCATGTGTTTGGACCAGGGGAGGAAACTGGAGTACCCAGAGAAAAACCCCAAGGCATGGGGGGAACATGCAAACTCCACACACACGGTGGAGGCGGGAATTGAACCCTCAACCCTGGAGGTGTGAGGCGAACGTGCTAACCACTAAGCCACCGTGCCCCCCTCAGTGAAAGTTGTGAGGTGGAAATACACCCTTCATGGGACACCAGTCCATCCCAAGACAATTTTCTTCAATGTTTTTCATTTATTAACAAAAAAAATAATATACTGAAAGATGCCCTTAAATTGATGATCACAAGCCTGGATAAGTAAACCTCTCCATTAAGCTAAGTTTAAACATTAAGTATTGTTAATTGTTAAGTGTAAGTATTGGTTTTTATCTGACCTTTAATTTTCTAAGAATGTACAGGATTTATGGGAAGTGGAATGTAATAAGTATGATTGTTGTAGTCAGTCAGAAACAGGACACAGTTGTTTTTTTTGTTTTTTTTTTGATAAAAATGTTTATCTTCAGATGACAGAGAGTACCGCTCAGATCAATGCACAATAAAAAGTTATAATACAGTGTAGAAATTGTATAGCCATTTAAATACCTCCCTTGCATTACATCTGAGCCATATCAAAGAACTCAAGACAAAATTATTGCAAACAATTTGCTTTAAGAAATAAAGAAGAAAAAACCTCAACTTTCTTCCATGAAAGAATGAAGAGAATGCTTAGATTAATTATTTAAGGATAATAGGTTGCTTGATTGTGAAAGCTGTAGTTTCCATATCACCAAAGTGATTCAAATAACTGAAGCATGTACACACCAAATCCTTTACTTGTTTGTTCATTCATTCTTTTAAAAAATCTCTAGTTGTTTTTTTTTTTTTCTTAATTTTTTTCTTCTTCAAAAGTCATGGTGCTGGTAAAAAATAAAAGATACCATTTTCAGATCCATGTAAATTGACTGAATATTATTTCAGTCCAGTATTTAAATATTCCATTAAATGTCATTAAAATATTCTACCAGCCATGATTTTTGCTTACACCTAAGTTGCTTGAGCTATGATCACAAAGATACAGATAAAATATTGCATTAGACAATGAATAAGTTGATCTACAAGGAGGAAAACCCAGACGGCCAGTTGCAGTCCAGTGCAGGTAGTTATTCTACAAATTAAAGCTCAAATATCAAAAAACCTCAAAAACATTCATGTATTTTTCCAATAACATGCAATAGTTTCACTTTCTGAAACAATTCAGGATTCAAAAAATTGAGAAAACAGTGGTCAAAAGCATCGTTGAGAATCCGTTATTTGTATTTCATATGTTCATGAAATTGGATAGAAATAAGTGTCAGAATGAGCAGAGTCGAATGCTTTATAATTAAACAGAATAAAAGAGATGAGTACCTCAAATACATGGTCTGTATGGGTGTTTCTGTCACAATGGGCACTTTCAAGTCCCGTCGATTTGTGCATGAATTCATCAGCCAGAAATAAATCACAATTGTTTTAATAAATCAAAATGCTTCTGCATGTGTTATAGGAGGGTCCTTAATGAGAGCATATCTGAGTTTGTACATCATTACAATCTTGTGTTAAACATTACCTCTGATACCTTTTGTCATATGAATAAATTACAATAGGTTACAGTAAATATTTAACATTTGACAGAACAAATAACAGGGGATTTTTTAATCCAAAAAAAGTGTATTTGTTTTATTATAGTTGTCCAGATAGTGTATCTTTACTCTATTATTACTGAAATTTTTGCTGTTATCAACACACCAAACACCAACAGCATATATTGCCTTAGAATAATAGTTCTGATATCAAAACAGTTCAGCTTTCATAGCTTTATGAAAATCCTAATCCTAACCCATGGTTTCTGTATCACCTCTGTGACAAATATCATATTACCTGCTCAAAAAAATATCATAGGTCATTATCTAGAATTTCAAATCCATTATTATGTATACTAATTGGTCAATTAGATATTTATAAACGGGTGTTGTATATAAAGCTAATTTACTTGTATAAGATATTCTTTTGTTAATTACAAAGTTCTTTGAAATGTAGTTCTTTGAAAGATCAGTTGTGTGGAGATTTTTAGTTATATCTAATCTGTCAGTAGATCGGTATATCAGAACATCAGTCGGCATATCAGTATACCAGTATCAGTCAGTATATTAGACAATACATCAGTCAATATATCAGTATATAAGTCAGCATATAAGTCAGTATATCAATCAGTATATTAGACAATACATCAGTCAATATATCAGTATATAAGTCAGTATATCAGTCAGTATATCAGTCAGTATGTTAGTCAGTATATCAGTATATTAGTCAGTATATTAGTCAGTATATCAGTCAGTATGTTAGTCAGTACATCAGTCAGTATATCAGTATATTAGTCAGTATATCAGTCAGTATATTAGGCAGTACATCAGTCAGTATATCAGTATATTAGTCAGTATATTAGTCAGTATATCAGTCAGTATGTTAGTCAGTACATCAGTCAGTATATCAGTATATTAGTCAGTATATCAGTATATTAGTCAATACATCAGTCAGTATATCAGTATATCAGTCACTATATCAGTTTATCTATCAGTATATCAGTCACTATATCAGTATATCAGTCAGTATATCAGTATATCAGTCACTATATCAGTATATCAGTCACTATATCAGTTTATCAATCAGTATATCAGTATATCAGTCACTATATCAGTATATCAGTCACTATATCAGTATATCAGTCACTATATCAGTATATCAGTCAGTATATCAGTATATCAGTCACTATATCAGTATATCAGTCAGTATATCAGTATATCAGTCACTATATCAGTTTATCAATCAGTATATCAGTATATCAGTCACTATATCAGTATATCAGTCACTATATCAGTATATCAGTCAGAACTTGAACAATGCAACTCATATTTTTTTAGAGATAGCACAGATCCAACACCCATCCATATCAGGCTGATACCATCGAACAATCAAATATTCGAATGTGTAGCAAGGATTGGAATTGGATTTGGAAAACAATTAAAAGAAAATTACTGAAAATGTTCACATATAAATTGTTTTTAGGGATTTATATAGTGTTTGCATTTTGTTATATTGACAGCATAAGTGGCTTTGTGTGAAAGATTTTAACTATGAATTGTAAAAAAAAACAAAACAAACACTTTAAAGCACGGCAGATTATTTAAAAAAAAAAAAAAAAAAAAAAGCAGTATCGGATGGGTATTGCCTGATCCTCAAGGTTTCAGAATCATTATCAGAAAAGAAAATTCTTCATCACGCCATCTCTAATTAATTTTGTTCGGCACCAAAAAAGGCTCTTGAATAACACTGATATCCCACATGGCAGTTGTAGGAGGTTTCATGAGCATGAAAGTAAGCTCCTGTCTCCTACTGAAGGTGAAATTGAAAGTGAAGGTGAAACCAGGGACTTCACTGGCTCTGTATCAGCTATTCCAGACCAGAACTTTTTAAATAACTCTATATTTATAGGTAAAAGTGCCCACAGCTGTAGAATCACCCATATTCAGCTTTTATCATATAAATGTCTCTTTACTGAGTATAAATCTAGAGGAACCATATCAAAGCTGAAAGATAATCCAGATCATGTTTATGCTAAAATCAACCCTGTCAGAAAACACTCTGGCTTTTTCCATAAGACAAATGTTTGAGAATAATGAGGAAAATGAAAAAAAAAAAAAATAAAAACACTTGCCTAGTCAATTATATCTTTCACATGCACACTGCCTGTGCCACAGCTAAGGGTCACAAAATGCCATTATTAAATTACATAATGAATATGTGAGTGAGTTCATACTTAAGACATTGAGATGAGTTTGATTAAGGTCGTGTCAGTGAGATGCTCGTTACTATGTTACGTGTAAAATGCGAGCAACCTAACAGGGTAAACTTACATAAACATTTACAGTGTATTGCACTCAGGCTACAGATCATTTGATGTTTGGTTGTCGCTAGATCTACTTCAATATGTCATACCCCGCTTCCCAATAGAAAAATAAAAATCATCTCAGTATCAGTAGGTCTAAATAGACTATAATTGTTCGTACTGCTATTCGATTTTAAAAAATGTACATTCACAAGAGGACAACAAAAGACATTTCAACTTGAATTTCAAATTGATATGTGCAAAAACATTATAGATCTCTATAAAAAATATGTGCATATGAATAGATCTATTTTCTTCACCAATACAATATTTCTTCAATTTACAACATATGATTTAATAAAGTTCAGAGCATGTACAATTCTTGTAAGTTTTCTTTAAATCCTTTTTTTTTTTTTTAAATTTTAATCATGTGTAATCTTTTACAGAAACAGCAATATTAATGACAAGATGGAGAAAGGAATAAAAAAGAAAAAGAAAACCCATCACACATCCTGAACTCGAATCAATGTGATTGAGCAGTGGGAAAAAAAAGATAAGAACCAGAGTTCCGTATGGAAACCTGAAATTGCATATCCCATCGTGCCCGAACACACTCGTATCAAAGTTGCCATTCCTGGCTGGCTTACATAATATTATACATCTCAAAAAACTTTGGCTATTGAATTAAGTGGTTGTTGCTCCACTACTGAAATTAGTTCCACGCTGCTGTCTGAAACCATCAACATCTCCATCTCTATCATTGAGCAGTCCTGTTTACTGTGCTGAAATCTGTGGACTCCTCTAGTGCACTGTCGAATCGAGGGGGCTGTGTGGATGGGTTGCTTTCACGCAGGATGCAGGAACCGGAGTTTGACTTGTGAAAGGGGAACCGTGGGAGAGAGAGATATTCGCCACAGTGTGAGAGCTGCCTCTCCACTTTGATGAGAGGCTGACTAGAGAGTTGGTGCTCCAGGAAATCTAGAGAGTCACGCTGTAGGGCCAGTTCATACGATGGCGTCCTTCGCCGCAGTAGTGTGCTCTCTGACAGTTTTTTCATGGACGCGAGAGATGGCGGGAGCTCCATTTCTAGCGGGGGGTCAACAGAGATACAAGGAGGACTCGTCTTCTTCTTTCTGGGGATGTGCAATGATTGTCCACGATTGGGCAGATGCCTCTTTACACCAACTTCCTGCTTGAATGCATTGTTGTCCACTGAGGAGAAAATCTCAATGGAGTGCCGCCGATGATCCTCAGAACAGGAGGGCTTGTCCAAAAATCCCCTGGTGTCCACGCTGAAGAACTTAAAGTCCTTGTCTTTAGTGCTGTAACCGGTAAGATTGGTGGCACTGGTACAGTTCTTCACAGGCAACGGCCACGGAGTGATGTAGGGGGAAAGAGAGTGGCACCGGCCCTCTGCAGGAGCTCCTGCCCACAGCCTGGCGGAGCTGTTGATGTGGTGCACCTCCTCATCAGCTGGGTCGGCCAAGTCCAACATGGAGTCGCTGGGGCTGCTGCTGGCATGGCTGGACGGTCGGGAAGAAATTCTCCGGTGGTGAGAGTGTTGCAGGGTGCAGACACTGGACATGTGGCAATAAGAGGGTAGGAAATGAGACACCAGGGGGCTGCTGGGGGAGGAGATCAGCGGCACCGGGAGAGTCACGCTGGCTCTTGTACTCCTAATATGTTTGTCTGGGTTGCCTTTGGAGTCACACATTTGCACATCAATTGAGTCATTCTTGATGGCTTCCTGAAATAAAAAAGCATGGTGTAAGCAAAATGGGGAGGTGTCATCATTTGGAAGACGGAGATATTTAGCGATATTTAACTGTACCTGTCTACGTAGAGGCCTGCCTACAACATGCAGGGGAGATGACATTGGAGTGGGGATCCTAGGCATGCAAATACTAATATGGGGCTGAGGATGAACACCAGGAACCTGGAGCAAGGAATGACCTTCACAAGGCTGTGAGTGGATCGAGGTCACTGAGCCTATATGGAAAGTTAGTCCATCGTTTAGTCTCCAGATTTTTGGTTACATTTTTTAGAAACACAAAAACAAAACAAGATTAATAAACCAGCCATCAGTGAAAAATAGTAAATACCTAATTCGAGGTATGCTTGAGCTGGCTCCACTTCCTGCAGAGGGTACGGTGCGCTAGCTGGCCTCACCGGCCGAAACATGTAACTGTCATTAGGCAAAGAATGCATCCGGGACACTGACATCTTTCTTGGAGATAGCAAATTCTCCTGAGTTCTCTGCATTCGCTCATCCTGTATATGAGATACATAATCCTCTGTAATCTTTCTGTTACATACACTTAACTTCCCCTTTATCCAATACAGAAAATCCAAGCAAGCCATTAAAGCAAGGTTATTCAATGGTTCACTGGTAAATTACAGCCTTATTTTACAGCATGTTTAATGTCGGTGTCTCTTTATATATTACACAGAAAACTCATTCATTAATGCTAAGATGCTCTATAACAACTCATTTCACAAATGTGGACACTTTTCTATCTTTAAGGTCAGCATAGTGAAACCCATAAAGGCAGCATTGTTGTTGTTTTTTTTTCATTTATTGTAACAAACAAGTTATGCAAGGCCTTAATCCTATTAGGACAGGATTAGATTCTCTGGGTGAGGTTTGTACCTGAAATACTTGCATATTACCTTGCATGTTACTTGCTATATTATCACAGGCTTGACATATAGAGCTGCAGCTTCAGTATATAGGAGTTTCTGTATAATATTATATTATTATCTCAGAATGCAATTTTCACGTAAACCATTTTTGATGATTTGTCACAAATTTAGTTGTTCAATCTAGATATCATGTCATATTTCTTAGATGTGCATGATATTTTCATTTTAATGTAAGTGATATTATTTGATTACTGAATATAATTTCAACAAAATCAGTAATATCAATAATATTTTTTAAAATCAAGAATTATATCAAATCGTTTATCCTCTTGAAACCGGTATGAATGTCAGACATATGCCACAAACATATATTCTAAGATGGCAAGAGATCACATTCGTTTGAAGAGCTAGTTAGCAATAATAATTAAAACTCTCTTCATGTTCACTGGGTAACTGGTGCCAAGCATATCTATAATTTTTATTTGACGCAAGCCTCTAATGCCTCTAGTGGTCTCCATGCCATTGGTATGCTAATTTAAGCAGATGTTGTGAGGTCAGGTCACGAACCTGTCCAGGTGAATGTGCCCTTGGCCCCATATATGTGCCCCTGCCCTCTGGACCACCAGAGCTCATTGCTGAGACGTTACTGAGACGCCTAGCCATTTCCATCTCCATCTCAATCTCCGCGTCCATTTCTGCATCGTCTTTGGCCTCCTTATTGCTCTCCTCCAGGTGTTTCATCAGCACAGCCACCACCACATTCACCAGCACAAACTGGGCCATCAGCACAAAGGTGACAAAGTATATAGGGGATACCAAGGGCAGGTAGCTCAGGCATTGCTTATCCTCTAGTGTACACTCCCTTAAAGTGTCCTGCACAATAGAGAATATTATTGATGCCACTTAAAATATACAATCAGGGAAACACAATACCATTTGTTTTGTTTTTTTAAATAAATAATGTAGTTTCATGCACAACATTTATTAAGTACCTTCATTATACCATTCCAATTGTCACCAGTTGAAACTCTGAAGAGGGTTAGGAAGGCCATTCCAAAGTTCTCGAATGTGGCATGTCGACTGAGTCCTTCACATGGGTTATTGTCAGTGCATTCTACAAATAAATGGAAGAAAACATGTAACATGGAAATGCAAAACGGAAAAATAAACTAAATATAAAGCAAAATAAGCATCTGTCCAGTAGACTTCGAGTATTATTAAGCATAATTTAATAATCATTATTTTTAAAGTCAAATGAGCATATCCTTCCTCTGAATAGAGAGGCATCACACAAAGTCCTTTCTATAGGCCCAAGATCATCCTCTCATTAAAAAATAAGCCGCTGAGCTTAAAAAGAACCTGCAGTCCTCTAAAGAAGAACAGAGCTAATTTGCCCTTCCATCCCCATCCAACTCACCCCTAGCCTCCTCCCCCCAACTCCCTTGACATCCCACCCTACCCCACCCCAACTGTAAAGTACAATAATTTAGGAAGAGCTCTAGATTTTCTCTAAAAGTTGCCCTTAGGATCAATTCCAACCATCTTTGACCCAAAAATCAAAAATGGCAGGCGCTGATGAGCACTGACACTGATGCTGGAACAGGGAGACTAACTAAAGTGTGAGTGCAGTCAAGAAATGCAGCACTGACCCAATTTCCCAAAAAGCTCTACGCCGAGTGCAGCATAAATGAAGAAGAGAAGCATAAACAGCAAGCCCAGATTTCCAACCTAAAAAAAAGAATAAACACAGCTCTATACAGTGTTACAATATCACCATAGTCATATATGATGGTAGAAGAAAAAGAAGTGAACCTGTGGTAGAGCCTGCATCACAGTGTCCAGCAATGCTCTCATGCCTGTAGCCAACTTCAAAAGCTTCAGCACTGTGGAAATATGTGCAAAATATGAATCACTCAGCACTCCTCCTATGATATATAACCCTGCTCATAATACTGTGAATAAGAGTTCCTAAAATGTCAGAGGATTTTTGCTAATTTGAGCTAAGAGGCATGTACTACCACAGAATACCTCGAGCTATTCTCAAAACCCTCATAATACGGATGATAGTGGGGTTGATCGGAAGAGCAGCGTTCATCTTGATCTCCTCCAATGTGATGCCCATGATGGAGAGAAGCACAATGGCCAGGTCTAACTGGTTCCACCTGTCAGGAAGAGCACAGGGTTTACAGCTTCAGTGTCACATTGCTAGCACTGAACACAAGACTATAAGGTCCTACAATAAACATTGGCAGGACATCAGCTCTTTCTGAACATAATTCCAGTTTATAAAATCTTAGGATGGCTACATTAATCTTGGCTGCTGTGAGATTAAATGGTAAACTAGAATAATCCTGACTTATCTTAATTCATGGGGCTTGGGCTCTTAATCAGATCCACTGGATTCTGTGTTATTTTGCAATTAGTATGGGCAGCAGATCATTTCACATTGTAATATAGTCTATTTTTTAGAAAAACAGGAGCAAAGAAGATTGTTATCTTTTGTCTAAATAAGTGTAGACCAGTTTAACACAGATATAAGAATGTGCTTTGACAGTTGTTTAATCTAACAAACCGAATGTCTTGAGAGTCACTGAGCAATTAAACAGTCAAGAACCAGCTGCTTTACAGAAGTAAGCAATTTGATCTCTATGATACATGACCAGCCACAAAACTTATTGCTAGTGATATATTGTCTCCCCCTCGTGCTGTTAAAGGGCCATATAGAGACAAGGCATGAACCAAACAAAACACGTGGCAACTTAAACGAAAAACACTGGCGCTGACTCAGCTCGAATTGTATTCTTCGCAAAATATTCGTGCAGTTTACTACATTCCTGTCAATACCAAGCCTTTTGTTCTTGTCTATAGTTCTGGTTTCATGATTTTCTCTATGTTTGCTGTTTCAGTCTTTCCTGCCCTTGTCTAGTCTGTTTGTTGCTTCGATTTAGATTTTGTCCAGCGCTAACTGTCTGTCTCTGCTGTTGTTGTTATTATTATTATGATTATTATTATTATTATTTAAAAAAAATGAAATTGGTTAATAATATCCATTAATTTTCCTCAATCCAAATAGTATAATTTGCTCTGAACAGCTTACTGAGTCTCATTTTTTCACTGGAAGTACAGCACACCAGAGCCAATCAAAAAGCATCCTTATGTCCAGAAGCTTGTGGCCGGAAAAGTGTACAAAATACATCAGTAACATAGCCTGATATTAATATTCCAGCTTGTAAAATCCACTTTATTCTTAAGTTCACATTTTATTTGTCACATACACAATCATATACATAGTGAAATAATTTTAAAGTTGACCTGGAAGCTAATACATTATTATATGTTAATACATCGTAGAGCATAAATCTATACAATGGCTTTTTTGCACTGTAAATGTACCTGTCAGAGATGATTCTTTTGAGACTCGACCAATTAAATTGTTTTTATTATTATTAAATATCATTATCACATTTGAGTTAGTGATGCATTTATTAACCCTGGACTCCTCATATAACAATCTAAAATACATCTTAATATTCATTTAGCTGTCTAAGCTGCAGCAGAGAATGAGGATGTTCCTAATCATGGATTTTTATCTCATTAGTATTTACAGTTGTTTAAATAATACAGTTGCCTACAGGTAAGGCCCCAGTCTTGGTTTCTCCCTGCCTTGTTGCACCTCCTTCACCTCTTCCCCACCCGGCAATACTGATCATCTATTTCCCTGCCTGTCAGACTTAAGTATACACAAATTGTTTGTGAGGTTGTGCGTTTTGTATTTATGAGCCGCTTGCTTGCTCCCGTGTTTACTTCTCTCACTATTGTGGCATTGTGTGCTCATATGTATTTGCACTGGTACTCTTGCTAAAATCAAATCCTCACACTGAGTTGTTGAATTAAATCTGTCGAACTGAAGCATGTTCCCCGAGCATTGTACGTGCTGAAATATTGTAGTAGGTTTTCGGCTGTACCTGTCTTTGAAGAATCTTCGGAAGCCAAACGCAACGAGTTTGAGAAGGGCTTCTAATATGAAGAAGACGGTAAAGACGTAGTTGCAGTACTTCAACGCTTCATCTAGATACTGCAGGGGAAAAAGTTCTTGCATGTAAAATTGTTTTTGGCTACTTGCAAATTTAAAAAACAACCTTAAAGTGTACCGAGATCTGACTCACCATGGGCTGGTTGTAGTGCTCTATGGACATGGTGACCACGTTGATGCAGATGATGAAGGTGATAAAGAGGTCCAGGTAGTGGTTAGTGCACAGTGTGTGGATGTAGAGCCGAGCTGGTGAGTAATCTGCGTAGTAGGGCCTCTGTTGTGCTTCTGTTTCATACAAACACACACGCACATATGCAGAACAGCATATTCAGCATAATGCAGGATACATGCAGAAGAACTAATTCAATAAGGCACAGGCAGGAAGTCTTGAGCACAAAAGGAACTGTGCAGCAGAGGAGGATATAATGCTGACGCTAATACACTGTGGAATCGAGTTTGAAACGGTAAAGTTCATATCCTCTGCTGAACTCGGCTCCCGCTCGTTCATCATGCCTTTGTGAACATGCTGTATTTGGGAACATGCTTCTGTAAACATGACAGTCATTGGCTATGTGTGTGTAAACATATCCATATGAATGATTGTGATTGTTACGTGGTGAGCACAATATTTAGTACTGTTGAATGATTCTTGATTTATTAGTAGTGTTAGGTTTCATTATTAAATTTCATTTTTCAATTTCAGCTTGAATCCATCTTTCTGAGTCTGCCATACAATGCATGTTTACTGTTTAATTTATCAACTTTATTAACCAAATGACAAGAGAGAAGCTGGGATCTACTGTATACTGTATATGCAATGATGCACATGCAGATACAAGCTAACAGTTCATCTTCAAATCCAAACAGATCTGCACCAAATGCACTTGTTGTGTTAAAGGTCTGCCAAGCCAAATCAATTTTTCTGTCATTTGACACGAATTATGATGACAGGCCAAATGATAAATCAGCAGTAGGACATGGAACATCTCACCAAGCAGCTCATGCCCAACTTCTTGTACATCCTAAAATGTGTTGCTGTGTCAGATGAAGCTGACAGCTGCTCATAAATCACTCGTCCTTTCAGGGACAGTTCCACTTCTTTTTTTTTTCTCTCTGCCAGAGATGCGACTGCAGTCCTGAGGCTACTGGCTACTGAGTATTGAAATGTCAGCATCAGAGACAAGAGGTTCCATCCTCAAAGTTTGTCCTAAAAACAATGGCTTTGACATGCAGGTGCATCAGAGGGGCACTGCGATTAGATTAATTCTGAACTTCTGTACTAACGCTGATGTATGGACTTTACAAGTCACAGACACAATACTATTAATCCTCTGACTGTAGAGTAATGGCCCATGGGAAGAGTGTAACAAAAAAAATGAAATAAAAACAGTCTGGCTTTATGCTAGACATCATTACTTAGGTAGCTCTACCTTGGCCGGCATGGTTGCTTTTGCATAAAATAATGCAGTAAGCACATTTCCCTTATTGACTGCATCATGTAAAACCATAGCCAATGCTTTTAGTGTCTTTAATTCTCTCATGAGAGGTCTGGATAATGCTGCCCATACTTCCTTTACACACAATCATTCAAAGACACAGCGCTTGAGACGTTTATGGAGCTGGGGGGAAATTTTCATTATCATCCCCTATCTCTCCAGCAGTGCAATGTGGCTTGGTGAAACTTCACACAGGCCTGAGCCTGAATTAGGAAATCTAAGATAAATGTTATTGCTCCTAGATACTAGTCCAAAGAAGACCCGGACATTCACTGTTCTCAAAGGAAAGAATCAACTGGCTACACATTGCATTCACAGTTTTAGGTTCTGACTGACTCTGTGTGTCAAAAAAATCGCCCTTGAAGACCTGTCATGCTGTATTCAGTGGTAAGGGAACATGCAACTGCAAACATGCTGCAGGCCATCACAATCCAAGGCCATCAACACAAATCTAACTTGGTTTCATCTTTTTATGTAATTATTCACTTCTCTTTTTTTTTTTTGCTCTCTCTTTCTCAAGGTCTCTTTTTCTCTCTCAGGCTCTGGAGGCAGGCAGTGCTCAGAAAAATAGACTACCGACCAGACCCACAATTCTCCTTACTCCTGCGCCTTTTCTCCATCAACCGCTGCCTCTTCTCCTCACGCAAGCGTGCCTCCTCTTCTTCCTGGTCCTGTCGACACTTGTGGAAGTTCTCCACCACCACACCCACAAACATGTTCAGCACGAAGAAGCTCACAATCAGCAGGAATGAGATGAAGTAAAGCAGCATCCAGGGGTTGTGGTTACGTACCGGCTTTCAGTGATGAGGAAGATAAAAAAGAAGAGTTTAAATATTGTTTGGAAATAGTGTTCAAATATTCAGCAGTGGGATTTTATTGTTTATTAGTATGACCCTTCAGAAACAAACCTGTTGGTCCACACCTACAGCATCCAGGCCATCATACATGATATTCACCCAGCCATCCTTACAGGACAGCACAAACAGTGACATGAGAGCCTGAGAAATAGAGAACAAAGACCACTGAAATTACAGACAGCTCATGGATTCCGGGAAGTGTAATTGACTCGCAATTTTGGCTTCAATCATTAGATGCATTAGCTCATTAGGCAATTAGTTGTCCATTATAACACATTAAAGCAAAGCCGGTTGTAAAAGCTATAATGTATATGTTGAACTGCACAAGAGCATTACTTATGTTTCCAAACACTTACCTGCCCCAAATTATCGAAATTGTACTTTCTTCGAATCCATTTGTAGTTGGCTTCCAGGCAATCTGATTTATTTGTGATGTTTCTTGTGTCCAAGCCTTCACAGTGGTAAAACTTGCCTTTGAAAAGCTGAACATCCCAATAAATTTGTTATTTCAGTTGTTCTAATGAGCCACATTACTAAACACCTTCATGCATTTTCATTTACAGAGATATTTCACTATGACTATAAGTCTTGACCTGCACTCCAAGAATGCCAAAGACAATGAAGAATGCGCAGCATATCAGTACTATGTTCCCGATTGGCCTCAGTGACGTTATCAATGTTTCAACCACCAGCTTCAGTCCAGGAGCGCGACTGATGACTCTGCAGAAACAAAAACAAACACTATCTTTAGGTGGACACGCTCAGCATCTACACAGTGTAGGTTTTCTAAATGATGCTTATGACCGAGCTAGAATGTATTCTAATTGAAATATATTCCTGGATCATCAGGAATAGCTGACATATCAAGCAAACAGCAGTACATCTATAATTAATACTGAAAAGCCAAACGGTTAACTATTTCCTCAGAGGCCAAAAATGGTATTTGAGCTTTTTATTTTCCTTGTTTCTCTGAGTTTTGTTTTTGTTTTCAGCAGTGAATTTCTTTGCATTGTCACACTCCACAGTGACGGTTAATGGCTCATATGAAAGCAGACACTCAGGGCTTTAGGGGATTCATAAAAATTCTGTTTTTACCTATCCTACTATGGGCAATATATTCATAGAATTGTTCCAAAAAAAACAAAAACAAGAAGGTTTTTCTTTCACACAGATGTTCATTCAAATCTTTCTAGCAGTGCAATGTGGCTTACTAAAACTTTACACAGCCACAGTCACACATCTACACAAATATAAGAGGCTTTCGTCTTTCATAAGCATTTATAGTGTTTCAAAAGTATTTATGTTTTTATTTATCCTACTGGGGCAATATATTCATAGAAAAGTTTAACAACAAATGTTTTCACACAAATGTTTCTTCAAATCTTCAAAGTAAATGTTGATATCAAACCCATTTCTGCTCCCTGAGCTGCCGCAAGTGCTTGTTCATGAGGTACCTTCAACAAAAGGTGTTACCTTTAACCACTAAAATTCTGCGTAAGATTATCTTAACAGAGGGTAAAATACACGGCTCACACTGAAGGCCAACAGAGTCCTGACTCATTTTATATCAGACTTATGCCACTAAAATAATTCCTTTATATTGACTGAATATGTACTGGTGTAAAAGGTTTCAACAGTTAGATCCTTTACAGTTAGGGTGGGATTAAATCATTTAAGAAGCATCCTGACCTTAAAGGCCTCAGTGTCCTTAGCAGACGTAAAACCCTCAAGATGCCAAAGATCTTGTTCCCTCCGGTGGATGCCAGGGACACCAGGATGTCAATGAGTGAAACAGACACCAACACTCCATCCAACACGTTCCAGGTGCTCTGCAGATAACTATGCTTTCCTGAATAGAAGCCAAGAGCCACCACCTACGAGACCAGCAATGGCAACTCAGTGAGAAATACAGAGACTGCGATATTAATCTGGATAACTGTATCAAACTGAAGCTTTAGTACCTTCACAGTCATTTCAGCAACAAATATCACAGTGAATACATAATTGGAAATACTGAGGAACACTCGCTCCTAAAAAAAACAGAACACAACACGGAAAATTTCATCACGGCCTGACAACTACATTTGTACTGTATAGACTATATATATATATATATATATATATATATATATATATATATATATATATATATATATATATATATATATAATGCTGTATAATACTATAAATTCTGTCAGTTTCAGAAGTATTGGCACCCTGAGTAAGAATGGACAAACGATGACACGAAAAAGGTCAAAAGCTAATTTGTATAATCTCATACTGAATATATATGAGAGAAATGTATATATATGTTCCTATTTATATTTTACTTTATTATGTTCACCTGTATGTTTAAACTTCAAATTTTGCTGGGAAATAAATACGAGGTGACACATGAGACAAAATCGTGTTGACTTTCATAACACAGGCAATGTGTATAAAAATAGCTACATGCCTGAAAATTCTGTTAAATTCCAGAGCTGTAATGAAAGTGTAATGACTACCATGTTTAAAAAAGAGTGGTAAATAGTCTGCCACAATTGGGTAAGAATTTAATAAATATACATATCATTTTTAAGAAAATTAGCCAAGGAGTAGTCTTTGAGAGTTGAGCGTGTCAATTCCAAGGCAATTTAAAAAAATCAGGATATTCCTATTTCATGAAGAATTATGCAGTCTTAGTGCCAATAATTCTGGGGCTGACTGTACTATTATGTATTAAAGTGCTTTCACTAAAAGCTGAGGTCATAAGGTCCAGAAGAATATAATGGTTGAGCTTACTGAGCTATTGGGCTGAATGTGTGGCCTTTCCAGAGCAATAGTGATGCAGTTAAGGAAGATAAAGACTAAGACCACATAGTCAAACATCTTGTGTGAAATGATCCTCTGGCAGAATATCCGAAACCTAAAGGACAGAAACACAAACGAGGTCAATGTATATATAGTGTATGGTCACTAGATTTAAAGTGAAGACCAATACTCACTTGTTCCGCGGAGAGAATATATAGAGAGACCAGTCCTCATGACTTTTACACCACTTGGGTTTATATGCATGCAGCATCCTCTTCAGGCGAAAACAGAAACTCTGCAGCATAATAACACACAGGATTCAGAAATATAGCTAAGGAAGATCCGTAAAGCTGGTCACAGAGAGACAAGTTATTTCTTTCTTTTCCTATTTCTCCCTTTTACAGAGGAAAGGCAGCAGTTTGCTGTTTCCCATATTATATAGTGCTTGAAACTCAATTTCAGCATTGAGCCTCTGGAATGCTGAGGTACCGTAACACCAGATCACTGGAGAGATTGCTTTTCACCCACCAAAAAAAAATAAAAAATACAAAGTATGCCACCAAATCTTTTAGTGTTATAGTTAGTCTTGTAACTAGTCAAACCCTTGGGATGGCATCCTTCACAATCAAAAAACATTAATTTCAGCATTGGTTAAGCTACTTTAACAACATAATTAACTAATCTACAAGTTTTCTTTGAAAAATGCAGATCATTTACATGAAAAGTTTCTTTCAAAGCTTTCTTTTTATCATTTCCAGTCTGCACAATGTGATTTAAAAAAAGACACACAAATGCTCTTGACCATGCATACTCTGTGATTTTACTGGTGTGTGTGTTTGTGTGTGTGTGTGTGTGTGTGTGTGTGATTTGCCAGTTTGTGTGTCTCATGTGTGTACATCTGAGCCAATGTGTCCTTGCCGATTAAGTGATAAAGAACAATTTTGGAGGACACGGTTGAGATCATCAGGAATAAATCAATTCATTTGATTGTACCCACTTGTTCCTATGGAAACCACACTGATGGTCTGGTTGGTAAGGAAGAAGAACAGAAGTTGCATAACTAATCATGTAAATGAAAGGTAAGGTCACTTGGGTTTATGAGTATGGCCAAAAGACTGATGTGACATAGTGGAGTCTTTTTATAGGATACCCATTTGGGGTCATGGAAACAGAGTGACAACTCTGCTTTTTGAGAGGCAGGGAATTATCTACTGGGAATACTCCTGTAGTTCAGAAAGTAACCCGGCATTCCTCTATTTAGTTGTAGAACCACAGTAACATCTGTAACATTTCTGAGGTTTGTGTGTGTGTGTGTATGTGTGTGTGTGTGTGTTTCTTTGCAGCTGTGTTTTTGCTCACATCATCTAGATCCTCCTCTGTGGTGGAGTCCTCACGGCTCAGCTCAGAGGGCAGCTCTGTGGACAGGTGTAATGCCCTGCCATTGCAGTCGTGGTATTCTCCTGATGAGCACAGGCTGGGGAGTGTGGGCAGCTCAGGGAAGTCCAGAGAACTGGGGTGGTGCAGAGAACCACCACTGGCACTTCCGGCATTTCCCAGCATGATTCCCACTGGTTCCTCATCCTCAAAGCTGCCTCTACCATCACCTGAGAGCAGAGACTCCTTCTCTCCAGATGTGTCTTTCCTCTTTAGACTTGGCGCTCGACTCAGGCCGTTCCAGCTTGACCTGCGACTGCCCCAGTTACTGCTTGAACTACACGCGTGGCAGGGTGATTTGCGTGGGCTGGCCTGAAAAAAAATCCCAATTTATTTTTCACACAATTTTTATATTCTCATAATCAGTTTTGCTTATCATTCAAAATAGATAAATATGAAGTGCTGCTTTTGTCTCGGTAAAGCTACTTACCAGTGATCTCTGATCGTAAGCAATCGGATCAATGGAAATCCCACTGCCACGCCTTGATTCCCCTAAACTGAAGATGGAGTCTGTGCCTAGGGAGCTCTTTGGTGTGGGCATAGGAGTGGCAGCTGTGCGCATGATGATCGGTGGAGGCAAATTACCACGAGAGTCCACATGCCCATTTGCAGACATCATCAGAGAGTACATCTTCAATTCTGCTAGTGATAATTGCAAGAGAGCAATACATTTCAGGAAAACAGAAAGAAATATAATGCCAAACCAAAACCTGACATATCATATACATCCACAGTCTACTGTATAAACTAAACTGGAAGATTTTTCAGGATTGTGCAGGACCCACAGTAGTGACAGAATTTCCTTTGATCATCCAAGTCTTTTTTAATGTTTTAGTGTAAGAAAGTAATTTAAACAATAACCTGTGGCACGTAATTCTCCCATCTTCTCCTCTTCTTCAAAATTAACTGACCTCTTCTCCTCATCTGCGTCAGACTTGGTGGCATCTCCCTACAATGTTGAAGACACATTTAAAGAAAAGCTCTCTAGCGGTCTAGGTGCCTGGCTGTTTGATCAATAACAGCATGTGGCAGCACTTGTACTTTGTTTAATAAAGCTCAAATTAGACACTGCTAAAAGGTTTATTCTTAATGCATTAGTCTTTATTTATATTGCTAGATATTATAACTGAAGTTTAGTTATGTGGAAAAACTCAGATAACGAGGTCTGGTTGTGAAAGTGCTGTAATACTCGTTTTTACACACACATACAGGTTCACACAACCTGCATCAGCACATCAGATGAGTCCAAAAATCCATCTAAAGTGTTTTTATAGGGCCATATTTAGATTTGGAGTCTAACATAAAAAACATATCTATGTATACATTGTGAAAGGACATTTTGAGAGTTATGATAAGCAGGTGCATGAACTGCATTCTATTAAAAATATTGAAACGGCCAAGTTTATTTTAAATAATCATCCGTTTTTAAACAAGAACCAGACACAAAGTTACACTTTTTCACATGATTAACTCCTAAATGCTTTCTAACAAGCACAGTACTCACACATTTGTTAATATCATTCTGTGCATTAAATTCAAAGCCCTCTGTAGTCATTATTGTGCAGAATTATGAATTTCAGGGTGACATATTGTGGTTATAGTAAATGATCAGACCCTGGAGTTAATCTACCGTAGCTCCTCTCTTACAGAAGAAAACGTTTGAACTGCAAATAGTTTATACGCATTGCTGCTCTTTTAACTTTGGGTATTTAATACACACACACACATACACACACACACACACACACACACACAGTATAATATTAAGCTACATATAAATATTGAATACTATCACACCTCTGCTTGAAAGCCTTCCACCAAGATGGCTACGAGAAGATTAAATAGGACGTAATTCCCAAAGCTCATTAGGGCCACAAAGTAAAGTGCAGCCAGTGGAGAAGTGGAAGCCATTCCATTATAGAGGACCACATTCCAGTCCTCCTGAGTTAGTATCTGCAATAAAAACACAAGCCTATAATATACTATTGAGACAACAACAGATGAATGTTTATACCCCCTTAATATTTATTTAGAGCATTTACATAGTTTCATGTGCTATATAGCTGTGTATGCATGTATGTCTGAGTGGGTGAGGATCTTCTCTGAAATCTGCCACATAAATAAACAAATAAACATATCGTAGCATAACTAACTAAATTCAAACCAAAAATGTATTTAGGAGCACTTGGCTGCATTTTGCATATGTTCCCTGTATGATACTTGATCACTAAATGTCTTCAGTAGCAGGCTTGCCTCTAACGGTGCCCTATACAGTCCAACACACTGCAGGTTCAACACTATAGTAGCATGTCTTTCTGATGATACAGCAAACACTACAAGCACATCATTTCAGGTTGTTTAAAATGATTGTTCCCCTCCATACGCTTGTGAAAACAATAATGACATAGAGATAAAGCTGTTCAACTGCAGGATGTCTTTATTTGGCTCTTGGTAGAAGCACAGAAAGCCAGTTGACTTTTCTCATATTATTGAGTGTATACAGGACTAAAGCCACCTTAATAGCTTTAGATTACGTGCAACCCTGTGTGTCAGTGATAACGTGCCATTTTCACCTCCTCCTTTGACTCATCACTCATTTGAGATAGTAACGTTCATGCTCTAACCTGAAACACAGTGACGATGGCCCACAGCAGAGAGTCAAAGTTCTTCCTGTCTGGGATGGTGTCTCCATTCTCCAACCTCAGGCTGAATTTGCAGCCAAACAGATGCATTCCAAGAATACTGTAGAACATTACAGGGCTAAAGATTATTTTCACAATTTAAAAAAAGATTATTATTATTATTATTATTATTATTATTATTACATCTCACTGGAGATGATTAAGTGAATTAATACCATTTTAGGTGGACTGCCTAGAACAGGCCTAGATGAGACAGAGAGGCCTAGAAAATGTATCTGTACTCACTGGCTGTTTTATTCTAATTATTCAAATATTTAATTGACATGTGAGCATTACTCTACACTATGTAGATAACTTGCACCACATCAGGAAGGGTAGCAGTGAACTCGGCAACAATAATAATCTTCTTTCCATGTGTATATTTCAGTAAGTTACGTCAATTAATGCTTCAATCTTATGCTATGTGCGCAGCACTTTTATTTGAGCATAATCCGTTGTTTAATTATTTATGTGGCTTGCCGTAAATTAGGCCTTGTAAAAAGTCATTTACAATTTAAATACTATTCAAATTTGGATAAAAATTCTTGTATTAAATGGGTTAAATTTCATTTAATTGAATTTGTTAATCCTTTTCAATGAACATAATCTGTCATGGTGCAGTAAAAATGTTAATTCTAACTCAATATCAGAAACATTAAAACATTACTGTGGATAATAAAATACATAATAGAATCTGACACAAAGTTTATAATAAAGTATGATTTAAAAGCAACACAATTTTCACCATCATGACAGTTTATTTTGTAAAATAAAATGATAAGCTCCTTGATATTGGAATGCATATAATACTATAATTTTTAAGTAAAGATTTCAGATCAAACAGGGTGTCTTTCTGTCAAATCAAGTTGTTTCATATATTGGTATTTTAAATAAAATGTCTATATAGATACTAGCTGAGATTAATAACACTTCCAACATGTCAGGTTAGTAAGATCTCATCAAGAAAATTTAGCTCTGCAGAAAAAAAAAAACTTCTGAAAATAACTCCAGAGAATATCTGAAATAACAGCCCTTTCTGTTAGGGGTTAATACAGCTCAATTCACTCAGTTTATATTTGTGGAAGTGGACAGTCGGGTTCTCTTATCACCTGAAAGTGAAGATGAAGAGCATGAGCAGCATGCAGAAGGTAGCCACGTTATCCATCGTCTTCATCAGGACCACCAGCTGTCTCCGCAGAGCCGGTAGGAAGCGCACCAGCTTCAGCACACGCAAGAGACGAAAGGTCCTGAGCACGGAAAGACCCCCATCAGCCTGTCCAATAATCTCCCATACACTAGCAAGGACACACATACACTAAATCAGCAGGATCAGCACATACATCTCATACATGTACATAAAAATAAACACAGATGCCGGATAATGTCATATGGTGGCATATCAGTAAAAATCTGGACTTAAATATAATGGAATTAGGCAGACCCCTGAGTGAAGCGTGGCACAAAGATGCACCGCTGTGGAGTAAAACGTACAATGTACTTTACCTTATAACAACAATGATCCCATCAAAGATATTATATGGGTTTTTGATGTAGCCGAAGATACCAAAGGCCATCAGCTTGAAGATCATCTCAAGGACAAACATGCTGGTGAAGACAATATTGCTAATCTCCAGAACATCTGTCAGTTCTTCAGGCTATAAGAACAAAACACACACACACACACACACACACACACGTTACTAAATTTGTTATTAAACCGTAATGATAGTGATCGTAAAAATGTGAATTCCTGACTTTGCTTTATGAAAAAACACCGAATCACTGCTTGTGAATAGTATTGTGTATTTACAATATTGTTTCAATGAAGTATGAACAGAAATACAATATATGAATATAATTATAATGTTATACATCAGGGTGATGCTGCTACTTGTGCTGATTAGTCAATACACAAATTACAGATAATCCAGTTAGAATGTAGTTGGAATATAAAAATGGCTGACATGTTCAACATAATCAGCTGAAAGTAAATAATTGCTTTAAAGAGCAGATCGGGATGATTTTAAAAAACAGAGCACGTTCCAAACTTTCTTTGCATTACAAGTTGTCTCTGGGCTTGATTGCTTGCCCCCCTCTATTTGCTGATTTAGGCAGTAGCATAACTCAGGTTTCATCCTCTTCATCTGATTCACTTCTGAATATTCAAGTGAACCTCAGAGGTAAATAAGTAGAATATTTCAAGTCTTTCTTGTTACTAATTTGTATGACACAATCATAAAATCTACTTAAAACATGAAGGAAGCTGAAGAAAATCTATTTCAGACCTTTGACTTTGTTGTGTCCTTGAGCCTGTTTTGATCAATTCAGTTCATCTGCTGGTTACAATCCTACAAATATTCAAGCATTCGTTTTTGAGATATTACGTTAACAATGGCCTCAGACGCACAGATGGATAATTCATTTTAAAAGCAGAATTGAATTCGTAACCCATACAAACAAGACTCAAATGGTAGCTTTCAGTGGCTTCACTTTTTTTCAGGTATTACCCAACTCAGGTTCAGGTTCAGCTGACTCAGACTTCACACCATTTGCTATCCCAAACAACAAGATCATTTGAACATATCTATTGAATAATCTCTGCATTTAAATTTATTCTTCAATCAATAATTTCTATGAATAAAATTTACAGACAGAGCTGAGTAACAAAAATGATGATTAAATGACAAATCAGTGAAAGAGCATCTCCTAAGTGCAGCCTGTGCTCAATTTTCCAATAGTGCCAGCTCAGCCACTGCAGCATGTCAGCTAGTTTAAGCACAGGAAACCTCTTAATACTTTTGTAAGGCTGCAATCCTTTAGTACTGTTTTTACAGCCATACTGCTCTTTTTCATCACATACACCTCTATCACACAACTAATCTGCACAACTGCTTCTAACTACATTTGCAGCTACTGGTACCCTCTAAAGTTTGCAATAGTCTCCTATCATTTTTTCATGGCTTTGTGGGTGTACTTTCATACTTTTCAGAGAATTTTAGTGTGTGATTGTCCTTGTTATCTTGCTACTCTGGTTTATTATCACTCCCACAAACTATTCTGTTATTCATTATGGATGTTTTGCACATATGTTCCTTGATTCTAGTTGAGAGATCGTATCCATTATTAAGCTTGCAAAGTTAAACACTCATAGTGATCCTTTTTTCCTTCCATTCTTATCGTATGTCCAACAAGTTGGGTCTCGCTCAAAAACTCAGATCAGTTCCCATAATCCCTGCAGTCTGACTAGCTGGCTGTGCATAGATAACACAGTTGAGTGGGTTTTCCTCAATATACCTCTCGCTACATACTGTTGAGCCTGCAGCATTAGCCGTAACTGCTAACACAACAAGTTTAATGGTCAGATTAGTAGGACTGTTTGAGCAGAACATTATGTACCAACTTGACACAAAGCACACTGTTTATCAAGTGCACACATTCACTTTGTCCAAAATCTAGACATCCTATTAATGTCTTGCACAGATTCCTGGCAAGATTCATCCTAACTCTCTAGCTGATTTTCGGATCATCTTTTCATTTATCTAATTTCCGATGGATTCATGCTAGTAGATGCAAATACACCTGATAAAAAGCTGTCTAATTGAAGCAGTCTTTCTCAACAAAAAAGGAGATTCCTCTAAAAATACAGATTCAGCTGTATGACTCATTTTCCTCAAATGTAGCAGTGAGAAAATGAATCTCCAGAACATTTTCTGATGTCTATATATGGTCACTCTGGCATGAGAACCAGACAGAGCTAGAAATAACACAACTTCTGTAGCACTAGCGTCTCTGTGGTACTACATATAAAGTTCCAGTAAAATGACTAAAAGAACCAAAAAACCAAAAACTTGCAAAAGCTTTACAGTCAGAATAACAGTACTTAAAAAGTAATTCAGATGTTCCAGAGCCTCCCAATTCTAACAACTTCCCTCTATCAACTATTCACTGACTCATGTGTAACAAATTACAAAGTAAATTAATGAAAGAATATGAGAATAAGCTCACAATTTTAGCCAGCAAGCAATCGAGTATTACAGCTTCTAGCCAATATTAACTATGCAGCCAAGCTAGCTTGTTAGTGTCACGTAATGAAGGCGAAAGCAGATACAAGTGTAGAATTTATTGAGTGTAAAAAAAGGAACAGACCATGACACAGAAACTAAAGCAGCAAAACACTATTAACAAGACTATGGCAAAAACACAGGCACTAGAAAGGGCTATAGAAAGCAAAACATCTAAGAAATGGTGAAACAAAGGAGGTGACTAGTGAAAGAACACAAAATAGGTGAGCATGATCATTAGGGGAAATGGGAAACATAACAAAAGAAGAGGTACAGAAGGTGTGCGAGGTTGTTCTCTGGTGGGAAAATGTCTGGGGTGTTGTCAATGCAATCATTTTCAGCATTATATAGCAAGGAAACCTGTCTAGATAGTCTAAACTGTATCATGTTTACTGTTTAATTGTATGAGTAACAATTGTAACTTTGTAAATTTGCAGTTGTGTAGCAAGAAAATCTCCTCGAATAGTTCTTAAAATAATATCTCACAAGCTATGCTACTGTCTTCGATTGCTACTGTTACAAGAAACTGTATCAGTGATAGAGAAGCAGAGACATCACGATCGTCCTCATCAGCCAAGCCAGATTGAACCAGACTGGACATTTTAAACAAATCTCTAAAATGTGCTTAGAAGTGCTTAATGTATAGCAGAAGTGATTAAAGGAGCAGCAGATGGGTTGACATATATTCACAGTTCTGATTTGGATAAAGCAGTGCTTAAATTTCAGTTTATTCATTTATATAAACCTAAACTACTCAAAATAGACAGAGGACAACGACAAGGACAGTTAATAGATCTCTAAACCAAAAACAAGAACAATATTCTTTATTTGCATGCTGTTGTAATGGGCCTGTAAGCTGTGCAACAGAGCAACAAGATTCAACCCTCCTGAGCTCACAACTGAATAACAACTTCCAAAAAAATAATTAAAATAATATGATTTTTAATACTATAAAGGGCTGCTGATGTGACACTGGGCATTATTACTCTGATTTTAATACTGACTTGTGTCTCAGTTTTCCAGTGCATTATCTTAGTTTGTTATACAGGTTTATTGCACATTAGTTTTTTTATGCTGCTACAATCTGCTTTTAAATGTCTTCTATATTTATATCCATAAAAATTTTAATTGCACTTTACTCACTAAAGAAGTGTGTACTTGGTCGATGCTGCAGTGTGAACACTGTTGCATTGTGTTGTACTGTCTTCTGTCTTGCATTGTTTGAACACATGCACTTTATGTAGTACTGTGTAGTGTATTTAGTTTTGTGTTGTTTTATGCACCATGGTCCTAGTGAAAGATGTTTTAGTTCACTGTGCACTGTACAAGCCATATATGTGAATAATAGAAGCTTCTTGTAGGGGATGGGGTAGCTTAGTGGTTAAGGCATTGGACTAGATTGGTTTTTAGATATAGACTTACACTACCGCTCAAAAGTTTGGGATCACTTGAATATTTCAGCTTGATTTCAGCTACGGAGGAAGATTCCATCAGCCAATCCATCTTGTGGGAGATGCTCCAGGAAGCATGGGGTGAAATCTCCATGCTGTAATTGCTGCAAAAGGTGTTTTTTTTTTTTTTTATGAAAGCAAAGTTTGAAGAAAACATTCATCATTTCCATCACAATCATTATTTCTAACTCTGACATGTCAGCATGTCCTGTTCTTTTGCTATATTTTCTATTCAGACTAATTTTGTGTGTTTCCTTGGAAAACAATAGAATTTTTGAGTGATCCCAAACTTTTGAGCGGTAGTGTACACTCGGCGTCCACTTTAATAGGAACATCGGTACACCTGCACATTTATGCACAGTTAACCGAACAGCACTACAATGTGGCAGCGACATAGTGCATAAAACCATGTGGATGCAGGTCACAAGCTTCAGTTCTGGTTCTGCATTGAGTCAGAATCTTTCACCATTCTATGTAAACTCTAGAGACTATTGTGTGTGTGTGTGTGTGTGTGTGTGTGTGAAAATCCCAGGAGGTCAGCAGTTTCTAAAATACTCCAATGCAACCATGCTGCGTTTAAACTCACAGAGATCACACTTTCCCCCAGTTTGAGGTCTGACCTGAAGCTCTTGAGCTGTATCTGCATGATTTTCTTCACTGTACTTGTGACACATGATTGGCAGATTAGATAACTGTGTAAATGAGCATGTGTACAGGTGTTTCTGTTAAAGTAGAAAAATGTTTGTATGTATTGTTAAACCACTGACCTGCAGAAAAAACAAAATTTTATATCCCCAATTATTGGGACAGTAATGTTTCTCAGCTCATGTGAAATCTTCATATTAACCTTTATATAAGGTCTGATGTATAGGCTGATAGCTGAATTTGTATTTTTTAATAATATAGAAAGGGGCCAGAAAGAGGAGACGCTCTACAAAAAGACCAAAGTGATTTTTTTTTTACTTTTTCACTTTAAGACTTTGTAATTTAAGATGTTTATGAAGGTCAGTTAATTATTATTATTTTTTATTTTTTTTTTTATATCCAGCAAGATATGATTTTAATTGGGCAGTGTGAATTATCATTCAAAGCAGGTAACTTCAAATGTCAAGATATTTTAAGGATCTCTCTAAAGGAAACTGATTTTTGTGTGTATAGGCAGTGTGTATAGGTTTATATCACAATACAAATATACATTAAAGAAAACTTTTTAGGGTAAGCAAGACCTAAAAATCTATAAGTACTTAGTCAGGCTCAAGGGAACTACAACATTTCAACATTAACTACATCGCTAAACAGTGACACAGGAAACACCTCAGTGATGGATTATACCATTATGTCATTGTCCATTACTGAGCTTTACTACAGCTGGCTGAGCTCGTAAGTTTACAAATCGTAGCCTGTATCTTCCTTCTTCCTTCCTTCCTTTCATATATATATGTTGCATAATGTGACAGTATTTGATTTTTCTGCTTGAGTTACTTCTGAACTTGATGACACACTTTAATATACATTCTGTAGTCAATTGTCCATCACCCGACAGCAATCATAACAGGAACATTATATGGACATGGACATCTTGTTATACTGCATTAATTAATGTTTATTTGTATTTATATAATCTACACAACTTTAAACTACATGTATATGATATTTAGATGATGACTATGGATTTACTATCAGGTAAATAAGCTCTGTCTGCATTTAATAATATCTCATCAAGGGTTTTGAGGCCAAAATGTTACACATTTTATTACACAATGTTACACAAAATGATTTTTAGGTGAATTTTGAAAACCTTGAAAATGACAATTCTCTACAATAACCCCAAATCTAGCGGTAAAACTAGCTGGCACTCCATATGCTGATAGTTTCTGTATTGTTTTCCTGTTTATTAAATCAAACAGTGCCATATTTCTCCTTCCTCCATTTAAGCTCTAGATGTTGCCTTTTAAACAGAGCACACAAATCGAAACACATTCTCAATTTCTTCAAATTAGTCTGTGCTGGCTGAGTGCAGCGCTCCGAAATCCCACTGCTGCTGCATCAGGCACATTCGCTATACAGAAAGGGGGCGGTTATTGAAAAACAATCCCTATGAAAATGCCGGCTAAAGCTCCCAGAAATCCTTATGTTAGTAGCCGAGAGGAAAGGAAAGGAGGATAGAGTACAAGGGAGGGATAAGAAGGATAAAGAGATGAGAAGAAAAGAGAAGAGGGAGTACAGGGGGAAGAGAGAGAAGAGAGAAGCAGACTATAACCTGACACTTATATGGGATCTTTCCAGGGGAAGTGGATACAGGCCATTCTTTTCCCTGCATATGTACCACATGTCACATGGACCTATGCAAAGCAAACCATAAATCATCAGGGGACAGAAAAAGCCTTTTGCTGCAAAGCTGCATGTTAATGCAGCTTTCCATTACGCAAATAAAGCTACACTGTGTATGTGCAGTGCTGTAAAACTCTTGAGTGTACATAATGCAACAATGGGCTTAGCAGCAGTCATAAAGAGACCACTGATAAAGATGCGTTACTGATCTCTAGCTGGACTTTAAAAAAAAAGCCATGAGATATAATGTGTTCTCTGCAAGACGTCAGCTCTGTTCAGTATCCTCAGTGCTCATAACGCTTGCTCACAACGTCCTTGATATTTGGCAGGGATGAGAGCGGTCCTGCTCAGTGCAAACAAACAAACTCACTGATTCAGTGCACATCTGAGTAATCAAATGTGTGTAGTTTTAGCTATAATGCTGTGGCGCTGATTGATCTGCTCACTGGAACTGGGTAAATACGATTAGCTGACTGATTAACTTTAGAGAACTGGGGCTATGTTGAGTGACCATTCTTTCACCTACCGTTAGAGAGAGGAAAGGAAAGTGCCACACAGATCGTTGGAGCTCGATTGAGTTCTTTACCTGACAGTCTACAGAAAGTGTGCTATCAGCTTGGCACTGAAGTTAGATTTGAAGTGATTTAAGTATCTGCAGAATCATTAAGATCATGTTTCTTTTGTTTCATAATGATGGGTTTGTTGAACACTAGAATAAAACAATATTGAAAAAGGTACAAGACAAAGACATATGCAATAAGTACTGAAAGTCTATCTTAGGTTTAATAATGTTTAACAGAAGTGTAACACAAGGAGACTATCTACATCTGTAACTGTATAGAAATTCCAGATGTCTTTATCTGTATCTATATATATTTTTTTAATTTAAATATGAACTATTACCAGGAAGAGCTGGAAAAAACCCTCAGAGGTAGAAATGCAAGCACACTCAGCATGCTCTGTAAATTCTGGCTCTCACAGTTCCTCATACTCATCACTCAAGTGTAGTAGCGGTCTTGACTACAGATACACAATGTTTTTAATCCTGCACAGGCAATTACATTTTGTTTGTACCTGCCAGTAAAAAATTTAGTTGCTTCTATTTCCTAATCTACTAGCCTAATTTACACCAGCGCATCCTTAACCTGTCAGTTACTACAGACTGCCGCACATTCAGGTTACTGCCACACCCAGTCCTGTCCCAGCCTGAGCCCCAGTCTCATTTCTGTCCCTGCTCCATCTCCAGCCCCAGTCTCATCCTCAGCCACAGCCCCCTTCTTAGCCCCAGCCCCAGTCTCAGTTTCAAAAATCAGTGAACCTTCTATTCAGATCTATAATAGTAACTTTTGAGAACAATAGCATATATTTGTACTGATATATTTAGCCATATAATAACTAACAAATAATGTTTATGGTTACACTCACTCACTTCAAATTAAGTTGGAACAAATACTGAACATAAAGCTATTGCATGCTTTACATTTACTGATCTTACATAAACAATTTGAATGAACAAATTTACAAATAGGATTGTGCCCTTTTTACATGAAAGCTACCAATCTGGGAGGGTGAGGTTAATTCGACCAGGACATGTAAAGACAGCTACTACATCTTTTTAAACATCTTTAAACATTAAGGGCGGCTGTATGTGCTGTATGTGATTTGGTTTTAGAAGTTGCAGATTATATATATATATATATATATATATATATATATATATATATATATATATATATATATATATATATATATATATATATAAATATATACATATATTATATATGTATATAAATGAATGATCGGGATTTAATGTTATTGTTCTTTATAAGAAAAATAGGATGTTTGAATCTGTCACCTTGTGAAAAGTTCAGTTTTAAATAAACAAAAATCAGGAAAACCATGGATGTCAAGTTTACTTAATGCCATACTTCATTGCAGATGTGTTTTGCAAATCCATACCTTCACTTAATGCCAAGGAGAAAATTTGAAAAGGTCTGAAGGATTTTAGCCTACAAGCAAGAACAGCCTTGTTTGAAGTGTGTATTTCTTGCAAACTTCCAATCCCTCTTCCAAAACTCCATCTAAACATGGAACATCTGATCTTTTACTGGAGTTCGCGATATACATTTTACAAAACATATCGGGATACATTAGAGCCCATTAACTGTTCTTTATAGGTGGTTTGTTTTTTCCAGTTCTCTATATCAGAAGACACTTTGGATTCTCTTGGTTCAGTTTCATTGTTGCTATTTTTAATATGAAAATCAAGCATTCTCTAGTAGCAACAATAAAACACCAACAGGGTGATAAAATGACCACAAGCTATGATTATGTCTTTTTTTATGCAGTGGCGTAGACGCTCCAAAAGACAACAATAGATGACGGACTTTGGCTCGCAGCATGTTATTACGTCCCGACAGGTTTTATATTACAGACTTGTTTAGCACTAAATCTCAACTCCAATTACATCTCTCCCACTGTGATTAGGGGGGTGTAAATTCAGCCTACAATACACAGTTAAGATTTTTTTAATACAAAGCCCAAAGCATAACTATACCTTTTAGGTTGAGAGCGCAGAGAAAAAAAAAATTGTTCTAGATTTAGCTTATGACTTCTGTTCAGTGCGGCAAATCTCACTATTGAGCACAAATCCCAAAGTAAATACAACCAGAGATAGTTTCCTGCACATGAATTAAGCTTTGATATAAATCACGATGCCTGTGGTGAGTCACTGGATAAAATCCTTCTTAATCTCAGTCTCTGACACTGACCAAAGCACTTGCAAATCCCATGAAAAACAATAGGTCTAGGTTAATCAGAGAGCATTAAAGCCAGTTAAGTTGAAAGGGGTTATGCACACATAAACTGCAGACCAATCTTTTAAATTATGCAGTAGGAGGGTTTTTATTTATTCGGCCACCATTTCCTCAGCATAGTAGCAACTCTGCTACTTATATAAACATACATCTTCCAGTTGTTCCTCATCTTATTAGATGCATACCAAATTAAATAAATGAGAAGAAAAAAAAAACCCTGCAAGAATATTTTTCTAAATATGGTTGAAATCTGTTTTTAAAAAAATGAGTCGACTTTGTGCTTTCTCTGAAAACTGCCCATGATGCTCATTTCCAGCTCTAAGGTTTCCACACAATAACAGCAACAACAAATCACATTCTCTAACTAGGTTAGGAGATGTCCAACATCCACACTCCCCTTCTCTTGAGATCTTCATAGGATCAGTTGAATCTCAAATCACAGACTTCTGCCAACATCACAGATAGAGAGATCCCCACTCTCCAGCAACGAGGCCATAGCACAGCGAGAGGAGGTGCAGCATGAAGAGGCAGTGCAGCACTGCGCACAGTTACATAACCACACACGCTTTTAGCCCAATAAGGCTATGAAACCCTCTCCAGTGTTTATGAATGAAGATGAAATAAGTAACGAATCGCTCTGTGTACACCATAAGATGCTGTACCTTTGTGAAATACTTTGTTCAGCCCGTGAAAGAAACCAGACACCCAGACACACACATAGCATGGTCTCAATTCAGTTCTGAAGACGATGGACTCAATTCCCTTGACTCTTTTTCTTTTTCAAAATCGCTACTAAAGTAATGCTAGTGCTATCTCAAAGTCTTACACTGACAACTCAAGATGTGAAACAGAGGAGCAGAATGTTTGCAAAAGTCACCTCAGGATCCCTCATGAGGGATTCCAGGACAATGGCCACCGGCAAGAAAGAAGCTGAGGGAGCCATTCTGGCACTCACCTGCTGGTGATACTCTATTCCCATGCTCAAGGTGTTGATGAGAATAGCGATCATAATCCCACGGTTAAAGTACTTGCTATCCACTATGCGTTTCATCCTGTCTCTGAAGTTCTCCCAGCAGCGCATCAATCGGTTGCGCTCCTCAAGCTTCTTGTGGTGATGCAAATGTCCAAGTTTAAACCTTGCTCTGCGGGAAAACTCGTGCACCACCTCGCCTTCAGACTGGGAGCATTCAGAGTCAGCCAAGTCCAGATCAATGTTCTCCAGAGCCTGGGCACAGTATGGACACCCGAGAACCTCAAAGAGCAAGGAAGTTGGCTCTACCCCGGCCATCTGCAGCATCAAGCGTCTGTGACCTGAAGGAGAAAAGCATCATAAATCCCTGTAAGATATATCTAGGGTCATTATCATTAACGATTTGTTGTCATTTCAGATGTTAAAAAAAACAGTTTAGAATAATTTCTGTTTATATTCTCATGTATGAATAGTGTGAACTCTTCCAGCAGATCAAAAATTGTGTGCAATACATTTTCATTTTTTACAGACTCCATCAGGTCTCTTGGGCTTCGACCAAAAATGTACTTGATTTTGGATGAATCACAACACCATCAACTCTAGGCCTTTTTCTCTGTTCAAGGAAATACATAGGTGTCAATTAATCCAATAAAACAAGTTGGAGCAGGTATACACATGGGGGAAGATTGGCAGTCATAAACAGATGAGCTTTGATGGAGAACACAACCCTGCCTGTGATGTTCTATTCTTGTTCCCGTCCCTCTGTTTAATCCCATTCGTTTACTGGACTCATGTGAAAAGTACAATCGAAGTGCATGCACCTTTTGGGTTGAAGTAAAGCTGAGTCAAGCCATAAACAGAAGTTACTGTGGATGGCACAGGGAATTTCCATAAATATCACTTCTCTTCATTCAGTGCTTTTTAAACACATACTTCCGAAAGTTGGAAATGATTTTGGAACTGGAATAAATCCTGTTTTGACTCCGAGAGTTAAATACTTTGCAAGGAATTTAATGTGACTTTATCACAGGATAAAGTCACAGGAAAGGGTGTTTAATAATACTATGTCAAAGCAATCTAAATATTTATTTAAAAAAAAAAAGGGTAATACCTTGTATTGTTGAGTATGCACCTTGGAATTACTTTATCTTGCTGAGGAATGAACTGGCCCATAAAAATCATTAAAGCTTAAGGTCAGTCAAGACAGGCAAAAAAATGATGATTTTGCTTCCAGTTGTTAATCTGCAGGCTTTTGGATTCTTTCCATTTAACACTTTCACAATGTGCAAAAGAAAATGCCACTTATTTCACTCTTATATAGCACTTTAGATTTATACTTTTATCCTAGCTCAATAAACTGCATTCATTTTTGTTGGACTTTCCATTTCTCAAGAAGTTAAACAGGCATTTTAAAATCTTGCTACTAAATAAAAGGCTTCACTTACTTTTGCACATACAATAATTCAATCTTTCATGTAGTTTTTTGGCTACTCGCAAAATTCCCTCTAACAAACATATGCAATTGATCAACATACATTTGACATTTAATTTATAAAAAGCAGGTGATGATAAAATAAGAAAATCAAGGTAAAACAGCATAAAAGTCTGAACAGCTCAAGTGGTTCACAAACTTTCAAGCAGCACTGTATATATAAATACAAAAAATATATATATATATATATATATATATATATATATATATATATATATATATATATATATATATATATATATATAAAATATATATATATATATATTAAATATGGAAGCATACAGTTATATAGAATGTTTTGTATGCTGTAACATTACAACTTTCCTTCACTGGAACTCAAACCCTGTTCCAGCATGACAATGCCCCTGTACACAAAGCACAGAGCTCCATGAAGACATGGTGTGTTAAGGTTGGAGTGGAAGAACTGGAGTGTCCTGCACTGAGCCCTGACTCTGACTCAACCCCACTGAACACCTTTGGGATGAACTGGAACACCGACTGAACCCCAGACCTCCTCACTCTTACAACATCAGTGTCTGATCTCACTAATGCTCTTGTAGCTGAATGATCACTAATTCCCACAGTCACGCTCCAACATCTAGTGGAAAACCTTCACAGGTGAGAAGAGTGACATTATAACAGGAAAGAATGTCCTTTTTAAAAAGCACATATGAAACTTTTGGCTATAAAGTGTGTATACATGTATAGATATTTGCTAAGAACTGATTATTTGTGTAAGATTCAGTAAAATCCCTGGTGGTTTTTTGTTTTTAAAGGTATGTTTGTCAGCCTTGTTCTCAAAATAAACAATTTTTATTCTTGTCATTTTTTTATATGGAACATCCATATAATTTCCATTTTTTAAAACGTCTTAAAATCATAATCTGAGCGAAATTATGACAACCTAATGTGTGAAATTTGTGTTATCAAAATCCAAGTGAAATGCACTTGAAAAGTAATGCACAGTAGTGTATATACTGTATTTAATTTAAAGTCTGTCTGGATGTGGTACTTGGCCTTAAGTATTACTTATTGATGAGCCCTGCTATCTGCAGCATCTGATGCCTTACTTTGGATAATGATTAGCATTTGAAGCATGGGTTTTCTGTCACAGCTACAAAATACTGCGTGACAGACTGCGTGACTGTGGGCTACATGCTCATGCGGGGGCAGTGTAACATGATGCAGGCTGCTGTGGAGTGAGCAAAAAAAGAGCTCTTACTGTGCTCTCCTGTGAGATGCTGTAGCTTCTCAAACGGATCCACAATGTCTGCAGTGCTGTTGTTGGCCTCGATTCTACCTTTGGCTGTGACGTTGCTTCCTGTATAGCTGCAGATGAACGATGGCAAAATGGTAGGATAGTTCATGCCCCCATTAAGTCTCCCCAGAGGAGTCACTCCAGCTGTGGTTGCTGTGCAAATCTGCGGGGCCTCGTGAAAGTCACCTTGAAAGATGCTGTGAACTGACTGGTGTCCTGGTGACAGATCCAACCCAGCAGGTGACTGTGGGGGCACTGTCAGTTGTACCCCTGACGTGATAAACCTCATTTCCAGAACATCAGTGCTCTCTGCTATGGCCTGAGGGCTTGGACTGCCATTGCTGAGGTGACAGTGGTGGTGCTGGTGGTGCTGGACGAGGTTGTGGACAGAACGCGCCCAGTGCCCACCACTCTTCTGCCTGCCATGCCCGTTGGCCCCTCCACCCCCTGGCAAGCCGCCGCTGTTAGGGTTGACCTTCTTTCTGCGCTTGCTCTGCCAACTGTGGTAAAGCCGGTATGCGCGACGCTTCACCTTGCGGTACAAGTGGCTGATGTACCTGAGCATTTCCTCATAACAGCTGCCAGGCTCTGAGTAGCTGGCAAGTGTGCTGTCATTGGACATGAAGCGTGCCCGCTGCTCCTGCATTAATTGGTTCTCTCGCTGCTTAGTTTCCGAGAACTGGGTTGCGATCACAACCAGGCACAAATTGATCATGAAGAAGGAGCCCACCTGCAGAACGCACAACAGATCAGCTTTCTGTACTGTACATACAGCAGCTCACTGAGAAAAATATCAATTAAAAAAAGAAGAGGACTTACTATAATAAGCAATATAAAATATATAAAATTGTAAAAGGAATGGGCATCCATAACATAATACATGATGTCTACCCATCCCTCCAGAGTAATAACCTGTGAAGAAAAGAAACAGAAAACAGTCATTGTTTATCTTCTATGAGCATGATCTTAAGCGGTTTGTTGAAAGGAAAACTAAAACATAATAACAAAGTCAACCACTTTTTATATAGACAAGTTTTACATCCTGCAGCCTCAGGAGCATGTTTCTTCTTCAGCTTATGAAAAGCCTTTGTCTGACATATCTTGTTTCTCTGGAAACTTTGTGCACCAATAAACAACAAAGTTGTCTTGCTACTGCAGTTTACACAATTTCTATGTCTTTCAAATTCTTTCCAGATGACCTAAAGGACACCTGACCTGAAGTGTTTGGCAGTATCTTTCACACTGAATACTACAGTGTTGTGGATCATGGCAATTTGCATCTACATTATATGGGACAGCACTCCTGGGTGCTCTCCATTGATGTCATTTAATACAGTGTGCTAATAATGCACTTATAATAGACCACTTTCCCGGGACTGAATGCTTCTTAAGTGTACAGCAAGTTTTCAGACGAGATATGAAACAAGCTAAGTGTAAAGGCAGACAGCTGTTTTCTAACATTCTGTACAAGATTTCATTGTGTGAGCATGAACTATGTTATTAGCTGTGGGACACTTCTCAGCTGGTTAGTTATCTGTTGCTTGTTCTTTTCTATCTTATAGCTAATGGAAATCTGGTGTGTGACGAAAGGGTCCTGTCATGTTGCCATGTTTACAAAGTAGCAGTCCCTCCTGCTCTATTATAGAATGCCATGTTTTACTGGTCACCCTGTCAATGAAGTGGGCAAGTAACTGACCCATAAACCCAAACTAATGAGTGTGACCTGCAGGTGTCAGACACTAATTAACAAAGAACAGATCGCACCATTGGATTGCTGTGCCTGGTTCACACACCCAATCGAGAGTGTGGCTATGTATATTTAATCTTCTCCGAGATTAAAGATTGTTCGAGATACTGTTTGAGGCATGAGCCGAGGGTCAGCAGGCCAGATTGAAATGATGATGTATTAATATATCAGTAGATGTACTGCCTTTTATGGTATTCTGGGAAGAATTTCAATTCCACACACACACACACACACACACACACACACACACACACACACACACACACACAGCCAAAGATTTTTAAAATCTTAGTGATTGAAAAAAATAATAAATTAGGGTAATCATTGTGATGGAACCGGACAATGATGGCATCACATGTGCTCAGAATGTCTTACATTTTTTGTATTTAACTTTTTTCTGAAGGAACAGCATTAGTTATCCTGTAAAAAAGCCATCTACTATCTTCAGAGGGACCGAGAAAAAAAATCAACTGGCCAGTGATCAAGTGTTCACTTACCTGGAAAATAGCAATCCAAGCATATCCAATATTGTCAAAATTCACAGCCCCTTTGTGAGGGTTGAACTCCCCAGGCTGACACACACTGTAGTACTGGTTCCAGTTCACGCAACCGTTCCTGGTATCAGGGCCAGACAAGGTGTGTCCAAGGGATGCATTTAGCTTGCACTCCATCTCACCCTCCTTGTAATGGGGCACGTCGGTGCACTTGAGCATGCCGTTAATTATAGTGGAGCAGATAAATGGGCTCTCCTCGCCGTCCTCATGCATGTAATATGGACTCATGAAGGACAGATTATACAGACTGTAAAGAGAATAAAGGGAATTTCCTTAATCACTCATTACATAAATATGAAAGAGCCAAACAAGAACGGATAGATGCAAATGGATCACATCATAATAAGTAGCTTTAGAAGAGAACATGAGGTAACAGTATTAAGAAAAACGTGTGAATAAAAGCCACAATGCGATGCTGTAGCTGATGCAGTGGTTCTGCAATCATCTTATACTTTGTTAAAAATAGACATGAGTTTGTTACCAAGTCTCCCTTAGCAGCCCCTTACAGATCAAACAGTGATTTCAAAAGCTCAGAATCAGCTTTTGGGGATAAACAAAGCTGACAAAACATGAAGAGAGTGCTAATTTGTTCCATTACATCAAAACCTGCTCTCGCATGAAGTACATTCGTGTTTGTATATATTAGAGATAAATGCATGTTCACTGCTTAAGGGTTGCTTCTCAACACTGATTTTACACCAGGGTGTGATGTTCAGTTTACAGGACTGTCAGGGCTTGAACTGGCATTGCTGATGGCAAGAGATTACTGTCGCTTTAGATCATATCTGAAACTTTGCGTCTGAAACTCACTCCTGGAGAGTCAAGGACAGAGCAGGAAAGAAAGTAAAGAGATAACAAATGATAAAGGTACATACTCCTTCGCGTTGTTGTCCAGGAAACACCTGTTCCTTAGAAGACCAGCCCAAAGCTGCACTCCAACAATGCCGAATATAAAGAACACAAAAAAGCACAGCAGGAGGACGTTGCCTAACATAGGCAGAGTATCTAGGAGCAGAGTCACCAGTATCCTCATACCTGTACAGACACGGGAACACACAGAGAGACAAATGCCTTAAGTCATTTTACCAAACTTTTAAACAGTGGCATTTTATTTTGCCAAAGAATAGCTGTACTTTGATATTTGGCAGTGTCATATCATGAGTTATCATGAGTAAGTAACACTTAAAGACACTCTGCAGGCTTTAGGTTGTGGGTAGGAATGTACTCTGTGTAGATGTTACACAATATTCAATGGCAAAAGTCTCAAAAATCCCAGCATTCCACACAGGTTATAAAGGTTATATAGGCCTGTCTGACTATTGCATTCAGAGCTTTAGATCCCAAACTTGCAAGAAATACAATGCACTGCTAATAAACACCACAATCAAACCCTGCTTTAGGCTGAAATTAATACTCATAAAGTGTTTAAACATTCAACAGAAAAAAATCACTTGATTTAGTCTATAAACAAATACACTGCACCCAATTTTCCTGATCAAATAAGTTGATGATGCCTCCGCCAACAAGAAGTGTTGTTCCTTCTAGTTACTGCCTCAATTACTATTAAAATGCACTTCATACAGGAAGAAGGAAAAACTATTAAAGAAAAAGAAAAAAAGTAAATTTTATGAAGATTTAACCTTTTGTTCAAGAGAATCTTGGAAAGAAGGAAACAGACTTCTTATCCAATCTTAAACTAAGACTGGGTATCAAACAGTGTGGTAAATTTCCTTTCTCATTTAATTCCCTTTAAAATGAGACTGAATATGTGCAGTGCGGTGGAGTGATAGTTTCATAACGATAATACTTCTACATTTCACATTCACACTCGTACAAATTAGGCACGTGTAATTTCTTAATAATTGGCCTTTGAGTGTCTCGCACCTATCCATTTTAGTCCACTTCTCCAATAACTGAGTGCAATTCAGCTCAAATTTGTGGCCTATTTCAGATTTCACCTGCTGTTCCAAATCATCCACCAAGTTTTTGCCAATAATGATCCAGTTTTCTGTCCATAATCAATTGTTTTGTTATCAATGTTAGAAATTACTCTTTAATTGGCGAACTAATTAACTAACTTCTCTAACTAATGTGTTTTTGTCAACTGGTGCTCTTTTGTTAGTGTACATATTGCTTATTATATCTAATGCCTAGTCTGTTGTATGGAAAAAAAAAAGAAAGAAATTGAACTAATGTTGTATATAATTAGTTCTGTCAGATAAATGTAGTTTTTGCTGAAGTAGTGCACATATTAAAGAGTGACATTAATTGTGTTCTTCCACAAAGGTGGACTGTACGACATGTAACAGGGATGTTTAAAGACATACCATCTTTTTCTAGAATTTGCACTAATTGAAGTTTTCAGCAGACAGTAAAAGAAATACACTGGTTTGAATTAAGCATTGTGCTGAAATAATTTGTATGTCAAAACGCCTATCACTCAACCCACATCATTTGACTTATTTCCAACCCAATTAACAACATGTTCATGATATACCACTTACACTTGTGACTGCATTAAAATAGAGACTGTTATTATTGTCTTTTTCGACTTCTATAATAAGTAAAGTAAAACCGATGAGAATCCCATGAAATATGATCCCATGATATTGGTCTTGAAAGTGAGCATTTGCGTTGCTTGAGGAGTTGCTACTACATGAGTCACAGAGAACCCTGGATGAACTTCATGTAGAACTAGTGCCTTGTTCAACATGCAAAAACATGCTTTAGATACGAAGCCAAAATGAATCTTTCCTGTCGAAAACTGTTGTTGCTTTTTCAAAGCACCCGAAGGAAGACTAGCAAAGACTAACAGACGACACTAGCAGGTTTTAATCAGGAGTCATACAGGAGTCATACATCAGTAAGGGTTTCTTTTTCTACGGACTATCATTGTAACTTTAGTGAAAGAAGAGTTTAATGGAAGAGAGGCTAGAAAGGTCAACTATGAAAAGTTAATGTATACACTTTTGTACCTTGTAAAAAGTCTACTATGCTGAGAATGCTGGGATGTTATCTATGAGTCTCAGTTCCTAATTTAACTAGTTTAACCTGATGGAAATAGCAAAAATAGAACAAGAAGCTTACTAAGAAATGAATTACTATGAAATAAATAAATATCTAAATTATGGGGCATATCTAAGAGAAATGCTTAACTAATAATTCTGGGTATGTGTGTGCCTGTGAGAGTATACATGACTGCTGTAATCTCAGTGAATTACATTAAGAGCAGAGGCCCTTAAAAGGACGTGCTTGAGAGGAGAGGGAACATCCTCTGTGTGGCCTGTCCATGCCTCCCACATTATACAGCACAGAGCCGTCTGAAAGGAGGCCTCGGCACAGCACGGCCGGGGTAATGAGCTCCCTGGAGGAGTGCTTGGTCACATAGTGGAGAAAAATGAGAAGACCAGCACAAGCACATACACTCCCACACACTAGTGCTGACAGAGCAATACACTGTCTGGCGAGAAGAGTGACGTCTAGATTCAAATTCAGAAAGAAGACTACAGGTATGAACAGCTAGGGTCAAGCTCTTGTGCACACACACACACACACACACACACACACACACACACACACACACACACACACACACACACATACACACATCACTGTCATTGCAGTGGAATCATTAATGCTGAAGCAGCAGAGAGAGGCTTAACTTAGCACTAAATTTACAACCTGCTTCACAGTGCATATGTGCTCCAAAAAAAAAGGAAACAAACCCATCTGTTCTCCAACACATAGGTTTGTAACACAAAATGCAGGACGAGTTCCAGGATCTGTGCTCGCTTAAAGCTTAACCCTTTAAACTCTCAGCTTATTGTTTAGTTATTTTAAGACAAAGTACCTAGTGAATACAGCAAAACCAATATGAGAGATAACAAGTAATAGATTTCTGTAAATAGACAACATATTTTGGACTAAACCTCTGGTTTCCTTAAAAACAGCAGATTTTGTGTTCAGTGTTTTCTTACATTTTGCATGCACTGAGATCAAGCTGATCAGAATATTGTATTTTACAGTATGTAGCTGTAATTACTGATGCTAAGAAGGTAGAAAAGTTTGTCACAAATGTCATAAATGTTTTTTGTTTTTTTTTAATTCTCCAGAAGAATATGGCATGTTATTATTTTAACTTAGTTTGTTAAAATGATTCCTTGGCCTTGAAGATTTTGTCATGGTGGTGCAGGAAGTAGTGATGTTCCCTCACAGGGTCCAGGGTTCAGTTCTTCAAGAAAGTGGGGGCATGAAGCCTTATTATCGCCACACATAAGCTTGTGTTATTAAAAGCTTTAAAACTCTTCAAGCTTTAAGTTATTGAAAAGTACATAAAGGGGTGAATTTTTTATCTAACTTTATAATTATAATGTAATTATGTTGAAATCATATACATATATAGCAATAAATCTTGTCCATGGACTCCACATACTCTTGTGTCCTGTATGCTGTGGCTGTTAAAGCTATTCTCGAATCTGTTTCCATCTGCTGACTACGGGCTGCTAAGTAACAGAAATAATTGCGTTACTCCAAGCTGTTTCCAATCATTACCCACCGTATTACAAATACAAAACTTAAACCCTCGAAGTTGTGTGTTATTGCAAAGTAACATCATGGCTGGAGTGATCGAAGGCTGTGAGAATATTTGTGATAACACACTCACTCTCACATTCTGATATTACTTAAATACGTTCACTTTAATTAGAGCATTTGTAGCATATTTCTTCCCTCAGACCTGACACTTGCTGAATGTTTTTGTGAACATTAACTAAACCTCTTGCGTGATTTTATGCATTGAACCTGTGCCACATGATTGGCTGACTGAATAACTATGACTAATGAATGAGCAGGAGTACAGGCATTCCTATTAAAGTGGCACTGAGTTTACATAAAGCACCTAGTGGTCGTTCTCATAGTGCCTTTTCATGTATCTGTAACACCAGTTTGTCTCCATAAATCACTTTTCTGTTGGTCACATTTCATACTATCTAGCATTAACTTGCTGCTTAACTAGACTATGTGGTTACTTACTAGGGACTCTGTTGATGGCTCGTAGAGGCCTGAGTACACGCACAGTCCGGATGGCTGACAGGCTGGCATTGTGACCATCCAGTGAGTACTCCATCATCCTGCAGGGAGACAGAACTCAGTCAGTTTCCAGTTACACCATCTAACCTGTTTTCAGTAGCACATGATATAGGGAAGAGGATTTATCTTGGATTACTGATCAGAAGGTTGCAACTTTGAATCCCAGGACCACCATGCTGCCACTCCTGGACCTCTGAGCAAGGCTTATGACCCTCAGTTGTATGAGATAAATGTAAGTTACTGTAGATTAGGGCATCTGCCAAACGCTGTAAATGTATTTAGTCTTGGACTGAGAAATTGATTGCATACTATCTCGTTAGCAGACTAAGTAGAGTGTGAGTTTTTAATTTAATTCCATTTCACTTCATTTTATTTCATTGTATTTCATTTAATTTATGTATTATTTAATTCATTTTAATCTACTTTTTATAAACCAAGATTCAAGACTTTTGAGGAAATGCTTTGCCCTGATATGCTGTTGGGGGATTCAGTTTAGCTCTGTATGTGTATAAAAACCCTTGTAAACAATAATGTCCAAAACAGGAAACACATCTAAAACAGTCTGACATTAAAGTCATCACATAAATTCTATTTAATGGCCTACTTAAGTGTGTCAATGGGGTGCATTTGAAGAGCTATCCATTTTTTTACACAGGATTCTTTTCAATGATTTTCTAATTAAAAAACCTTAATGATCTTGTATTCTATGGCTCCTAATACCAGTCTGATGTGTACATGCCGTTGATGACTCGCTCTACAGATTGTGTTTACACCTACTAATCACTACACGTACCGTGTGTCTTTATATGTTTTTTGATGTGATCAAATACGACTGTTGATCATGAGCTGTCTCTGTGAACAAATACACCAGGAATACACACCGTGCAGCATGCCACCCCCGCCAGTAAGAGACCTTACTTGTGATTTGTTCAGTCCATTAAGTTTCAATGATCAACTTTCTGTGTAGACTAGACAAGGATAGATGAAAAGCAGACAGGCAGTGCAAAGAGTGCATGAGGAAAAAAAAGTGAAATTTTCTGTTCCAAATCTGCTTGTGATTGTTCATGACAGGGACAGCATTGCTCCAGAAAACACATATTTATTGTTCTAGGCTAAACAGAAGGGGATCTGTATTTGTATCTGTATCTGTTTAGTGCTCCAAACACCCGGGAACTGAAGTGGGTGTGGTCTAGACCGGAATTTTTTTTTTTTTTTCACAAAATACTACAAGTGCCCAAATCAGGGATCTATTGATCATAGTTGACATCAGGAGCCATCTATAACATTTTATATGATGTACATTAGCTTTTGGGTTTGTTACATTCCAGGCCTCATGGAGGCCTCATTTTTAAGAGGCAATATAATGACTTTCTCTTTAAGATTTAATTTCAATAACGATAGAGAGCGTTTATCTAAGGATGATGAAAAATGTGCAGTTAACATGTAAGATCTTTCACTAAATGAACAGAATTATTATCTTTTAGAAATAGCAGAGATATACTTCCCTGTGCTCATTGCGTGGGCTATATGGAGTAGCATCTATAAATAAAAGCAGGTTTCCTTTGTAAATTTTGGGGCAGTCTGTACAGAAATATAGCACAAATATGTTTTGTTTCTGGAGCTCAGTAAGGCAGTGTTAAGTTCAGGCTACAGAAGCACACCACTGATTAAAAAAATAAAGAGTGTGCCCCCTATATCATTAGTTCAGAATAACTAATTAATTAATTAACAATAATTCATATTTATTTACATCCTTACTGTATAATATCATATGTAGTATATGCTAAGTATTTGTTTATATCAGCCTTTATTTAGAACAGTTTTCTTATTGTGCTTGACTTTTACTGTCTACTTAAAAGGAAATGTGCTGGTAAGAGATAACTAGCAAACAACAGGGATTCGATTAATATTTACCAAATAGTTTATTTAATTGCCATTGTGTGAAATCTTAAAATAGGTGAATCCTGTGTCATAATACTAGTTGATGCACTTTTATTTGGGGGACACTTTAATGCAAATTCCCAGGCTGATTTTTGTTCTCAGTCTGCCTTTACTTACTCCATTTACCTTTTTACCAATCACATCCATGAAGTTAACTGAATCTGAAATCTGAAAAGAAAGATTGTTGTTTTTACGGTGATGGATCTCTCACCCAGCCATGACAATGAAGAAGTCCAGGCGATTCCAAGTGTCTCCAAGGTAACACTTAGATCCAAAGATCCCCAGAGCCATCATCTTGATAACCATCTCCACAGCGAAAAAGGCAAAGATGCAGTCATCAAATGCCTGTGGACACAATAACACTGTAATTACACATGACCAGCATGGTCTTCACTTTACCAGGAGTTCATCACTCACAGGGTCTACACCAGGCAGAAACTGCAAAAAAAAAGATTATTTTTAGTCAAAAAAAAAAATAAATAGAAGTACACTCTTTATCAGCCCAAATGTAACAGATCAGCAGGAGGCATTGAACAAGGCATCAGTCCTGAGGGAAGGTGTAGGGAAGTTATGGGTAATGTGCTCCTTCCTGTGTCGCCTGACTAATTCCGACTGATATCACTGTCTCAATCTGCTGAACCAGCACCAGTCCCACCGACACACAATTCCCCTGGAGGCCTAATGGGGTGTCAGGTAGGGCTATGGGGAATCACAGAGTTACACTAACAACATGTCTTTTGGGAAATGACATTTGGCCAAGCCTCCACTTGTCATCATTCATACCCTGTGTGCAACAGGATCTGGGATGAGAGCTTGAGCTTAATAAATGATAGTGAATAAAATTAATGTGCATTCAATTAACATTAGAAACAGAGAAGTAATATTTAGACTGTTAGAGCAATATCCAGTACATTATAGTCAGCACGAAGGAGAATACACCCTGTAATCATGTGCTCAACGATATTAAATGTCCATGAAATAATCATTGCTCACCTGGAGGATGATACACCACTCAGACTGGCACGCGACATCCTCGCACGGCTGGAACATGCCCAGGGTCACACAGTTCAGAAGTATAACCAGCATGCTGACATGCTCGAACCAGGTGACCATGAGTCAAGGAAAGAGATCTGGCTTAATTACAAGTTACATTACAAGACAAATTGCTCTCTTAAGATTTAGATTACAGTTAAATTAATTTGAAAAACTTCAGCCGACGCGTTTTAGCTCAGAGTGAGTGTTTGGTTGCAGTGAACTGCTGTGTTTCTCTCTTGTGCTATAATCTTAATTACAAAACTTCTAAAGCACTTATTAATTAGAGAGGAAAAATTGTTCACTAAATGGAAGTGAGAAATTTCATTATGCTTCGCTTGGTATGGGTTTTTAGTTATGCAGAAACATTTTAAACAAAAGTGCCTAATTTATTCTTTCAATAATTTGTTCCAAAGACAAATTAGGCTTCTTATGTACCAATCAGCTTAATATCAAGGAAACAAAAGACATGGACATGCAGAGCTGCACAGTTTATATTTTATTCTTATATATTTTACTCACTAATATTGGATTTCTCAATGTATTAAACATAATATCACTGATGGTGATATTGTTGAGCTGAGCTAAAGTGTTGTTCAGGTATCGGTTCAAACTGGCTCTAGAGTGACCTGGTGTCACACCCACAGTGTACATCCACCTCATGCCCAGCGTTTCAGGTATATATCCTCAGGGATAGAGTTAAACTCCAGAGCTACCATGACTCTCACCAGTAGAAAGTGGATACGGAATAAACAAACTAGCAAACACATAAATAAATAAATAAATATTTGTTTTGGTTTTGAGTCTCATTTTAAAAATGATAATAATGATAATGTTGTTGTCCTTCAGCTGCTTCCTGTTTGGGGGCGCCACAGTGGACCGTCCGATTCTCATATTTTTTATTTGGCACAGATTTTTATGCCAGATGCCCTTCTTGACAAACCCCCCCATTTTATCCAGGCTTGGGACCGGCACTGAGACAAATATCATGCAAATAATGCAATGCAAATAGAAAAAACACACAACCATGCAGCTTTCACTTGGCCGATAGGCTACTTAATACATGTCTGATTTGTTCAGGGTAAAAGGCATCTGTCATTTTCATTAGCATGACTGTGGTTTCTTTGGTTGTTTGAAATGGTAGGAATCATTAGCACCAAGAAAAGGCCTGTAATAATTTGGCTTTCAGTGTGTATGACCTGCAAACACAGGGCCTGGTTTTGTCATAACAATGTAGCAGAAAGACCACCAAGATAATCAGAACTGACAAGCAATCAGTTAAGCCACAACGATGCACATACCCTTGTATGACTGAGGATGATTAAACATAAATACAGTCAAAATATTGGAACAGCAAAGCTCTCTAAATAGATTAGAAATTCGAGTTTAGGATTTCACCTTTTATTTCCTCGTATTAACAGTTAGATACTTTAAACAACATAAATATTAAGCCTTGATTTAATATTTGCTTGTATATCTATAGCTTGTGACAACTACATCAAGCCTCTGATTTACTGACATCAACAAATTGTTCTTTCTTTCTTTTATGATGATTTTCCAGGTCTTTACCAGTGTCGTTCAGATGTTGTGTTTCGGAGGGTTCTTCCCTTCAGTCTCCTCTTCAGGAGGTGAAATGCTGCTCAAGTGACCAGTGTAAAATGTTCCACTTTTTCCTCCTGATGACTTCATTTGTTGAGTTGGTAGTGTCTTGTCTTGCTGCATGATAAAGTCCTCCCCAGTTCAATTGGATGCATTTCGTTGTAAATTAGCAGACAAAATGTTCCTGTAAACTACTAAATTCGCTGCTTCTAACAGCTTACATCATCAAAAAAGATTAGTGAGCCTGTTCCAGAAGCAGCCATGCAAGCTCAACTTCCTCCACACTTTGACATTTCCATCACTTTGGTAGAGGTCCATCTTAATTCCAGAACTTTTGTTCATCTCTGTATTTCTTTCTGAATTCCTAGCTGACCTTCTGATTCTTGCTGCTGATGAGTGGATCACATCTTGTGGTATAGCCTCTATATTTCTTCCAATGATGTATTGTGATACCTTCACCCCTGCTCTGTGGAGGTTGTTGTTTTTTTCACAGCCCTCACAATTTTTCTGTCATCAGCTGTTGTTGCTTTCCTTGGCCGAACTGTTCGGTTCTGTTGCTTACCGCACCAGTGGTTTCTTTCAGCACATTCCTAATTGTTGCTCTGCCCAATGCTTTTGCAATGGCTCTGACTGATTTTTCCTCTTTTCTCAGCTTCAAAATGGCTCGCTCTTTTCCCCATAGAGAGCTGTCTGATCTCCATGTTGGCTAATCCTCATTAAGAACAAATGTCTAAGACCAAAAGAAGATGTTCAGAGCTATTTATTGTTTAAAAAAATTAATCTAACAGGACACACCACTGTAACAAGAAACACCTGTCAGTCACATCTTCCATTATTTTAAAAAATTGGACGGTCTACTAGGTTCTGTGTCATTTAGCACATTTACAATATATATAAACACCAGAAAATAAAAGCTGAAATCTGAAACTCTCTTCTTATTTTCATCTTTTAAACTGAAACCCAAATGCCTTCAGGCTACAACAAAAAATGCATCCAGTAGTTTTGGATAGGGGACTGTATATTCACAAATCCACTTGTACACACACTAACCATGTATACAGTGAGACATTCTCATTCCACAACACTCCACATTCTTGCAAACATCACTACTAGTGTCTCCAAGGAGGCAATCAAATTTCTAAGGGCAGAAATGGCAGCCCCGATCTCATGTTTAATGCAGACCTGCTCTTCTAAGTAGAGCACATCATGGTGTTTGCTATTCTACAGGCAGATAAAAAATCTGAAAAGGGCTGCCAGGCTAATTTCATTGATCCATGCCTGAGACTGGCAAGGTCTCAATACTGTATAAGTAAAATCAGCCACTGATGAGAAGGAGCTCTAATCAGCTTTACAGTGAAAAAACAAGGTAGATGTGGTCAGTCAGATATAAGAACCCACATTACATACTATATAGTGTCAATAAAATTGCTTATAATCATCTTAATTTAAAGTCTATATCAGACTGAATTATGTGATCGATTCATGTAGTAGTAACGTAAACCAGTTACATTAGAAAATCTCACGAGGACGTCAGCACTGATGGGAATTATAACTAGGATTAAATGAAATTAACACTATTAAAACATTATGAGCATTTTGTTTGAGCCTCAGCACAGGTGAGAGTGCAGTATTTATAAGAATCGTGTTAAAACATTGTGTTAATGTTTCTCAGGTCAGTAATCAGGAACTGGTGTACACCTTTGAATTAAGTAAATTCGATGAATTTTTTTCAGTTGAAAGTGAAAACAAACTGACCGAACTAAAGAAAGCACTTCACATAGTAGTCTGAAAAAGGTACAAGCCTCGGGTGCTTGAGCATATCTGGAGAATACATTACTTCATTGTTAGAGATTGAGATAATGGCTGCCATGAAAAACTCTGTGAGGCTAGGATGAGGGCTGAACATTCTGACACACACACACACACACACACACACACACACACACACACACACACACACACACACACACACACACCCACACACACACACACACACACCGAACAACCAGCCCAGGTATTCCATAATATACCTCATATACTATTTTATGATGTACATTCTCTCTCTCCAGTGAGAACAGAGAAATGCAGTTTCTGTTCAATAAATCATGACAAAGGTTAACAGAAGTAAAGGGCAGGCAGTGTAGCCCGGTTCCCTTGATGATACTGACCACATTTTAAGAAAGTCTCACAGACAAACAGCAGTCAGAGTTGCTTAAATTGATGATATGTCACTGTGTTGGAAGATGCTTTTTTTTCTTTTATAACAAGAGACCATTTCCCAGCTGTCTGATCCTCATCCATTCATCTCCTTAAAAGGCCAACAGGAATGCAGTACTGCCAAAATAAGACTTTCCCAAGCACCATCTCACCCAGCCTGTTCAACTCAGAGGAAAATCTATTCTCTGTATTTGTGCTTCTTCCATGTTTTCTTCTTTCTTCGCCTTATACCGTTAAGGCACCATCCCACATGCTACTTTTCCATGCTACTTTTTTTTTTTCGATTAACTAATCAAGTATAAGATAATATCCCATTCATGTAAAGTCCACAGTGTAACTGCATGTGTAACTGTAGCTAATGACCTCAAATCAAATAAATAAATAAATGGTGTTTGGACTCATCGAAATATACAATCAAAATATAAAATAATAAGTATTGCCTGTGCAGACACAATGCAACTTTCAACAGTAGACACAATCAATGCAATAGCATTGCAAATACAATGCAATCGCAGCTTCATGCTTCCTGCTTCCTGCCAATGTATATCTGGTTCAAGTGCTTTTTATTAAGCTGAGTGTAGAAGTCATATTGTAAAATTAAGATGAATTTTATCTGCTTAATATAACAGGATTACTGTAACTAATGAGATCATATGTAGGTATAATAATGGATTGTTCTTTATGTTAAATCCTTGTTACATCCTACTGCTGTTTAGAATAAAAGAGAGGAAAAGAAAAGAAAAAAGAAAAGAAAAGTAATAACTGGGGTCATCAGTTCATATTTTCTAGCCCTGATTGTCTTTCTTTTTCTTTTCCTTTTTTTTTGTATTGTCTTTAAAGACAGCCGTCTATACAGTTATGGAAACCACCATCTCAGTCACCTCTACATTTGAGACAGCTCAAAGGCATGACTCTGTGGCCTGTGTAAGCAGACTTAATGCAGAGAACTTTCTCCACATAAACACTGATCTATCTTTTGAACTGGAATTGCTGTCTGTGAACATGTCCCGAACTTATGCAAACACTGAAAATGAAAACAGAAAATTAGCAGCTAAGTTTTTAAAGGTGCAGGCAAATGTGATACTTTCCTCCATATATTGTCCAAAATGGAGCCAGTTTGAACCTAAATAGTTATGTTACAATATAATGAAGATCATTCTGTACAGTAGATGTCCACATTTTCAGCCTATTTCATTCAAAATAGAAATCATCCTGCTTTCGAAATGTATAACTGCATATGAAACCAACAATGAACACATCTTGCAGCTACATGTTTAAACCTCATGAATTGCGTCTAAAAAGATTACTAGTCTAGCAGTGTTTTTGAGGCAGCATTTGGGAAAGTAGTGAGTCTTATAACTCATCATAAAGTCATTGCATTGCTTAGAGCTGCGGAGTGCTCCATTCCATTTCATTAGAGGGAAAATTCAATTAAGCTTATGTATATTAACATTCTCTGACAAGGTCAGAGAGGACGAATGCACTTCAGGGACAAGCATCATCAACACAGAGGAAAAAGGAAGACTTGGGTTTAAGTTAGGATTGTACTCATGGCTAAAGGCCTCCCCTGTCAGCTCAGCACACGACTCCAGCCTAAAGGCTTCTAATGGCAGCCAGCAGAGAGAGAGATCTCTCAGCCACTGCCCTTCTAGCAGTCCATGGTGAGATCACAGTGAATACTCATCAAACAGCATCAGTCTGCTGTCTCATCTTGATTCCCAGTGTTCCTCATTTCCCAGATCCTCACGTCTTTCATCCCTGTTCGCCCGTGGTGTCATGATACGATAACGTTCTGCTTCCTCTATGGAGGAATGAGCTGCCAGATGCCATCTTTGTTTTTGTTTAGCCTTATGTTAACTGTATCATGGATATTAATTCTTGTACTATCAGGTCTAATCTAATATTCTGGGCATTGTCCAAGAAGTGCTGTGTACACCTTTAATTAATGTCACCTAAATTAATCAAGCAACCTTTCATGGCATTAAAAGGCAATCAGTTCCACAAATGTGGAATGATGTTTAACCTCACTCTGTTCCAACAAGATGCCAACTCTTGTGAGTCATAGACCACCAACAAGTGTTGCCTGCAACAAATGTCAAGTAATATATCTGTGGATACAGCCAGGACAGAGCAGCAATAACAGGCAAGCAGCATAGAGATATTGTAAACCAACAATTTAGCTGAGCTGAGCCAATAATGAATCTGCAGTGTAAATAAGTGAGCATTATGCAATCAGTTAGCACTAGAACAGCCATTTCTCTTTGTCAGGTGAGTTAGTAACCTCTGCACATAACAGATTCAGGATATCTAGGTCAGATATGCCACAGCAATTGAAAGTGTGATTATTCCTCTTAATCAGCAGGACTTAAAAAAAAACTGTCACAAGACCTGGAATTTTCTGCCATCTCCCTGGACAGACACTTAAGGACACAATGCAAATGTTAACAATGCTGTGAAAGGTTTCAGAGGACCACAGAAAATACAATCTCTCTATAAAATCGTTCCTTAATAATAAAATGTTGAGAAAATAGACACTTTGGGAAAATAGGCTTTTTAGCTTATTTGACTGCGTTCCACTCAAAAGCACTTAAAAGCCTAAAATTGCTCAAAGAGCTTTCTGGTTAACGTTAAAAACCTCTACAAAAACTTGACAGAATAAAACCTACGAATTAAAAGTTTCCCAAAGAAAGGACATAAGACATATAAAGTTGAAACTTTACTACTATTACATTACGATGACAACTGCAGCTTATTTTAAATACCAGTTTAAATCTGCGATATACACAAGCATGAATCCACAAGAGTTTCATTAAATATAAAACTGTTAGAAACCATGAAATACTAGAGTCAGCTATGGTGTTATAAAGAAGGTTTCCTGATGTCCTAACAGATGTGGATAACTATGATACCGGATCAATTACTAAATGATGCTCATAATCCATTTTTTGGATAATTAAGTGATAATGTGAGCAGTGACATCCTTCATGGAAAAGCAGTTCAATCTTTTACGCAATAAATCAAAGCAAGTTCAGAGCAGTGAGAGCTCAAGCAGATATGGCTCTGGGTTGGTGATCAGAAGATTGGGGTTCAAACCCCAGCACTGCCAAGCTGCCACTGTTGGATTTCCTGAGCAAGGCCCTCATTGCTCCAGGGTGCTGTATCGTGGCTGACCTTGTGCTCTGTCTCCAATTTTCAATGTTGGAATATGCGAAGAAAGAGTTTCACTGTGCTGTAATGTACATGTGACAAAATAAAAGCTTCTAAATATTACTTTCATCTGAACATATGGAGTTCAGCCTATTCCATAACTTTACCTTGGAAAAATATGATGAGTCCAGTGTAGGCAAACAGTTGGCAAAAAGTGATGACTGACATAAACGTGAACCTTTTATAGCTTTGTGTACAGTATGGACGCAGCATGTGGACTTGACATCGGATGAATAGCAAAGCATAAAGAGGTGTGGGCCCTGGAGATACAGCAGGTTTCAGGTTACGCATTAGCTGTCTTCTTTGTTCTAAGTAAGACTGTGTTTACAGAGGACACACACAGGCAATTAAACAAGCTCTGTGTGATGGAGCACCACTGTGTCCTTGAGCTGCACCACAGTTCTTTCACCTGCAGGCTGAGCCAGCTGTGTATACAGGCATCAGGATTGTGCAGGTGGCCATAAACATTTTAGCATAAACACCTGTATATTTTAAGTATTTAATGGAAATGGATAGCAGCTAACACATAAGTCTTAGGCAACAAATAAAAAAAAACCAACTAGCTACAATTCAAAAGGGCAAAAGGGATATTTGGTATAAAGACAACAAAACTATTGTGGGAGCAATTTTTGAGTGTTTGAAAAGTATTTGGATAAAACCTTGTTTATGTGTGAATGAAATGACCAGGAGACAGCATCATTGGGTATCAGGCAACAAAGCTTTATTGAGCATTTCTATTTAAGGGTTTAGCAACATAAGGCTTAACACGGCAAACGGGGCGACCGGTCTGAGTATGTTTGTTAACTTTGTACTGAGTTTGAACTGCCTTCTCAGCAGTATTAGCAGTATCAGCAATGTCAGTCTGACAGGCCTTCTCAGCTGTAGAACTGCAATGTCAATTTCGGCACGGCCAGAGTTGGAGCTGTGCACAGGGACACATAGTCCATCCAAAGGCGTGTTGGTGCCTCGTGACACGAAAAGCTCAGCCCTGAGCTTACACACAGCACGTTGAATAGCAGCAACAGTATCAGGAGATAAAGCTGGAGGAAAATGCACAAAGAGAGTACATAAAATAACAATAGGTACAACATGCAATGGAAAAAAACTATAATAATTAATATTAAGTTACAATAAGACAGTGAAGTGACCCTGAGACTTACCCATGCTGTCCTCTGTGTTCAAAATGAGCTGTAAGATGAAAGCAAGTTGGTCCCACTGATAAGGGTGATTGTGCCCACATTTTTTAATATAATTTTTATCGAAAAGTTGAATATAATGGTATTCAGAAAAGTTACAATGTAAGAAATAATGGTGTCCAAAAAGTACCTAAAATTCCAAAAAGAAAAGATGGGTGTGA
>JAUCMX010000024.1:14472271-14879771 GCA_033459395.1 Hemibagrus guttatus | reverse complement strand
TTTTATAAATATGTAATGCTTGATAGTGGCAAAAGATAGAATTTTCTGAAACTAGTCTGTAATCTTGTGCAGCTCTTAAAAGTACCTCTCCTGAAAGTGTCTCTTGCAATATTTGCTATTAAATGTTCTTTTCACAAACCAACACTTAATTTGATGAAAACAGCACAAAAAGGAGCAGCACTACATCACATGACAATGCTGAAACAGCCATTTAAGACCTTTTTAAGTGCCAAACAATCCAATTTAGTAAAAACAAATCTATGTATCCATTTAAAATAGCCAGAATGAATTATTGTACAAATCAGGTTGAATCTATGGTGGAATATTCTCTGATTTATTGCTTACCACATGCCCCCTGCTTAGCAGCTAGCACACGGTGAGAGTGCGAGAGACAGAGTGATAAAGTAGAATGATTATATGCAGAACATCTCTGTGGGAGAGAAGTACACTAAATTTCTGCTCTCCTTTGCACACAATAAACAATATTTCAACAGATTTCTTGCAGGGTAAGCACAAGAACGAAGCAGAAATTTGCATTTTTAGAAGCACAATTATAATTAATTGGGGTTAGGAGTACAGTAAAGGTGCAATGCTATAATGTATTAAAGGGTTTCAAATGCAATGCAGCAGAAGCTCCACTGACAGATTACTGTAACATATTTACCATATCTGATGGACCAAAGCGGTCTGTATGAATTTTACGTATGTCATTAATGTTGAGAAAAAGTTAAAACTTTTTAACAATTGGGACGGAGCGTTAAAGCACAAGCACCAAACAGTCTTAAAAAGAACAATGTTTAAAGAAACATCATTGTGTTTACGTGTTTCGACATGAAAAGCCTAATAAGGGATCGGATTGTAAATTCAGATTTCATCTCACCTGTCTTCATTAGATTTTGTCTATTAAACCAGATTTGTCACTGGATATTAATGTGTTTCAGTACTAAAAAAGCAGATTTACAAACAGCTTTTTCCTGTAAACATTTCCTCCACACTCCTGCGAGCACCGCCCTCCGCCTGCTGCATTCTCTGCTAGATTCGATCTGAGGAGAACTGTTCTCCCACTATCACTAGTGCGGCGGATGGGAATCACATAGAGACGCAATTAGCATGAGCCTTGGTTGCCATGGCAATTTGTAGCTGTGCATCTGCTTGAATGAGAAATGCCACTTTCCGCAGGACCAGAGACACCCACGGCTCGGTGGAGCTGCTCCACAGTTCCTGCGCATGTTTTGGCACTGCGTCCAACAAGTCTGTGCCACATGGGTGCGCTCTCGCTGGTTACTCACAAACAACAAGCTTTTTCTTGCCCCAGAGCCAGCCATACACATACCACTTTTATCTCACTTAAATATCCTTATCACCTGCTCACATGCCACAGGTATGATGTTAGACCAAAACTGAAATGTCAAACAAGCCGCTTTTAGCCTAGACACCAAATCCATAAATGTTGTGACCCCTAGTCTCAACCTCATGTGGCCCAAAATCTTGTGTGGGAATTTAACGCACATGTACTTCAGTGGTCCCTTGGAGGTAGAGGACTTCCTGCCTGAGAGGGCTCAGATTGTATTAATCAACAGGCATAGCATAGAATTCCTCTTCCATTCTGTGCACACATCCTCCGTTTCCCCAGGCGGTGTGTTTGACAGGTGCTGTCATATCAACAGTCGCCCAAACTCTCCAACTGTTTTTGCCTCTTAATGGACTCCCAATCTATCGCCTCTTAAAGCAAATGAAAGATTGCCTGTCAGGTGTGCCAGCAGTTTCTCCTTCATTCCCCCTTTGCAGTAAATCTTTTGGAGAGTAATTTGTGATTATTCACTCTCCCTAATGCACTGACTGAGCCTCTGACTTAGCAGCAAAGCCATATACAGTCAGCTCCAGAATTATTGGCACCATTTGTAAAGATGGGTAAGAACCGATACGGGAAAAAAAATGTTTTAGGACCGTGGAAGATCTGGAGAGATTCTGTATCTGTGAGTGCACATTCCTTGGTCTGTGTTCCCCAAACTCATTAAGCATTATAGGAGAAGATTTCATTTAAGATTAAGTCTTATTATTTTATATTTTCAGAATTGACTATAAATGGGGTTTTTTTTGACATAACCTTTTTCATGCATCTGTACTAATTCTGGACTTGATATAATTCTGTCATACTTTCGTTCAGACACACAATCACATAACAACTAAACAACAGACACTTAATTAACATTAGGAGATACTACTATTAAAAATAAAGGGTGGATGCAGTTGTACTCCGGTTACACAGCTGACCTTCTCAATCAAACCCTGGCTTGCTGTTCCAAGGAGGAGGTTCTCACAGTTGCCCTTTTATGACTGTTAGGATTAATGACTTTTCTGCACTCCCCTCCAGCTGCCAGCTACACAGGAGGGAAAGAGAGAAGGAGAGAAAGCACAGGAGCCTGCGTGGGTTTTCAAACTGTCACCCATCACTATTACCCTTTGAGGCTCAGCGAACTAAACGGGTGAGAAAGGCTCCTGCTGCGAGTTTGCGTTTCAAACAGCGCTGATGAAAAGCAGACACCTCCCTCACTGCCTGTCTCATTGCTGAGTGCCATACAGATTTCTTTAAAAGCATGTTTGTGTACATCCTCATGTTTCTCATGGATTGTCATGAGCATGGGGTGGAGATAGAGAGCTGGTGCTGAGTTTTCTCCGGTCTCTATGGCAGCAGCTCTGTAACATTGCAGCCTTGATTTAATACGGAACAGTGCAGTTCTGGTTCAAGGGAACCATGAAACAAGTATAATGAATAACTTATGGCCCTTATCAAATATTTGCACTCAAGCAGCCTGCTGTGCATTATGCTGTACCCCTGTTTCTTTGCTTAACTGCTTTAATGCAGGTTACTACACGACTCTGTGGAATATTTGATTATGTTTGGTCAAGAAAGGTGCTTATTAATATTCAATATTTATAAATAACACACCAGTGAATCTGTATCATTTTGCAACATGCATTGGCAGTGTTGTGAAATCAACATGTTTACAAAGCAGTAAACTTTATCACCGTTCATTGCAAAGGTCAAGAAACAGGCAGGATCATGAATGGATAATCCATATTCAATAACGATAAAAAGGCACAAGGTCAAAAGAGGGATGTCAATCAACTAGGGATCTAGGAAGCAGAAAGAAAGGCAGAAAAATGGAAAGAATGGTACTGCACATACATGCCATGATGAGTAGCAAAAGAAAGGGGATTTTGTGACAAATTTGGGTCCTACTGCCATTTTGCATAAATCAACCAACAGGTGCTGTTACTCAACATCAACATCACTGAAGAAGGAGTCATATTTACCATGATTTAGTTTACCATAAATGGAATTGTTCTGATGTGCGCTGAATCACATATAACAAAATAACTCACTGTGTTATGTTTAACCAGAATAAATCACGCTGATTGCGAATGTCCTTTAGCTGTCCTTCCTTCAAGTATGCTCTTAAGGACTTAAGCAAGCCTGAATAAGATGCAGCGAAAAACTCCAAACAATGTTGTGTAGACATTAGCGAGTGTTGTGTTAAGTTAATAATGTATTTGTGGATTTTTCAGCCTTTGTTTTTCAGGTGCTGTTTAAAGTTCAGACTGGTGTCCTGTCCAGGGTGTGTTCCTTATATGCCCCAGATAAATGAATGAATGAATGTATGTCTAACGTTGAGAACAAACATGAAGTGAATATCTGATATAAAGCCTGCATCACCACCGCTATTTTCCGACGACATTTAAGTATTTCAGTAAACTTTCCTATTATTAAGACATAGAACTACATTATTTTTCTTTAACTGGTGGAAACAGGTTTCTGTAATTTAATACCTGTCCTTCAGGCGTATTTGCTCACACAGGAGGCAATGACGTGACGTTCATCACTGCGACTCCAAAAGTCGTTTATTTGCATTCAGGTGACCCTGTAGTTTGGGTCATTTGTCAGAAACTCACTAAATTGCATGTTCTTTATGGTTGATACAAATACAAAACACACAAGTTGTGCTATTTTGTTCATTGGAAAATTTCCTTTCTTATTATTTTGATTTATTCTTTTTTTTATTTAGTTGTTCAATTTTGTTTATTTATATGCAGTCTAAGGAGGAGTGGCTGGAATTCTATACTGTATATAACTTTCTATGTTGTTCTCTATGTTGTTATGTAAAGCATTAAAAAAGCACACTTTTCCCTGTAACTAGCTATCCTTTACTTATCATTGTACCCTAATTAGCAAATAAATTAGATATGACTAGGAAACCAGGCCACATGGATTAAAAACGTGAAGGCACATTATGTGAATTCACTAATAAACACACAACTAAACTCAGAACCATGATTCATTTGTTTTATAGCTACATGTTCGACATACAATCTGTCTCAGGCAACAGATCGACAGTCACGAGGGTGTCGGAGCGTGTGGATGTGTACATGCATGCATGTAGTGTATATGTAAATGTGTGTATGTGCATTGTGTTTCTCGCTCTGAACTGTCACATGCCAGTGGGTGATGGAAGACAGACAAACAAGAGTGTCAGATCTCTGCAGCTGAATGCAGAGACAGACGCTGTCCTGTATTCAGATGGACAGGCTTTCCTCTGGCTGTGTTCTGCAGATATTGTTATTGACAGCACTCCAGGTCCAGTGCATGTCACAGCAGCTTTTTCATACTGTCTTAATGAATGATCTCAAATTGTATGAACGTGACCTTTCACACTGGTGTTTTTCTCTCTCTTAAACTCTTGGGGTGGGGGCAGAGACAGAAAGAGAGAGAGACAGAGACACAGACAGAAAGAGAAAGGCAGAGAAAGAGGCAGACAGAGCAAAAAAGAGAGGGAGAGAGAGACAGAGAGAGAGAGAGAGAGAGAGAGAGAGAGAGAGAGACAGAAAAAGAAACAGACAGAGACAAAAAAAACAAAAAGTGAAACAGAGAGAGAGAGCAGAACAGAGCAGAGACAGTGAGAGAGACAGAGAAAGAGGCAGACAGAGAAAACAGAGAAACATAGAGAGAGACAGGGAGAGAACAGAACAGTGAGAGAGAGCAGAGCAGAGAGACAGAGAAAGAGGCATACAGAGAAAAAAGAGAAACATAGACAGAGAGAGACAAAGAGAGAACAGAACAGTGAGAGAGCGCAGAACAGAGAGACAGAGAAAGAGACACACAGAGACAAAAAGAGAACAAAAAGAGAAACAGAGAGAGAGAGAGAGAGAGAGAGAGAGAGAGAGAGAGAGAGAGAAAACAAGATCTACAAAGAAGGTTTGATCTTTACCATGTACTTCTCATTTAAATTCTACTTGCTGCTGATTTGTAAAATATAGTCCCTTTAAGGTAAAGAGGCACCAGGAGAGCTCACGTTTGATACTTTATATAATTCATCTATCAATAGAGTGCACATGCCTCACACTAAAAATAACGCTTCAATAAAAGTTGAATGAGAATCTGCAAGCTTTTTACAGTTGTCATGGCTTCTAAAAAAACCCCACACGTAATAGTAAGTTCAGTCATGTGCTTTTCAGAGCTAATTACGGGTGTGTGGCCGAGCTGCAGTGCCAGCGTCCACCTCCACACTCTGCAGCACCTTGGACAGCACCGGTGATTCAGAGCCGCTCACCTGCCGAGAAACTGGCCCACTTCTTCCATCCCGCTGCTTGAGTACAGAGCATGACACACTAGGCTTGCCGCTTTCACATGTATACGTATGCGCCATAACCTCGCTAAGCTGTCTCGATTCCAACAGCACGATAACCAAAAAAGCAGGAGGCCATCACACTATCTGCCATTTTTGGCTGGAGTGAGACATCACCAATGTGCTTATTACAGGTGCTACAGTGCTGTGAGCACCTGTGGGTTGTGAGTAGAGCAGAACAATTCAGAGCAATGGTGCTACTGAGTCTGCAAAGCTGAAGTTCACATATTCTGAGAGAGTTACTTACCTTCTATTTTCTGGATTAAAGCCATTTAGATTTTCAATTCTCAATCTTCAAGCATGCTCCATCCTTTTAATATAAAAATATCAGCAAAAGGTCAGTCGTGTCAGACTTGACCCATATAGCCTGTTATTAATATAATTAGTCAGTGTTTCCTTGAAACCCTCACACTCACACACACACACAGGCAAATTGTAATAAACATTCTCATCATTTCCCGGCAGATCACGACACGCTTCTTGTTACCACCATGCTGAATAGTAATCATTTTAGTGTGATGATGCAGCAACCAAGAACATAACGCATGTCATTTGGCATCAGTAATTACATTTCTAATTCAGTGAACTCTTTTTTTCTCAGACCTGTGAAGACAGAGTAGACCTAAAACAACACCCTGGAGAAATAACACAAAGGCTTTACAAATTTGTTGCCCAGCACAGCCGGATCCATTACTTAACAACTTACAACAGGAGCAATTGTTTTCGCTTGTCTGCCTTTGACTGCGCCTTCCTTCAAGCCATACAGTATATGGCAGTGTACTGAATCCATAAATGTCTAATGTAGAAAAAGCAAACAGACTACAGCTCACGCAGAGTACTGCAGGCTTAATTTAATAACGTTGGCTTATAATGGAATAACGCAGAGGGTTGTGCTCACAGCACAATTAAAGTCATATTTTATGCATGTGCTGATTATAAATACGCTAAACCCTGCGCTGTGGAAACTTGTACATGATTGTGTTTGTGTCGTTGGTTGTAACAGCACAGCTGGGGATCGATCTTTTCTCAAACAGCTGTGATCTTTTACACCATCATGAGGTGGATTACACCAAATCATACACACAATACATCTTGAAGGGTGGCTGAAGGATTCCCTGAGGCTTTGAGGATTCACTGAAGAAAAAAGGTTTAGAGAGTGTTTTACCGCAGAGGACACAAAGCCAAGAGATGTCAGCTGTAGGCTGTGATGCAAGAGTGTTTAAACTGTTTTACATGCATGTCGTAAGAACTTCCACTGGAAACAGGCCTGCAATACATACTGTAGCTGGGCTCAGGCCCCACAGTACAACGAGTATAATGAAGGTAATCTGAGTTCTGTGCCTACTCATCCACAAGCTGCAGCACAATCTGGTCATTTCTGGCATCTTCTCTCAGCCCACTTGCTCAGTCCACAACCTGCACTCCACCGTCATGAGCATGCCCCTCAAGCTCCAAGAGTAAGCTTAATACACTATCCCCAACTCCAACACAAACACAGACAAGGCTCTTTTAGCTATCAAAGCCAGAAGTTGAGCGTCTGTGATTGCATGGGAGTTGGTGGAACTGCTCTAACACAGGCTTTTTTTTCCCAGCCAACTGTTTCCTTGGTTACAAGCTTTGTAGACTGCGATACCAGCTTAGAGCTGTTTGAATGGAGCCAACTCAGACTGCATTTCACTTGGGATTTAATTAATGTGAAATACCCACCCTGTCAACATCAGAGCTTGTAGACGACCTGACAGAACTGTTGAAGCAGCACACCATCACTATAGAGTTACCATCATGAAGGACAACATACTTACAGAAAATAATGATATATAATGGTACAAAGCATACCAGTTTGAAGATACTTAAACTTCCAAACACCTTCCAAACTAACATCTTGTCAACCAACAGTATTACAAATATGGCAATGATTTTGTTTCTCATTTTGCTAATACAAAAGCTCCACTGATTCACTGCAGAATATCAAATAAGATTGAAAAGGGTGTTGAAAATTCAATTTTTTCAATACTACACCATGTTAAATAATTTGATTTTCCAATGTTCAGTAGTATCAATGAACACTAAACTAACCTACAGGCAAATCACACTGTGCATGCTAATTTGAGCCAGATCTACACGGCAGCAAGTGCATGGGTAAAGAGAACAAATTTCATGCCTTTAATTTGTGGAAAAGAAAGACTCAGTGACTGAGATTTGAGCATAATGTTTTCTTTTTATCTTGCTAATGAAGATGGGAAGACAATATACACGCCCACAGGTATACGCTGAGGCGACATATGCAAAACGCTCAAACTACGAATTGATTTTGTTGTTTAATGATACGTGCACATGTTGATCTCTGCATCTTTGCAAGCTGCTAGAGGAACATTATTTTAAGCATTTTATGGCTTAACCATAAGAGACATTTTGAGTGTGTTAAGAAACATATGAGAAGCTTTTGCATTCAATAAAAATTGGCAATTCAGCATTCACAATTTTGGATATTTAAGGTCTCTGAACAATCAGATTTTTATGCTATAATGATTACTTAGCTCTAAAGTTGTTTATTAGCGCATATTCACACCTCTGATAAACCAAAGCTTTTCAATGAATGTAATCCAAACTGATATCTGCACACATTTATTTTCTGGTCATATTGATTTTGAAACAGATCGACGTCTCGCTATCTTTGCATTACTCTTCTGTGATTCTCTTTGACATTTTATCTCACAGCAGGAATTAAGAACAAACTTCATATACAAGCTGCTTTCTATCCCTACTTTTTCTGTGAGATCTTACACTCAGTTCTTCTTGTAAATCATGCACATCGAGTCCACTAACTGTGCATGTCATTTATCTGATTGCACATGCAAATTAGTTCTTGTTAGCCGGGATTTTAGTAAATCGAGGCTTAGTAGGATAAGTGCACAGCGATAGCAAAATCTAAATCAGCCTCACACTTCTTAAACATCATAGAGTGAACGATGTAAGAGTTGCCTCCAATCAATAAAAGAAAGTCACTGACTGTTCTTATTTCTGAAGATACACCAAAAAGGACTTGGCTGCTAGAATTGAGCTTCTGAAATTAATTAGTATAATACCAGTGTGCTGATTTGAATGACTGCAAAGGCTGCAAGAACAATGCCAAGATTTAAAAAAAAAAAAAAAAAAAAAAAAAAAAAAAAAGCCATAACCTTAAAACCACCTGTCTATTATTGTTTAGGTCCCCCATGGACTCCACAAGACCTCTGAAGCTGTGCTGTGGTGTCTGTGGCACCAGGACCAAGGTGAGGTCCGAGGTGAGGCAACACCATTTATTGGACTTGTTTGTGTAATATATCCCACAGATGCTTCAGACTGAGATCTGAGGAATCTGTAGGCAACACCCTTGTTGTCATGTTTCTCTAACAATTCTTGAACAATTTTTGCAGTGAGGCAGGAAGTATTATCCTGCTCAATGAGGCTACTGACATTAGGGAATATTGTTGCTATGAAGGGGAGTACTTGGTCTGAAACAATGTTAAGGTAGGAGGTAGGTGTTAAAATTACCTCCACATGAATGCCTGGACACAAGGTTTCACCAGCAGAACATTGCCCAGAGAATCACACTTGCCTTCATCCTATAATGCTGCCTGCTGCCATCTTGTGCAGAGCAGACAAGCTAGTCTTCACTCCCCAGACACAGAAATGTGTCTTAGCCTGTGATGACCCGGTCACTGGTTTCCCGGTTGTCCTTCCTTGGACCTCTTTGGTAGGTACTAACCACTATATACCAGGAACACTCCACAAGACACGCTGTTATTGAGATGTTCTGACCCAGTCGTCACAATTTGGCTCTCAGATCCTTACCCTTTCCCATTTATACTGCTTCCAACACATCAGCTTTAAGAACTGACTATTCACTTGCTGCCTAATATAACCCACTCTTCAGAACTGCAATTATAACGAGTTAATCAGTGTTATTCACTTCACCTGTCTGTGGTTTTAATGTTATGGCTGACCAGTAGAAGCGTGAAATGGGACAATATGGGAAGTAATCAGACTTCATGTAGCCCAGCAAATTAACTTTAAGTGATGTTCAAGGATTCAATACTCATCAAAAAAATCCTGTTCAAAGCCAGACCCAACACGCTATTCTTAATTTGAAATGACAAACTTTAAAAGAAGTAAAATTACAGGAGGTGCTCATGCTCCAAATGAGTGAAATAAACACTTCACACAGATCATGAGACAGAGCTGTGAGAGCAAAGACGATCGCAAAGCCAGCGTTGTCTGGATTCTTAATTAGTTGACGAATGCAGGTGAGGCAAACATGTTCAGATGTACCGCTCTCCATACCTCATTCAGATTTACTCCATTAAAGCCTCTTTTTTACTCCTTTTTTAGTTTTATCTGTGAAAGACAAGCGTGAAATCAGATGTAGCTCCATTTTTGATTGGAATAAAAATCTCTAGCCACTCTAGCCCTTTGTGGATAGGATCGAACACCCTACCTCTGAAACAGGATGTTCTTGCACTGCAGCGAGTCACCCAGGAAAGCCAAAAATAATAATCCAAAGTGAGAGCTGTCGAGTCATATTTTGGCAGACTGGGAGATTTGAAGGATTTTCAGACTTATGGGTCTTACATCATTCCAGACTGGACCCACGACCACAGGAGCTACTTGACCACTACTTGTATGTGTACTGATGTCAACACAACTGATGTTGTTACAACATGCTTTTCTGCAAATCGCTTGAAATGTGACACATCAAGTGATATGTACTGTTGACTTAAACCATGTGAATATTTATGCTCTCATTTCCCTGGACAGAAACACACTCAACACAAAAATCAGTTTGTGCATGCAATACAGACCCAGACACAGTAACATAGCTGTTTACCATACATGATTATTACATTTATACCTAGTATAGGTGACTAGCCTATCTTTTCTCATACACGTTTTGTGTTAATTAATCTCTAGCTTTTTATTACTGACCAGTTCCTGACCACTGCACCACACTGGCTTGAAATTTTCAGTTGGTAGATTATTCACTGGTGATTCAGCATTGCTGCTCTGACATAAACACACACACACACACACACACACACACACACACACACACACACACACACAGCCATGTCATTATCATGTCAGTATCATGGTTTTACTGAGAAGACTTCACTATCAAATAATATTTGTCATGTGCTAGGTCTTATGTGGTTCCTTTCCACTGACGGAAGTTTTAGTCTCCTTTACGAAAAAAAAAAACAACCTTCTTAGATGTCTCAAACATAGCATGAATGAGGAACGTATCCTTTTGATGTACGAAGAGAGCTTTGCGCTAATTTCAAAAATACGAGTCACCACAGAGTAAGCTGTGTTCTTCAGTTTTTGTCAGGCGCCTCATCTGAGTATATTTGCACAAAAAAAGTCTTTTTTGAAGTTCTGGCTCCCAGTCTATTTTAAAATTGTAAGATATGGGATGTTTTTCCCTATTCGCTGTAGACTTTGATCTGGCTCAGAACTCGTCCTACCGAAACCGATGATACAGAGATCTGATACACATAACAAGATATACACAGACATTCCTGAAATTCAGATTTTCCACCTTTTCCATTGGGAAAGACTGATGTCTCAGATTGGTATAATGACTTGAACCATAAATCCGAATTCAGAGCAGTGCAGGATGTGGTACCAGCCTGCAGTTCTGGGCTAAGAGCTGGGCTAAGAGCCAAGTGTCATTACAACTACGAACAATCATTTGAGGTTCTCACACTTGTAACACGTTTCTATTACAAGGCAGTCAGACTGCAACTAAGGCTAATTTCAGGGGGCATAAAAATATGTCATTTTAGTTAGGTCACGTTCGATTAGATTGTTTAATCGCTCTCTGAAGATTAACACATGCAGTTTGTGGGAACACAACGGCAACATGTCTGTCTTTCTTGTACACTTTCACGAGTTTTATACGCTGAACCTCAGTTGACTCCTCTACATCACAGAAGCCAAAACCGAGCATGACATGCTCTCTAAACCTTCCAAAGGAGTCCAAAATGTCGCCACTGAAGTGCAGGACCAGTGTGTTTGTGTATGTGTGTATGAAACATTTCCTTTATCGCATTCCTTCTGCATTTGTGCATCTGTGTTTAGATCGTTCTCCAGCAGAATGAGTGTGAACAGTAACATGCTCCCTGAGTGGCGCCGACTGAGGAATGCAGGGTTTAAACCAAGGCAGAGATTTATTATCCCGATATCTCGGAGTTACGAGTTTTGAACACGTCACCTCTTCAATAATTTACCTAAATTAGGAAGGAAGAGCCCAGCCAGTCACACAAACACATGGACGTGCTCGACGAAAAACAAACACCAGTGTGTAAATATATACATCGAATGCAGCAGGGGTTCCACGCAGCCACTCAACAATCTGTGTGGTCCCACACTGCTTTCCTGTGGCTTCCCCCACTTAACACCCTGTCCTCTTAAATCAGACTGTCTCTGTGTGTCCAGAATAGCTGTTATATTTCATTAGGGCCATTATATAAGAACGCTATATTGGGATCCCTGCGTATGTGAACGTGTTTATTTATGGTGATGGATAGCTCCAGCGTGGGCAGCTGACATAGACTCCCATCACAGTAGCCCAGTCGAGCAAAACTGCTATTTCTGCTTGAATTACTTCACTTCTGGGTTCTGCCTCTCATAATCGAGAGCATAAATTCAATAAGCCGTATATATATTGTAAAAAAATATATATATATATACCAAAGATATGATTGTTCATTAGAGGATAGAAGTGGTAGTCAAGTGAGCCTGTATCGGAGAGAGAGAGAGAGAGAGAGAGAGAGAGAGAGAGAGAGAGAGAGAGAGAGAGAGAGAGGAAGGAAAATGTCTTATGTTAAAGACAGATTATTAATGCCAGGTTTTTCAGCACAGGGAGCACTTTAGCACTGAACGTCAAATGATTAAGACTGAAATTAGGATCAGTCATGCACTGTTTCTCTCAGCCTCATTATACTTAGATTTCCTCCAAGTAGTAGTCATCCCTGCATATTCTGCGATTTTTTTTCTTTAAAGAGTTACTATGTATGTAGTTCATGGTAAACACTGGACAAAATCAGAGGACTAGAGAGAAAGAGGGACAACAGAGGAGAGAGCAGAGCAGAGGCAGGAAAAGACAATTAGGAAACAGGGAACTTAGTTGATTTAGCAAAGCTTCCTTCTTCAATGCTAATTATTTGAGGCTAATATCCTTATAGGTTTAGTTGCTTGCTAGTTTCATAAAAAAGGATTAAATTGAACTCCTCTCTAACAGGATTTTAGCTTGATAATACTCTTAGACCTTGACCTATTTGCACTAGCATGAGGATTTGTTTATGATGCTCTGAATAAGGGCATCTGCCAATTGCTGGATTTTACACAGATGCTCACGAGTTGTGACTAAACTTTTTAGTCATCTTGCAGGAATGTGTCCCCCCCCCCCATTTTCTCACCTGCTAATTCCCAACCATCAGCCAGCTTTCATATGATATATCACATTTCTACTCCAACATATGAACATATGCTTCTTCCAACACATGTGAAGCCTCATCTTTCGAACTTCTTGCTCATGCTCCATGGGATAATAGACTCTGAGAAAAGCAGCTAGCAGCTGATTACAGTTGGCTAGTGTCTCATTGATTGACAGTACACCATCCCACATACCCAGACAGCACAGCCAATTTTGCTCTCTTGAACTCCCAGCCACGGAAAGCTGTGGCATCATCAGGATTTGAGCTCGCAACCTTCGGATGCTAGAGCAAACACTTTTCTGTAGTGCCGCTTGGGAGCCAGAAAAGTGTTTTTAACAAGGAAACACTTTGGAATAATGTTTCAATGATTAGGATTATGGTAACCCTGGCAAGGCAGCACTTGTGCTCATGTCCTGTTGAGTAAAAGTACCACATAAGCACAGTATATGAGGACTGAGTGTGGAGGCATTTTGTCAACTAAGCTAATATATGCTGTGTGGCATGAGTCCCTAAGCAATGCTGTGTCCTACACTCTGATAGGCATTTTTACTTTACAAGCAAGTGGATTTGCTGTTGTTTATCTGTATTGTGCCTTGCATTTTAGTTCTAGTCTTTCAATACACTTTATGCCACTACAAATGTTATGCCACTACAAATTTTTACTCTCTGAGATCATTCTACACTATAATGTACACTCATATTATTCGAGAGCTTATAAAATAGCACTAAATCCAGTGCATCCAATTATTGTGCGTTTGTTTTTTAAATATTATGAGTGTTCCACAAATACTAAATCATAAATGCAGACTCTTTCCCTCTTTTTTTCATCTATGAATTAAAATGTTATAGGATTTTATTCTGATCAATTTTGATCAGATTAGTCAAACTGATGAATGTCAATCATTTTGTTAATTTGATCAACTTTTCCATAAAGAAAATATCGCCCCATGTTAAAGCTGACCAAACACTCATTTTTTACACTTACAACTCACTTTAGGTAAGTGCTGTTGATTATTTTAGGATGTATAAGATACAGCACACTGTGATAGCTCCAATTACGGTCTAAATTCTGCAGATCCTTAAAGAAAATGAAAGTGTTCAGGTAGCCATAGTGTAACCATACAGAATAATTCACTATTAATAGCTCTGAGAGAATGGCCCAGATCCTCTCCTAATGAGGTACAGCACAGGTCCCTGGATACCAAGAAAAAAAATCATACAATATATACTGTAAGTTTCTGTATTGTGCATGTTAGCCAAGAAACATCAACTGTTTCTGTTCTACTTGGCCCTACACCCAATAAAGAAACAGCTGTAGAAAGTTTTGATCTAGGACAGCCTTTGTATGGAACCTCACATACCACCAACACGACCCTCTAATTTCCTTTTATCCCTTATTCTCAACCTTATCATAGCCAAATACATGATTAATGAATGATATTGAGTCAGCAGAGCCCATGTTAGCAGAGGAGTTATCTTCTCTCTCTCTCTCTTTTATAGTGTTAGGCATGCCTACATCTGTTGCTAGGCAACCAGGTAATTCCCAATAAGTACTGTTCTCCAGAGAACCCCCCCCCATCATATAATGTGCCAAAAACCTAGACATGGACAGGTTATGCGCTTCTCTGAAGATGTATATATATATATGAAGATTATAAATAAAAATACTAAGAAAACAATGATATAAAGTATTAAATATTTCTTCATATTCAATGTAAGTGATTTTCTTGCATTTGTTTGTTGTTGGGTTTTTTTCAGTAATATTGAATATTTGCCTGCATATGTTTTATACATCCGTAGGATTAAAAGCAACATCCAGTAGATGGCATGTCAGAGACAAAACAATCCTGTTTGTCAGGCTTCTATGGCAACCTGTAAAATGTTTAGTGATTTATAGGATTGTTACAAGACAACGCTGTCTGATGCCAGAGCTTGTTTAATGACTTCAATATCGTTTCAAACTTTGCTCCCCCTTGTGTTTGATGTAAAACATCACTGTGAGGCTTCTGAGGATGTTGATAAGCTGACGCCAATCCTCCTTATATCTTTTCACATTCAGCTTTTTCCATATAAACTGAAATGTCACTCCACTCACAAGGAAACAGAGGAATTGTCTGTGCTCAAGCTTAAATGTTGAAATATGCATCCTTCCGATTTATAATTACAAACCAGTCGTGTTTGTGCGCTGCTCATGTCATATCTGGTTTGTATACAATGAACAGCAGTCGTTTTAAGGAGCCGTCTAAATTTCCTTGAACTAAAATCCCTAAGGGTTTTTTTTTTTTAGTATCAACTGCACTTCCAAAGCCAGTAATTGACCTAATTGTCTTGGGTCTTGCATCTCTGTAGGGCAGAACCCTGCAATCTGTAAACAATACTCTTTGGGCCCTGTGAGTTCAGTAGCCTCTGATTTCAGGACACCAGGATTTCCAGAATTTCTGTAAATCATCAGCTTTAGAAGCATGATTGCACCCAGTTCTGGGATAAAACTGCCTCTGTGTTCGAAACTACTTCTGTGGCACCAATTCTGTATCCTGTCTAGATATTTCAATCCACAGTAATAATATGCTGGTACAGAAAAGAGGGCAGTCTACGGGCAGTCTGTTGTGTCACGTGTCTCAGACAGAAGGAGGCAATCATTTAATGCTTTCTGGTCCTCAGTGCCAAAGACCTGTCCAGCAACCAATTATCTATTTGAGAGGTATGCAGCAGGCTTTAACGCACAAAGCTTCATCAGCCTTGACTACTATTGTGACAAACAGTCTCTCTGCTGATCTGATCTCAAGCTTTCTGCATGTGTCATCTCTCATCTACCAGAACGGCTGCTCTTTTTGTCAAGTTGCCGCTTTGAAATGTATTTAAGAGCTAATTAATGAAATCATTAGATTGTGGAATAGCTTATCCATTCGCATGGGCGGATGTGAAAGAGATTATGCACTGGCTGGAGGATCCAAATTTAATTTTGTAAAGGAAGCCTTAATGCCAGTCTGCAGCTCATTGGATGCTGCTGCTATGTCGTGCTGCTGCTTAACACTCGGATCTACATATCTGCTTTGACGTCAGATATGTTGATATGTAAAAAGAAAACTATAATATATAAAAAGAATGAGATTCAGCCGCTAATAAAGTGCAGTACTTGGCTCTTAAGCTCTGTGTCTCAATGTGCTGTTGCATTTCTGCAAATTCTGCTGCATATCTGCAATCTCTTACATTTAGTTATTGCCCCGTACCAGGTCCTCTACTTAACTCTCCCTGAGGTTCAGATTTTAATAACAGCAATAAGAAGATCTCACTTCACAACAACACAACATGCAAAAATGGGCAAATGAGTAAATTGACCTATATGGCACCAGAATGATATCTTACAGTGCCTCTAGGATTTCACAATTTTGTGATTGTAGAAATTAATCCACAATTATTTCTGCAGATTTTCAGCAGATTTGGGCCAAAACATGTGTGATGTCATCACAACACCCGTTCAGTCAAAGCCCTCTTTGATTCATGTGTGTGTTAAAAATAAGTACAGCTATCATAGAAAGTAATTAGATATGTGTATTCACTGGTAGGAGTTTAAAAGAAACTGGGCTTGTGATTTTGCCAATTCAAGTAGGTTTCCACAAAAAAGCACAAGAAAACTGCAGCAAAATCAATTTTTGGCTTCAACAATTGCAAAAAAAACACTCTGTGATATCCTGGAGAAACTTAGAATGTTTTTTTTTTTAACTTATAATGTTTTTTATATCTAAATATTTATATGACTACAACACAATACACAATATGTATCTGGGTATGCATCCGGTTTTGCAAAGAAACAAGGAGAAAGTGAGAAACAACCAAACATCCACTTATATATGTTCTAATAATGGAGTTATAAAACTACTGATCATTAACAATACACACAATTCATAGAAAGTGTGTCCTGATGTTATTACATCACAATATTTTTTTTACATCCAAATGAAAATGATCTATTATTTCTCCACATTTATGACCAGAATAACCCTAGGGGATTTTTACCTGGAGCTTGTTTTTATCGCTTGTTGTTGTTTTTTCAAACAGTAAATACTCAGAAAGCAATAAATTCATTGAAATTGTGTTTCTGATTCATCACATAGACCCCTGAACCCCCTGCAGTATGAGATGAATACATGTGGTAACACTGCAGTAACACTGCAAAGTGTACAGCCTTTGCAGAGAACCCTCCTCACAAGCTCTACACAAACGCTCCATGCGCATTGCCATGACAACCCCTCACTACGGCTGACAAAGTCCTTGCCGTTAGTAGCCTCTTTTCCAATGTGGTTTTTATTTATTCATCAGTTTAAGCTTTCAGTGTACATAGCAAATGCAGAGCATGCAAGTTGGAGCTTTACTTCACATGAAGGTTCAGAAGAGACTGGACTGAGGACATGAGCATGAGATCATGTGCCAGTAACACACACACACACACACACACACACACACACACACACGTCTCATTACACAAACAAGCCTTATCATATATAGAATATATACTATAAGATATATCATATAACTAGGTAATATAACTTGGTATTAATTTGTACTAAAAAGTTAGTACATTATTAGTAAATCAGTTGCTAAAACAGAAATGTATCACCTCACTGAAAAAATGGATTTGCTCTTTTGCATAGAATCAGTGAGGAGAGCTAATACTGTATTTATATTCGTCCTTCTCGTCGACTCTATGCAAAACAGCAAAGAAGCAATCATCACCCATTCAGCTGGGTTTGAGAGCAGAAAAATCAGGAATCTAACTTAACTACTAAATTCCAACTATTTTTCATTGTGCATACTGTTCACATCACTCGGTAAACAACAGATTGAGCGCAGTGTTCCACTGTTCTTTTGATGCCAGCGGGAGAAAAAAACATCTTTAAAAATTTATCCCCCAGCATGATTCAAGATGAGTCTGGAACCTTGACTCTGAAAGACCATGGTATCTACCTGTCAAGGTATGCTCTCTTTTATCAGGGAAGAAACTGGGTGCAAGAAAAAAAATCTTTAAAAGGAGCACGACTACGAAAAAGTGCAGAGACAAGCCGAAAAGAATGAAAGTCGGTGTTGATCAACCCGTTCCGTGTGAATTCATTTACGTGATTCCGGCTCATTTTACCTGACAAAAGAGTGACAGACACTGGAAATAAGTCCTTTCTAAATGCTCTGACCTGGGCTGCATTAAATCGTTTCATTTAGTATCACAATAAATCATACTAGAGATAGCTCTTTTTCTTTTCAGATACTGATTCTGAAAGCTTGGCTATCAATTGAAATTGATTCGGTAATTTGATAACTCCTTTTCATGACTACTTTTTTACACTACACAATTAAACTTTTTCACATGAAAATCACTTATACTGAAATATATATCTTTATATATAATGAAAAAAAGCTCATAGAATTTTACTTTGTATGTCAACTGCGTATGTCATCTATATGTGAATGAATTGAGTAACATTAACAGAATTGGTTTTCATACATTAGGCATGATTTGATAACATATTTTCAAAGCCCTGAATAAAATCAAACCCACAGACACATTAACACTGCACTATTCTAACATACATGTTCTAAATGGGGGGACACGGTGGTTTGGTGGTTAGCACGTTTGCCTCACACCTCCAGGGTTGGGGGTTTGATTCCCGCCTCCACCATGTGTGTGTGGAGTTTGCATGTTCTCCCCGTGCCTCGGGGGTTTCCTACGGTCCAAAGACATGCATTGTAGGTTGATTGGCATCTCTAAAATTGTCCGTAGTGAGTGTGTGTGCCCTGCGATGGGTTGGCACTCCATCCAGGGTGTATCCTGCCTTGATGCCCAATGACGCCTGAGATAGGCACAGGCTCCCTGTGACCTGAGAGTAGATCGGATAAGCGGTAGACAATGAATGAATGTTCTAAATGGCTGAATGTAATACTCTAGTTATACTGTGGTCCCCATTAGTGCTGACTACATGCATTGATCACACTCACTTTTTACATCTGTCAGTCTAGTAGTTAGGGAACTTGTTGAAATGAAGTATAAGCAATGAAATTACATTTTGTTGAGAAACGTAATATTTTTTTCTTAAATCCGACTAACCACATATTCCTTTTTTGTGAGAGTCTAGTTTATATTTCCGGTTCCAAAACTAAACATCTTTTCCAAATCCAATTCTACTCATATTTTACAGGATATGATATCTGATATGTTTTCTTCAATATCCAATCCATCTTTTCTTGTTAGTATCGTGTGCCATCTCTTTTTAGAGCCCAAAAAAAACTACAGTTAACAATCAGATTCATGGCATAATGGTTACCTCAGTTACTGGCCTTCCCTACTTCAGAACAAGAAGTAAAATCGAAGGAAACTCTGATGATGATACATTGAGTAAAGCAGGCATCTGCACGTCATCCAAGCGAACACATGCGAGACAACAGCTGAATCAACACAATGACGAGGCATCTCAAAAACATGACCCTTGTCATCTGTTTCAGCTTGCAGCATGGCTTTGATGTCAGGTTTGTGTTTCAGACACACTCTCGTGCTCTTCTCAGTTAAGTGAGATTTTTTTAGCAGTACAGGTCTAGGGGAACAGGAGAATTGTTTTTCATGCTATGGATTTACAAACGCAAACAATTATTCTCTTTCAGTGAACTCTCCATAGAGTGCTTTAGTGCTCTCTGCAGGTATGAAGGACCCCAATGCTTTTCATGTTCAGCCAGCTTCATGTTTACAACAGAGTCGAGGAATTGTGCAGAAAAATGTAGTTTGGATTCCTGTTTGTCTTATCACGCAATGAGTCAACAGCTCCTCCCATTCCTGCTTGTCCTCGTTCCCTTATGGAGCCGTATTGTGACCTCCTGCTTGCAGCACAAATGCCATCCTTTCTGCTCACACCCCACATTGCTTACAGGGCCAGGTGGATTTGAGGTTCACTGGAAGGTTTTGTCATGCCAGCCACTAAAAATCAATGGCCACTTAGCTTTTCAATTATGTGCTTTGCTTCCACTTCTCTTGTTTATAACCGTCAGTTGAGAATAAATCTGTTTCGCTGAAGTCTATTTCACCACACCTTATGCTGCCCAATCAATATCCGCTGAGACCCACAGCAACTTGGAGGTCATGACATATGGGAAATGTGTCACCTCTGACCAGCTAAAAGAGTAATACCCAGGGTGTGCAGAGGTATGGCTTTATTGAAGTGCTCTTTTTTTTGACAGCAAACCTATGGGAACTAACATAAACAAAGAAAAAAGAAATATACTGAAACAATTGAAATTACTGTGTTTTTGAAATGTTAGATTTAGTTACCTGACCAAGGTAAAGAACCAAAAAAACAGCAAGGTTGGTGATTTTATCCACCAAAAAGTCACACAGGTTTCTCTGGCAATCAGACTGCCACCTACTGTAGCATTTAATCATTGTTATTCAGTTGATCTCTGTGAACGGGGTGAAATCCCTTCCCTCAGTGTGCCAATTCATGACATCCAAAGCATCACTGACTACAGACTGGAACTGCCATATCATAGAAATGCCACTGAAATACAGCCAGAGATTCTGTTTTTAGATTTCTGAGTTTGACAAATCTGCAATCACAGTCTAACCCAAAAGGGTTATCTGTCTCTGACCGTTCTGCATTTGCATTTCATATGAAACTTTTCATTTGCTGCATACATTTGATCATGTACACAGACTGTCCTTTGAAGCTTTAGTGGGTGGCACCAACGCCGTTATTACACCATTACATCTGAAGTCATTAAAATGCCATCAGCAGGGCTGCAGGAGACACACTGGATATTTGCACAGACCTTGTTTTTTACACCAAAAAATCATTTAACAAGTATCAAACATTACTGATTTTATACTAGCTAAGATTTAGATTGCTCAATTGAACTATCCATTGCTTTAATTATAAACACCTCTACATGATCCCTCCCTTTAATAACCAGCTCAATTTTGCACACTATGCAGAAAGCCAGAGATCCTGATCCAGAACCATAAGGTATGGTTTGTTTAGATTCTTAAAATTGAGACCAGTGCACATTTGTTCCTCTGTGGTGTGCCCTGTGTGAGCGCTCAGGAGTGCACGCCTGCTGAGATTTCACAGACTGCTCGCTCATGGCGCCTGAGCGCACTCTGCCAGAGCATGCTCTTTGTTTCTGTGGCCATGCTCATCCCATGACCCACAGCACAATAGCAGATCTCTGGCATTGCCAAATCAACTCATCTATTCTCCAAATACAGGCTTGGCATGTAATGACCGGGACTTTCGGCAAACAGCAGAGAAGATGCATCCTACTGCTAAGTAAAGCTCGTTTTGTGCCAGAGGGTGACATCATTGCTAGAGAGGGAAGCAGAAGCATTGTACTTTTGCGCTGTTTCTGACCCACTGGACAAATCCTATGATTCATTTACACACACAAAAAAATAGATGGAGGTATATTCACAAAGATGTAACCAACCAGTTAATCTCCAATATCTGAGACAATTAGTTTAGAAATAGTAAGGCAGGTATAAAACGACTTGACATAGGCCAGGCAGCATGCCTGTACTCGACAAGCAGAATGCTGTCATTGTGGGCCAAGAGGAAGTCTCCACAGGGTCACAGAGCTTGCACCGTAACACCTCCCGTACACGCGATAAATAACCACCATCTGTACACATATAGTCCTCACTCCATTTACACCCAAAATGCATTTCCACAAAGGCTAATCTCTAGAGGGGAATGCACTATCCATATTTGTCTGCTCTACAAAAGCATACACTGGGATCAATAAACAATAACACATGATTCTCAAAGACTAATCTAATCTTACTATACAGCCATATTAGTCATAATACACTACAAATAGATATGTATAATTAATGAAATCCTTCCTGGCGTTCTTTGAAAAATATGCTTTCACATAAATCATCATAACACACGCATAACTCCAGTTCTGTCACTGATATGTAGCATGTCAGAAAATAAAATATTTAGCAACAATGATAGCAAGCAATACGGTCTATTAAAATAACAGGAGAGTTCATGGATTAACATTTGGATGACACATTTTCTCACATATACAATTATATATTAGAACAGATATCATATATAACAGTATGTGCATGCTACAATATTATAGAGTATATCCAATATACTGGTCTGGCTAAAGAGATTCCTTGTAGTGGCTTTTAAGTGCACCCTCTAAACCAAAAAGTCACAATAATAGCACGTCTGATCTGGCACAAATAATTTCCACGTCAGGTTCCAAAATGAAATTTTTATAAATTTGACATCAAACATGCCAGAGAACATGGAGAATGCGGGTGGCCTTCGTCTGCTGAATACGATCAGACTCTGTGATTGAATGGAATACATTTCTGTTTTTAAAATTCAATACTGTCTTTTATTACAGGAAGCTTAAATATTAGAAGTCATGCATAGGTTTCTTCCTAAAGTAACCTGCTCCAATATTAGTAGAATGATGCAATACATGCAATACACATTATGAGAGTGACATCTCCCTGAGTGCTCCCGAAAAGAATGATTCTGTGTTCATGCAAAGCTCGAAATGATGACAGCAAAGAACCAAGTTCACATTGAAACCATCAGTAGCGGCATTCACATGTTTGCAAGAATTACAAATAACTCAATACAAAGACTACTAGGAAAAATTAAAATGTAAAAAATAATAAAAGAAAACCTCTGAGCACTACAGCTCCTGCTATTGTTACACATGGTGTTGTCTGTGCCCTCAGTAGATAATGAGAGCAACACTAATTTCATTAGAGATAGGTGCATAAATCACCACTATAATTGCACTGCTCAAAGCCGTCACTCAGCATGTTGTGTCAGCTGTACGGCAATAGTATGGGAATGAATGTGTCTTTCTTCTGAATAGAGGAATTACATAAAGCTATAAAATGGAGGAGTTTACAGGACATTGAAGAGAGGCCGATAAATCCCAGTACTCATCTAACAATAATCCTTGAGAGCAGATTATGGGATGTGTTTAAGGGGTAAAGTATTTACTTTCAGATCATAAAGCACAAAGAGGAAAAAACATGCTTTGTGGCTCACATCCCCATTTCCCCTACAGATAATTAAGCTAGCCTATTTATAAAGCAAGCCACTTAATTGCATTGCCAAGAGGGTAATCTGTGGGAAATAAATCTCACTGTGAGCAAAAACATCAGACCATATCTGTTGATGTTTCCTGTCAAAACACACCCACAAACTATAATGGACAACCACTGTCATTTATTCTTCTTATTTGGTCATCTTCTTACCATCTAAAACTAACAACTTTAGTGAAAGCTATTCAAATAACAAATAGCTAAATCCCATTTTGTAGTCCCTTTGATATATATATATATATATATATATATATATATATATATATATAGCACACTATAAATTGGGATTTGGGGAATGCTCTTCTAATCGCAGAATATGTGGAATCTCAGAATAGTATAATCAGGCCATAAGATCATGTGACAAGGTGTCATCTAAAGTGCAAAAAAAAAAAAAAAACCCACCCTGTTTTATGAAAGCCAGCCTTCCATACAAAGTACAGAATGTTGCAGTTAGATTTTATGGACAATGGTGATTTCATCTTAATGAGTTTAAAACAATTTCCTGTAGGAATATATGTATATATATATATATATATATATATATATATATATATATATATATATATATATATATGAAAATAAAGGATATGGGTTACAAACCACCCGGAGGCACCAGCTCCGCGGCCGCGTGGTCTGTTTGATGCAGAAAAAGACGACAGGGGCGAGCGCAGGGTACGGCTGCTGCTCCTGCTCCTCAGACGCACCATCCGGAGCAGGGGCATCACCACCACCATCAGCCGAACCCCGAGTATCAGAACTGTTAGAGCCTTCAGAGCCATCCGGGCCCCATGTGCTGCCTTTCTCCTCATCCTCAACAGCTTGGCCATGACCGTGCGCCCGGTACAAGACCGCCACCGGAACTCTCACCTCGCCACTCTCCAGGTATTGAAAGCGCTCTCTCCCTTCGCCATCGGTCATGATGGAGCGTCTGCCAGAGATGTCCTTAAAAAAAAAAAAAAAAAAAAAAAAAAATTCCAACATTATCAGATCTACACGACAAAATCCACAGTGTTAAATTAACCTACACACTGTTTACGTAAGTCCACTTGTCTTTATTCAACGATGCAATTGACTTAAAATAAAACTCGCAAAAATATTGCTCAGTTCAAGCCTGTTGCCATGTTTACATTCTGTCTGATCATGCAATGTGTCGGTCAATTATTAATAACTAAATGGGAAGCATACAGGATTGTTTCAGGCGAGTATATATAATGCGCAAAGACGCGTCGGAGAAAAGCACTACAGCAGTCTACAGCCTGCGGAGGAGAAGCGCTCAGACGCGTAGACAGAGAAATAATAATACTCAACAAAACACATTAAAAACTTCTAAACATTGTCGAAACCTAGTGGAAATAAAAGTAACTTACCTTATAGATAAGGAATCGGACGTTCCCATAAGCATCTCCTTCACTTTCAGTGTAGCGCAGGCGAATCCTTTCTGGAGAAGCTCCGGGTCTCGTCGCAGTCCATTTGCTCCGGCTTCAAAAGCTTTCCCTCTGTGATAACCGCCAAAGACGCACTGCTCCAAAATATACCGCGCATGAAAATGATGAGATATATGTTAGGAAAAAAACAAAATAAAACAGATGTGAAGTAGTCGCATACAGAGAATGCAGGCTACACGTTGGCCGTGTGTTGGTGCGTGTGTGCTGCTCGGGATCCTCGCTCGCTCTGACGCGCCAAACTTCGGCTCCACCGGCAGCGCGGTCACGTGACCGCCGCCTCCGTGGCACGAGCTCAGCGGTCATATTTACTCTTCTGATCACCGTTCAGTCTTTCAGTCCACTCTCCTTCATCTTAATCTCATCTGGACAAAAACGAAGACTTACTCCTGTATGAAAAGACCAACAGGGGCATGTTATAAACTAAAATGACCATCTTTCCTGTTATAATAACCTTTCCTCTTCTGAGAAGGCTTTCCTTCTGTTGGAGCGTGGCTGTGGGGATTAGTGATCATTCACCTACAAGAGTAGCTACATTAGTGAGATCAGACACTGATGTTGTAAGAGTGAGGAGGTCTGGGGTTCAGTCGGTGTTCCAGTTCATCCCAAAGGTGTTCAGTGCGTTGAGTCAGAGTCAGGGCTCAGTGCAGGACATTTCAGTTCTTCCACTCCAACCTTCTCAAACCATGGAGCTCATGGGTGTGATTGCCAGGCGTGCACATACTTTTGGCCATGTTGTGTAAATTAAGAGCTATAATATGAGTTGGGGGTTCGATTCCTGCCTCCGCCATGTGTGTGTGGAGTTTGCATGTTCTCCCCGTGCCTTGGGGGTTTCCTCCGGGTACTCCGGTTTCCTCCCCGGTCCAAAGACATGCATGGTAGGTTGATTGGCATCTCTAAATTGTCCGTAGTGTATGATTGCGTGAGTGAATGAGAGTGTGTGTGTGCCCTGCGATGGGTTGGCACTCTGTCCAGGGTGTATCCTGCCTTGATGCCCAACGACGCCTGAGATAGGCACAGGCTCCCCGTGACCCGAGAATAGATCGGATAAGCGGTAGACAATGAATGAATGATCCTGCTTTGCTGTTCCACTCTTGCTCTAGATGATTTGAGCATGGCTGTGAAGATTTGTGTTCATTCAGCTACGGGAGCATTAGTGAGGACAGACAATGATGTCAAGTGAGTAGGCTTGGTGTACATTCAGCTCCAGTTCAGTTTAGTCGCAGAGATAATCAATGGGGTTGAGGTCGAGGTCAGTTCATTCAATTTCTTTCACTCCAACATTCTCAAACCATGTCTTTATGGAGTTAGTTTTATGCACAAGGGCATTGTCACTGTGAAATGTGTTTGAGATGTAGTGAAGGAAAATTGTAACGTTTTCAGCTTTGCAGCAACAATTTGAGGAAGCACATTTGGGTGTGACCTGGTCAGGTGTCTTCAAATGTTTTATCCATATAGTATAGCTTATGTCCCACCTGGTTACATACCACAGATTATAAAAGCAAAGTTAAAAATTCAACATCGCTTTAGGCAGCCTACACATGCATACAAACATGCCGTTAAATTTTACATACAGTATTCCAGTTATTTTCTGTGTAAAGCGATGGGGCTTTATTAATAAAAACTATATAATATTAATATAAAATTAAATATTAATAATCAATTGAGTGAACAGTGTCAACCTAGCAAAGCATCCTCCCAGGGCAGTTAGAAATGTTCTACTGGGTATCTACTGCTGAGGTTACCTTTGGGTTACATGTGGACCATAAAGGGAATGACAGACAGAAAGAGCAGATGGAGGCATTTGTTGGGACAAAGCCCTAGAGGTTGGCAAACACATTTATACTAATTAATTAATTCACAAAAAAAGCAAATTCTCAAGCTTAACCATCTTTGAACATTTTTTCACAATGACTGTAGCACTGTAGCCCCAAACAAATCACTAATGTCACTAAAATCACTAAATCTAACCAGACTTCTGTACATTGTCTTCAAAGAGAAAAGACAGGTGATCAATGGAGCACTCCTGGCTGCACAGCAGGTGTAGGAGTGTTGTAAAACTGTCCCATGGTTCTAATGATATACTTCTTAAGTATGGAACAGTTATGCTGTTGTGAATGAGCCCTGGAGGTTTGGACTGTACATCAGGCACATGAAAGCACCACAATCAGCATGCCATTCAGCCTGAGTATGCACCAAGTCTCTAGAGTCCTCTTATCTTCTCTTCAGTACAGGACTGAACGTATAAATTAGCAACACTATCTGAGTCTCAAGAGCATTTCTGATATCACAATCAAATGTTGCAGGATGTTTTGTGGCCTGGTAGAATCTGATATGCATATGCTGATTTATGACACGACTTCTTTATATATAGTGTATCAAGCATAGTTAAAGGACAAATACAATTGTTAGTTTATCATTCATTTTTAAATAAAAGCTCTTTCATATGCTTCACCAGTGTTTGAGTTTTAAATGTGTGTTGTGATCCAAAGTAGCACACTGCAAAGAGAGGAGCGATAAAGAACATGGGAAGTCTACATCCAGCTGAGATAACAGGCTTTTCTTATTGAAGCATGGCTCTACAGCCTGCTGCTTCTCACACCTGTACATCTGACTGCTGATGGGCTCAGATACTGCAAAGAGCATATTACTTTGGTCTGCTTGAATACACAAGAGCACATAAAGCATAGAAACTATGTATGCCTGAAGAGAAAAGACTTCTCTGAACATTTTCTCCCAGTAGCCATTTTGGTTAAACATTGATTTCTTTGCAATAAATAATAAACTCGGATAGGTAACCCATTACATACATTATCCACAGCTTTATCGTTAATAAAGACACAAAGCTTGATTGGTATGAAAGTTAAATCGACTCAGAGGGACAAGAAAATCTGCTAATAAGAGCAGCCTTGACAAAAATCTCAACAATCTCTTAAACCCCCAACTGAAAAGAGTAGTAAGCTCCTCTTCCTCATCCTCCTCCCCCTGCTGAGCCATAGCACCACTAAGTTATGCGTAGATCTAATTAAAATGGCCACTTAATCCACAACAGGCCAAATGTCTGCTGCTCCTGACTTGCCAAAGTGTTTTGGCACTGCATGATGAAATATCTGAAAATAATATAATTCTAAACCCATCTGGATTGTTCTGGATTGTTACACTGTGTCTGTTTTAATGAATATGGTATTGTCATTAATGCTGGGTCTATCCTGGTGGTCCAGAGCACAATGGATAAATACTAATTCATTCACACCTAGGGGCAATTTTAGCAAAGCCGGTCCACCTAGTAGCATGTGAGGAAACTGGACAGCCTGAAGGAAACCCATACATTGAGAGAACATGCAGTAGTCCACACAGGAAGTGACCTGAACTCAGAATCAAACCTTGGACCCTGGATCAGCACATATGCCATTTTTTATGACTCCTAATTCTTTCTCAAAATATTATAATGACTAGATTCTATTTTCACCACTCAAATGTATAAAATGCAGTAGACCCAACTCTCACCCCTGCAGTGTATTAATTGTTTTTGACAAAAATAATCAGTTTTGTTTTCTGTCTGAATTTGTTCTGTCTGTTGGATGTGTAAAAACTACATGTTTCACATTACACACACTTTTATGTACCTTCTAAAGCAAGTCTAGAGAAATCTTGACATGGGGAACTCAACAATGAATCTCTCCCCAGAGGATTGTAAAAGCTGTTAACCGATGATAAGCAATAGAAAAGCTGTATGATACATCTCGTCCACCCATGACAGAAGTACATCAAAAACTGCCATCTGTAGATAGCACAAGTGAAATCCATAATTCTATAGTGCTCAGAAGCTCTTCCTGCTCTGGGCTCTGCTGTGGGCGCTTGATGACCCAATCGTAAATCTATAGCAGGAGAGAGGCAAAAACGATTCATTCTTGTCAAATGTCAGTTCTAGGAATGGCTACACATCCAGCTCTAGTGGCGGTGGACTAGCGATGCGCACTTAACTTTTTTAAGTAGATAACATAGGTAAAGATAACTGTAAATATACAGCTACTGAAACTGAAACAGAGAATGAACCAATGGTCAGCCAGAGCTCTCTGCTTGGAGTATTAGGATTCAAATCATAGTACCTTTGAGGGTTCATAGTGAAAACCTTGTGAAACCTTTGAGGGTTCATGAAATTATGAAAGGGTTCTTACCCTCCTAAAAGGATTGTATCTCGAGTCCTCTTAGAAATAGAGCCACTTATTTGTAAGGCTCTTCATAAAAACAGAAGGTTTTATTCCGTTGTTCAATGAAAACAATAAACACAAAAACTAATAGATAAACGCTATGAAATATGACAACTCTATTTTTTGTATATCAATTATGTAGATATGAGAAGTGTTTTAAATAGCCAATCATTTAGTGCAAATAAAGGAAAAAAAAGAAAATGTAATAAATAAAACAAAAATATAGTTCTAGGTTTTGGGTTTGTTTTTTGTTTTTTCAGAGAAAGAGGCAAATGTTTTACACAAAATGGCCATTCTTGAAAAGACCCAGCGAACTCCATGAATCAGCGTTCTAAACAATGGAAGGGCTTCTAGCTGGTGAAGTAATGACAGCGGTAGGTTATGAAAAATGAATGGTATATAAGATAGAGTTCCTGTCTTAAACTTCCTTTGGCTTTCAGTGTTCAATCTGTGAGGAAGAACCGTGTCTAAAGAATTAAGCTTATGAGTGCAGACTGTAAACTGAGTGATTTGAACAACAGAAAAAAAAAAACTTCACTTTATGATAACTCAGGCAAACTGCCAGGGGGCAGATGAGTCAATCCCATCATTACCCTTATCATATTTCTCACTGGTTCAAATTATTATCATAGAGCAAATGGCTGTATTTTTACTTCCCAGGAATCTTATCAGATGTCTTTATAGTCCATATAAGCAGTTCACTAGAAATAAAAAGGATCTGTTCTTATTAATTTAACCCCTTATATGCCCAGGAGCCTTTCCTGTTAAGGTCACTGTAGTTACTGAATAATTCATAGTAGTTACTGAATGATAGGTTTAAAGACCATTAACTGTTAATAACCCCTGCATTCAAGTGGTTTAAAGTATTAAGTATTCTGTTTGCCTTATGCATACGCAGTTCAGAAGTTAACACAGTGTAAAATACACATGCGCTAAATGCTGTAGATCTCAATAGTCCTGAAGAATTATCACTGGTCTTCTCAGCAAAGAGTGATCGGTCATTTAACCTCACTACCAGCTAGGTTATGATCAATGTGTGTGGAAACAGTATCATAAAGCATCACTAATATGTTACTTGGCGTTGTATATAAAAGTCAGAGCAAAATCGTGATCTAATATGACAGTGCTTGTTAAAAGAGATGCATAGAGTCACTCCATGTCCTGAGGAGGCAATAAGCCTGATCAGCAGCCTCCCTGAACCTGCCGGGAGTGAGTAATTAACTGTTTGACAGCTTTTATTTGTCCATGGCGTACGTGACTGGGAAGGACTGTGTGGCCCTCTCTTTATCCAGCTTATGAAAAGATTCAGTGCTCACTTCATATTTTGACAAAGAGATGCAGTGATTTGTGCCGTGGATTCAGATTACAAATTAAACATGGGGTATCCCGGTGCATGTGTACAGAGATCTGTAGAGCTCGCCAGTTTACTGACAATAGTGTCAGCTGGCTGAAATCTTCCAAATACAGCGACAGAAGAGTTGTTAGTGCAGATTCGCATAATGACTGAAGTGGATGCAATTAACTTAAGGATCATATGCGTATGTCTCCATTGCAGACTCAAGAAAGGAGCTTTCTCTATGCCAGTGGCTATCCCTCCATTTTCCCTGCTGATAGAGAGATTCACATCCACTGGGAAAACGGTGATCTGTGAAGGCCTGTCAGGTACCTGATTGTGATGTGTGACTCCAGGTGAATAGTGAACACATGACAATCCCATCCAATTTGCTCAACATTGAATTCGTGACATAAATCTTGCACATCATCATATTAACAGCTCAAGAATACAACTCACGCAGAGTGATGCAACAACACAGCAACAGAATAATGATGGCATATAGTTCTTGCGAGATGATTGGGCGTTGACTCATGAGATGGTTTGTGCATGAAGCTGGCAGTGAAGGAAGCAAACAAACAAGTGCCAAGATTCGACTGAGCACAGTTAGGGAAAAAAAGCTTATCAAAGAGGACGGACAGCATGTCTAAATCAGGTTACATTTTCTAACACACAGGCTGCTGGCAAATTATATAAGAGAGATATTGCAAAACAGCCAGGTTCAAGCCTGAGCCCAAGCATGTTTGTGTATAATTTCATACATTCTATCTGCATCTGCTTAGGTTTCCTCTGGGTCCTCTGGTTTTCTCCTACCTCAAAAAAAACCTGCTGAGACTTGGATTTACAGCCAGGTTTGTGTTGCATGCTGACCTGCAGTGGACTGGTCCATCCAGGGTGTGTTCCTTCTTGAAACCCTGAGTTTTCAGGATGTGCTCTAGATCTACTGTGACTGAAGTTAAATAAACACACATATTTACAGCTTTTGGAAGACACCCCTATCCACATTTATCTTATATAACTTAACTGTTGAAGGTTAAGGGCCTGGTGGTGGCAGTGGTAGCTCAAGTGCTTAAGGCTCTGGGTTGCTGACTGAAAGATTGGGGTTCAAGCCCCCGCGTTGCCAAGCTGCCAGCGTTGAGCGAGACCCACAACCCACCCTGCATCATGGCTGACCCTGCGCTCTGACCACAAGGAGGGGATATGTGAAGAAAGTATTTTACTATGCTGTAATGTATGTCACATATAAAGACAACTTACCTTGCTCAAAGGCCCAGCAGTGGAAGGTTGGTAGTCCAAAGATTTGAACTCACAACCTTCAGATCAGAAGTCCAATGAGCTACAATATATGTATTTTAATTTGAATTGTCAACTCACTGGGGACAAAGCCCCATTTTATTTTAAGTCCAGTGTCTTAAATGTCAGAGTAATGACCCCAATCTGTACTTAATGCATCTGCTGTACTGACAGAGCTGGCAGGCATCTGTTGTGTCAGCTGTTGACTTAGTAGATTACTCTAGTATACCCAAATAGTATGGCCCTCATTCAGCATGACAGCCGGACCAACCCTGCCCAATTTGGTCCAGTGGTAAACTTTAAGAACAGGAGAAATGACATGGTGTCGCTAATATTGCTCAGAGAAAAGAGCACTGTTTGTGTACTTGCATCTCAGTTGGACAGGCTGGGGACTGAGGATATAGTGAGCCTATTGTAAGCTTTATTAAACAGCTCTGTTTTCTAGAACTGTCGGAGGTTGGAGACTTCACAGACAGAGTGATGTCCGGCTGGAGAAGAACATGTACTTCTGCACAATGAGAAAGCACGCCTACCTTCATGTAAACACCACATTCCACTCTGGCATGTTTTGGATGGGACCCTTCGTGCTGTTCACCTTTACAGAGTGTCACAGCTCTCTGTCCTAGTACATCGTACCTATGAAGTGTTTTGACAGGACGTTGCAACAAACACAAACGGTATTCGCCATCAGTCTTAAGTCTGCGGAACACAAATGTCTCTGTTTACAGGAGCTCAGTTCAGTGTTTTAACAAAGCTACAATTACCTACAAGTACTTGTTGACATAGGCTGTCACAATGCAGGACACACTGTTTAGGGGAAGCTGTTCCATAATGTTTTTATTACAGCTTTCCTGGAGGTGTGGATTGGTAATCAGTTCCTGATTGACAGCACATTTAAAAGTACATGTGAGTGGACTTGTGATAAATGCTCGAGTCTAAATAAGTCCTCTGGTTATAATATATTAATGTGATGGCTGTTGTGCATGCATACACTTGGTCCTGCAAATAGCACCTGTGGTGAATAATATCAGTGTATTTTAAAGGCAGCCTAAGTCATTTAAGAAGCTCAGTGTGATTAGCTAAAGTGTTTTATTGCTCTGTCTTCAGGGTGATCATCAATATGTTTTGACAAAGCTTTTTACTTTGTCTATGAGGCTCATGTGAAGTACCCTGCACTCTAATTTGTATTCAGTATTCTGTCTGCATCTTTCCTGAGTTTAAAAAAAATATATATATCCTCATGATTCCTGTCACGTCACTCTCTCCTTTACAAATAAAATATCAAATCAAATATTTACACAACCACATCACACAGTCTCCTTTCAGGTCTATTTAGTTGTATATAGGTGAAGTAATCATGGCTAGTGTGTATGTACTTTGATGCAGGCTATCTGTGTGTGTAGATGGGGGAGTGTGTGTGTTGAACAGGTCTCTAATGTGACTGAGGCCCTAAAGAGCTGTGCAAATTGCAGTTTGTGGTGTGAAAGGTACAATAATACCTAGTCATGCTGTCTACCCTACTGAAAAGCAAAAAGGGTGAAGAGAAAGTTGCTAAGCAACCTTTGTCCTTTAAAAAAACTCTCTTCGGGATGGGTATATGTTTATGTGTTACCAATAATAATAATAATAATAATAATGGCATTTATCACATTCAGTGGTATGGTGTGTTTTTACCTATGTATATCATGATTTATATTTGTTTGGCATTTAAAGAGACTTATATTTAAGCTAAACAGTCACAGTTTAAGATCTTTGCTTGAGGGCCCAAAAGTGGTAGATTGATAGATCTGGGGTTTCAGCTCTGATCAGCAGCCCAGAACCTTAAACACTGAGCCACAATACAAAGGCTTAGAGCTGCTTTAGCCTCTGTGGTTAAATAGTGTGAACAGACAGACTTTTTATTTTTATCGGAATCATTTACTTTATTTCCTTAACAAAGAAAATGTGTTTCCATTCATTGTTTTTATATGAAAACTGATGAACACTGAAAGCTTTGATGGAAACATGAAATATGGAATACAATTTCCAAGAAAAAAATGTTTAATCGAAGTGCTGCTCATGAAACATTTCAGAATCATCACTAATTAACAAATTAACAAATAAGTAATACAATTAAGAAAGTTAGAATCATGTGGCTGATCAGGCCAAGAGGCAAGAATGGACTGTTGAAAGGACTGATCGTGGTGCACAGCATGTGTTAAGTGGCTTTGGCTGTTCTTTAATGTACCACCCAAAGACACATCATCTTTTATGTTACTGCTGCATCCAGTGGCAGGGTACTGGACAGATTTCAGGCAATAGAACTTGGACAATATTGTTAACATGCAGTAATGAAAATGCAGTTGAATAAGGTTTGATCAGCGATGTAATCTGTCTCAGTTAAATTTAGTTTTAAGAAAACACATGGCCAATAAGATATGAGTAATGAATTAAGGTATTAAGATATTATTGCAAGCTAGAAACAGGTTTGTTTTTTTATCCAAAGCTTCTGCATACAACACATTGCCAACGCTCTTCGATCACTTGTCAGACAGCCAGATAAATGTATTTTATGTAATTTAAGCAGAAATAATATGCTGTTGTGGTCTGAGCAACGAAGTCAGCCCTTAACAGTAGATATACAGTACAAAGAGCTAATTGCATTATCAGTTATCAGTAAATATAGGGTTTGTGCAGGTTTTAACTGGTCACATTTGCTTATATGTAATTGCTGTTGATGAGTGCAGCTGTCTGGGTGAGGATTTCAATTAGGTGAGCACAGATCCAGCTGACAAAAGGTAATCATGGTTGCTACATCCAAGGTACAGACAAAGAACTGAATAAAAGGATGGTGCTATGACAACATGGCTCAGTACAGGATGCATTCTGTCTCCATCCACCCCTCCTCCACAAGCCACCACACCTAGCTGCGTCTATACAACATTTTGGTATTTGGTGTTTTAGCCATATAGGTTAATGATTTCATACAGTGAAGTGGAGGTTTTGTCTTTCTGTCTTTCTGCCTATAAAGCATGATAAAGGAGAAAGAGTGATAAGGTGACATCAAATGTGTTCTTGTTCCAGCAGAATGAAATGCTCTATTTATTTGTTTGTTTGTTTTGCACAGGAGGAAGGACAAATGCAAGAGGATGATGATGCATTCCTTTTCTGAATTCTCTCTCTCATTCTCTCTCTCTCTCACTCTCTCTCTCTCTCTCTCCCTCTCTCCCTCTCTTTGAAATTTTGTTTTACGTGGATCAAACTCAATATGGGTCAGCCAGCCCCCTTCCTGCTCACTACCACCTCTGCAGTTCTACTATCATGTGAGTGCAGCATTCACTTGAATGCTTACAGCCTCCCTCCATCCTCCCTTTCACTGATGCAGTCAGGTTTATCATGAGCCAGCTCATCTTTTAATAAAACATCACCATGGATGAATATATAAAATATATATATTTTTCCTGCTTGCCTATCACACCTGTAACTTGACGTATTTGGATCACAAATGCACCATCTTCCTTTTGCCCAATTCACCTTCTTTTATGAAAACACACCCTAGTATTTACTGTGAAATAATTCGTATTGTATTGCTATGGAAAGCAGAAAAGCCGTGCGCAGTCTACAGTATTTGTAGACTATCCAAGATTTGCAAGAAGGTGGGGAGGAACCAGGAAGGAGGCAGAGAGATGTGAGAGAAGCCATGGCTTGTCAGATATGAGAAGACAGCGCGTGGGCGTGCTGGGGGTTAGAAGCTCGAGAATCGCACGGGCCTGTTAACTTGCCTTTTTTTTCCAGCTCTTCATTTGTACCACACTGGAGTCAGAGCTCTCATACAAAACCTCTCTCCAAATGGACCTCAAAGAGCAGGTGCTTTTCAAAAGAACCTAATTAAACATGCCCCCCATTCCCTCTGCCACCATCCCACCCTCCCTCGCCCCATAAAATTCATTATTGCAGAAGATAAAAAGCCACCCTCTGTCCACCTTTGAGTCAAAAGACACACGATCATCCACTTGGTTTGGAAATGTAATAATGGCAGTTTATCCCTTTATACACATAATCACCTAAATGTCTAATGCCGCTCTTATCGCATCCAATTGAACTGAGCATGTTATTTATCTCTGGCTCCTGATCAAAGCAATCAAAAAGACATCTGTACATCTGAATAAAGTGGAGTTTACTTAGGATGTGGACTGGCCCAGGAGAGTCTCAGATTCATTAGCGACACTGCTGTAATGTGTAGGGGGGAAAAAGAAACAATGAGCCACGACTCAGATAAGATGTCATCTTTTATTCATGAGCCTTCATTTGGATAAGACTTTCATCCACATTATATAATAGAGGCTCTTGTTTGTCATGTATATTACCTATTAGCCAGAGGACATGAAATGTGATCTAGGTAGGCTCTGTTTAGTGTCTATATTTAATGTAATGCTTTAAACATACTGTACTGTATGTATGCTACACACTAATGATCATATGGTGGAGTCAACCTTACTTTGTGATCTGTTCCAGACAGTGACCTTATCTAGCGTGACAGTCCAAGGCAGTGCTAGTTGGAAAGAGCCAAAAGCTGCATATCAGGCTGAGAGGATTCCAGAGACTCCTCTTGTAAGGATGAGCAGCACTGAGGATATCATGTTTATAATCCAGTTAATGAAATGCAGCAAAAAATATAGCCTCCTGGAGTGGTATAGTACCAGAGTCCATATCTACATCGAGGCAGCTCGTTGGTTCACAGGAAGTGCCGATATCAGTGTTTTAACATGACACCTAAATAGATAAGCATGCATACCAGGAGTGTACTGTAGACTAATGAAAGCTTGGGATTGATAAAGGATAAAGCCAGTAAACTTAGTTTGTGAGAAAATGTCCTCGAGAGCTGGCAGGGCTCTGTGGGCTGGTGCGTCACACAGAATCACAAACTACAATATTTCACATAGTGGAGAAGGATCCCCCCCCTCTCTCTCTCCCTCCCTCTCTCCCTCTCTCGCTCTCTCTCTCTCTCTCTCTCCCCCTCTCTCTCTCCCGCTCTCTCTCTCTCTCTCTCTCTCCCTCTCTCTCTCTCTCCCTCTCTCTCTCTCCCTCTCTCTCTCTCCTCCCTCCTCTCTCCTCTCTCTCTCCTCTCTCTCCTCTCTCTCCCTCTCCTCTCTCTCTCTCCTCTCTCTCTCTCTCCTCCCTCTCTCTCTCCTCTCTCTCTCTCTCCTCACCCTCCCTCTCTCTCTCTCTCTCCCCTCTCTCTCTATCTCTATCTCTCTCTCTCTCTCTCTCTCTCTCTCTTTCTCTCTCTCTCTCTCTCTCTCTCTTGCTCACTGTCTTTCTCCCTCTTTCTCTCTTACTCATCTACCTCACACATCTCTCTCACCTATTCCCAATCTCTTACTCGTCTCTCCCACACACACCTTCTTCGTCTCTCACTCTTTCTGGATGTATCCGTTTCAAGCGTCGCTGCCCCGTTCTCACTGAGAGGTGAAGGGGGACACATTTAAAGGTTTAATCCTAATGATTTAAACTCCCAATTAACGTCCATTGGACAACTAGCAAACACTCTGTACACACAGCACAATAGTCCCCCACAGACCTACAGCACACTAGCAGGCATATTTACATATCTGAACAAAATGAAAGTTGGAATTAGAATAGAGAGGCCATTTTTGCCAAATTAGGCCACAAGTTATAATGTCCAGGATGGCTAAGTGTGGAGGAGAAAGAAGCTGCTGCTTATGTAGATTGTTTTACTTTACTTAGAGAAGGTTTAATATCACTGAAACTATTACTAACACATACTGTATAAAAGTCGTCATAAGGCTGGTGCTCTATTTCTCTCTCGCTATCTGGCTTTTCTTTGTTATTCTGTCACCTCTCATGGCCTCAAGAGCAGAAGTGAAGCTCTGTTGTGTTAGGAGGAAAAAAGGAGAAAATGGATATATCCGTTGCTAGGTTTGAATAACTGTGTTTTTTTTAATAGAATATGTATCAAATGTCGTTCTTTTGGCTTGTGCAAAGGCAAGCTGATAATGGAGAGATTTTATTGCAGTGCGTAGCTAAGACAGGGAGGGAGGGGGAGGTCAGGACCACTATGGGAAATTAGTTGCTATGCAACGAGGTGGCTCTGTTAGGAAAGCACTGCCGTTTTCACTGTACGGAAATGAAAACACACACAGACACACACTGCTCAAATAGAGACAGCATTAATAATTTCACAGAATTTCAAACACTTCCTGGTGAAAATGCACAGCCATGATTGACACCTGCATCCAGCTGAAGTAATCATCAAAAAAAGAAAGCACGGAAGAGAGGTTAAAAAAAAAACTTCAGTCTTTTGAAAATTAATCCATTAACCAGATTCATATTTTGGCCAGTTTTGACTTGAAGATAAGGAGTTTTATTTACAGAACAGTCACTTCTCACACACCACACACTCACATATGTGTGTGTTATAAATGCACATGTAGAAAATATCTGCAAACTATTTGTGCTAATAAGTGTACTTAGCATAAAGATGACAAAAATCCCTTGCTCTCATATGGTAGAGCATCACATTACACACTCTGTCTACCAGAATACAATGCTTTTAGGAAACCGGGCATAGTTCTAATGGCAAGATTAGCTTTTGTAATTGAATTTGGAGCTAAAATGTTTGAAAGTTATACATAAAAATTATTCCATTCCATTCCATTGTCTGTACCGCTTATCCGATCTATTCTCGGGTCACGGGGAGCCTGTGCCCTCAGGCTCAGGCGTCATCAGGCATCAAGGCAGGATACACCCTGGACAGCATGCCAACCCATCGCAGGACACACACACACACACACATTCATTCACTCACACACTACGGGAAATTTAGAAGCTCCAATCAGCCTAGAAGCATGTCTTTGGACTGTGGGAGGAAACCGGAATACCCGGAGAACATGCAAACTCCATCCACACAGTGAGCGGGAGCGAGACTCGAACCCAGGAGGTGTGAGGCGAACGTGCTAACCACTAAGCCACCGTGCCACCACATAAAAAGTATTTATAAAAAAATTTTTTTTTTAAGTATACTTTCTCCCTCTCTCTCTCTCTTGGTCTGTCTCTCTCTCTCTCCGTCTGTCTGTCTCTCCATCTCTCTCTCTCTCTCTTGGTCTCTCTCTCCCTTTCTTTCTCTCTCTCTCTTTCTGTCTGTCTGACTCTCCAGCTCTCTCTCTCTCCACACACACACACACACACACACACACACACACACACACACACACACACACACACACACACACACACATATATATATATACACCGGCCAGAAGCAGCATGAACACAGCACAGCCTTCAGCACTCTTTCTCCTGAGGAAGGACCCACACCTGTGAAGGAAATGCCATGAATCATGCAGTACAATTCCACCCAAAACTCTTCAGCATCAACACCCCCAGACCATTCCACCACCCGTCTGCCTCCGTCATCTATTCTTCTTATCTGTTTCTTTGTTTGTGAAGCACATCCGGATCTACCAAGCCTTCTGACCTGTGTGGCTGGCTGCCTGAAGCAGAGACCTTATGTAACGAGAAGACTCTAGATCTCTGAAAGGAGCTTCAGTCTCCTGCATGTGTAACATGCTGACATTTCTACAGAGCCTGGATTGCAGTGAAGATTATCCTCAACTACACCGCAGGTCCTCGTTTCAAAAGCGGGAGACGGTTTAAGACACGATCCATGCAGAAGCACACCTTCACCTGTGATTACACTCTAGGAGCTATGGATGGATGGATGGAAAATCAATTTATTGATAGATCGATTAATACACAGATAGAAGAACTCCAAACCCAAAGCATTGTAGAAGACTGTGTTTTTACATTTGATTGGAAATTAGCAATAGAGCATACATTTTTGGTTAAAATTCATGTTTACTAAGCATCTTATTTGGAGTCTTTTTTATTTCTGTTCCAATATAAGACGATAACATATGTTTTGATCCACAGTGAGTCCTTTTTGTTGGTTTTGTTCATATTTTTCAGTTGGTTGCATTCGATATTTACTTTTTGGTGACTGTATTATGTATCTCTGCAAAGTTGTGAAACATGTTATGTGCCACAGCATACAGTATTCAACAGAATACAACCTTCATCTTACTAAAGAAAGATTTCAAATATTAAAATATGTATATGTATATGAATTAAGTAATTAAATAAACTTGCCCTTAAAACCTTTCAGAGGACATTTCAGAGTCATTTGTTATTGAATTTGGTCTTGGGGTCATGTTTGTCAGTCACACTGTTAATATTGTAGTTGTATCTGATTCAGTAAAGTACTGTATATCCTACTGGAATTCACCGAACATGTGCTGTTTAACTCTGTTCCCAACAAAAAATGGAATTTTTATGCCTGTTTTCTTGAGTCCATGTTCAGCATTGAATGTTTTTGTCACGTCACACTCCACAGTAGAGGTTAATGGTTCATATGAAAGTAGACACTCAGGGGAAATATTTTTATAGAAAAACTCAAAAATAATATTTTTCTTCACACAAATGTTTAAAGCAAATGGTGATATCAAACCTATTTCTGCTCTCTGAGATGCCCCAAGTGCTTGTTCATGAATATCTCAAATTTGATGGTGTTTATCTTCAACCACTTACATTCTGTGTAAGGTTATCAACAGAGGGAAAAACACACGTCTCACACTGAAAGCCAACAGACTCATTTTATATCAGACTCACAGCCATAAAATCAACAATTTTCTGATTGAAAATGTCCCATAAGTCGATTTCCATTCCACCTGCAGGACATGACGCCCGTGTACTGGTAAAAACTGATAACTGCAATCTGAGTGGTACAAACAAAATGTGTCGGTGTTTGCTTTTGTTTAATGTCCAATTATGTAGACGTAAATGAACCTGAAATTCATGTTTCAATGTGCAAACACCTGGCATGGAAAACTACCTCATTTAACACAATCCACCAGCTATTTACCAAAGCCTTCATGGACGGAAAGTAATGTGTTAAAAATATGGAAAACACATCTCTGTGAGATTACAGCACCTGCTCTTGATGTTCCTGATCGACAGGAAGAGAATAATACACCATGACCTCAAGTATTGGAACAGCTTCTTCTTTTATTTCCCAGAATTCTGAGCTGATGGATCGTTTTCAGCACAAGCGTCACAGCTCCTAAAATATAGAGTTAATTGCATATGGGATCCTGCATACTAATGCATTTTCAAGACCTGGACTGTTTTGAGATATTTATGTGTTGTAAAGTGTATGCATAGTCAAATTGTGATGACTGTAAACCTACTTGTCTTGATGCACATAGGCATCTTTTGTATTTAAAAAAAGAAAATCAATGGTCTCCCGTCATCCAAGGAGAATATATAGAGAGAGATATAACTGATAAGATGATAAAACTCCTGACGCAGCAAAGGCAGTGTTTTTGTCTTTTGCCCAAAGGGAAATTTGACTCAGGTGATGCATCAGTGCACATCCTGGAGTTCAGCCTGTCCTTCGCTATTGGCTGCACTGAAAACTCACCATTCAGCAGACCGTTTCATTCTTTATGTTAACCACAAAGCTTTTACAAAACATGCTTTAAACATTTATTCCTTCTCCGAAACTGAGCATTATGTCATGTTCCAAGATAAAATGATGATTAAAGTGTATGAAACTTTGAAACTGCCAAATTTTATTCTAAATTTAATTCAGTTCATTGGGGTCATGACTTCTCACTTACAGATGGAAAAACTCATTGAATTTAATCACCAAATTTATCTTATCTATTATCCTCTATTCTGGATTTTTGTCCAAAGAACAAAAAGATTTTTTCAAAAACCCTCCTGATTTCATACACCTCTTAACACCTCTTCATAGACAATAGGTTTTAAAATAGTAACGGATTTTTCTTCTGAAACTGTTATGTAAGCATGCTAACAAAAAGTGCAGTTTATAATGAGTTCCTGGCATGCTATCAGAAGAGTGGCATTGATATTTACTTCCGATGTTCTCTGTTTTGAAGTTAGCCAGCACAATACAGTTGGAAAGTTAATGGATTAATGGAATTTTGACTTCATTTCCTGAGAGATTGGCTGTGGCAGGAAATGTCATTGCTAATGAAACTAAATGGCACCTGAGACTGCAGCATGTCCTCAGCTTGCTCCATTACGCCAACAGATTTAGTGGTTAGCAAACCTGAAAATTGCTCCAAAGTGAATGTGGCTTAGATACAGCCCATAATACTCATCCTTTCAGGAAGGCATCAACACCCATCAGCACCTCAGTTGTCTGATTTTTGAAATATTTATTATTCATTATTTATTAAAGCCACAATTTGGAAAAAAAAAAAAAAAAAAAAAAAAAAAACATTAAGAAGAGAACCACTTTTCCTCCATACGTAATTATGTAGTGGTCAGAATGGAATATCAACATCCTATTTGCTGTAATCCAACGAGTTCAAATCCACTGTGACCCACTCGTCTGCACCTGACACAGGCCATTATGCTATCATGTAGCTGCACTCTAGCTAATAGAAAAGCAATATAACTATAAGCTTTCATAATAAACTGTACTTTTAAACCTAATTGGAGATGGAAGAAGGCATAGATCGATAGTTGTGGTACACACAGAGCATTCAGAAACAGGGCCTCCAAACTTTGGTGTCTCAAGGACAAAATGAGTATCTGACATTGAGATACCAATAAGGTGGATTTTTTATACATTCATTAATTTATCAATAATTTATGAATAAATTTAAACACACAGACAAACTCCCTTCATGCATAGCAACGGACTGTGTTTGGAGCAAGGGATCAGGGGGTTGAATACCTGAATCCAGGGGCAAGAGAACTACCAAGGACATGAATGAGGAGCTGGGGAAAGATGGATGAAGGATCCTGACAGCAGTCAACTCTGTTAGGTCGATGGTTTGTTTCTGTGGTCCCCAAGATTGACAAGTTTGGGTTGAATCATTACATTGCTGTTTAACAAAATGGAGTGTATGACTTCTAGCCGGTCGGGCCGTTTAGATATCATCTATTAGATTCAAAAGACTTGATATCATGTTCTGGTTCTATTGTTGAAAAGTCAAAGAGGACCTGAATCAGCTGCAGGGATAGCTCGATGTTCTTTAAGTAGCCAGTTAATTGTTACTATTGTTATCCTAGGTGCAGACCTGTTTTATACTGCCTTTGGACACTCACTATTTATCTCGAACGTTGTTAGCAAGAAAGAGTTCAACTTTTGTAATGAAAAAGAGTGGGTTTTGATACAGTAAAATGAATGTTAGCATGTATACGCCATACACATCATACCAGTAGTCCCCAGGAGCTTGTTAGATGGCTGGCAATGTGAAGAATTTGAGAATACAAGAAGGAGTGTCTGGATGTACCTCTGCAGTGCAATAAAAATGCATTAAGAAAATATACAAGACAAGTATGGCAGAATCCAATTCAATAGGACATTAGCTACAATCCAGTCTAATCAAGTAGCTCAAGAGCCAAACTGTGGCTCCCTTGCAGTCAGTCCCAGAATTTGAGCTCACAGACCTAGTGCTTAAAGCGGAATTAGGCAATGTTCATGACCAAAAACAATGTTTAGATGTAATACATAAGCATAATGGCTAAGCAAATGCCCTAATGGCTAAGTTAGGATAGAGCTCAGATTACTGTCTGTGTGGAGTTTTAAACGCTTTCACCGTGTCCACACCCACCATTTCCTGGATAAGCTCCAGATTCACTGTGACCCTAACCAGAATGAAGCAGTTTGTGAAGATGAATAAATGAAAAGAGCGGTTTCCTGCTGCCAAGAATGGTTTACGTGCAGTGATTCAGCTGGGATTCAGTATAGGTTATACAATATGCAGTCCCTAATTGCTGTGTCAGTTTGCTTTGTTCAAGTGTATTAGTGTGCAACAGTAACAATAATGAGTCTGACATCTTTGGAGTGGCCTTTTAATTTCAACATTAAGTGAGGCTGATTGCCTCTCCACAACCGTGAGGACGACACAGATGCTCCACTACAGCCAAGACAGGGTACTAGGCTTTTTCATAAAACTAAGAAGAAACATGCTTTACTTCGAACAGTTATATATGATTGTGTTGGATGCTACATTATGTATGCTACTCATTTTTATTATGTCCTGTATAACCCATATTGAATTTGAACTCCTGTTTCTAAATAAATAAAGACTAAAGCAAAGCGTGATGTTGGTGTCATATTGCATTATTGTGTGCATAGTTTTGAATAAATGTCCAAAGATATTTAAGTAGGAAGCTGCATCAAAAAGTGACTTAAACTGTCAGACAGTCACAGGACTGTGTTGTAAACTCATTAGTGTTCAAAGCGCTGAGAAATGATATGCTTACTTGAAAGTACAGGTTTAAACTGTTCTTTAAAATCTACTCAAGCATTAAAAATGAAAAAATCAGTGCTTTAAGTGATGATCATGTTTTCATGTGAACAGCACCTTGCTTATCTAAAACGGTACGATGGCAACTATGATGTTTTGCCTGAAAATATTATTCAATCTTTGTTTGAAAGGTTGCAATATTTACCATTAGCTAGAATTAGCGATGAAAACTAGCAAAGAAAGTCTAGCAAAGACAACAACAGGCTAGCAAGCTGTAAATATTAAAAAATTATCTAAAACGTCCTCAAAATGCTGTTGAAAATTAGATAAAATTTAATGAAAGTAAAGGAGATGGCTTGTTATTTTGAGTGTTTGCTTACTCCAGCATACTTTTTATTTAACAGTGCAGTGGATTATCCATATTAAAAACAGCAGCAAATATCCTCACTACTAGCTACGGTGTTTAGCATGAGAAGGTCACTGATGCATTGGTATAGTTCTTGATGTTTTATTTTTACATTGATGGAACTGACTGGTTGCTTCAGACATAACAAGTGGATGCTAAACTGAAATGATTGGATACTAAATTGAAATGATTAAATGCTAAACTAAAATGATTGCATAATAAACTGAAATGATTGGATAATAAACTGTCTGTTAGGTTGATGTATAGCGTACTCCTAGATAAGAGAAAATGAGACCTTGAAGGTAAGTACTTTGAAGGTCTAAACAAAAATGTAAGCAGTAAAATATACATTTGTTTTTCTTGGAAAAGTAACTAAGAATATATGTTGAATATTTTAATAATACTCAAGTAAACTATAAATAAACCAAAATAAGTATAATGTAAGTAGTAATACAAAATAAGTGACAAAGTACTCAATTATTATCCACTCTGAATACACTAAATACTACATGTAATACTACAACATTCCCTACAGTACATTTATAAAACAAATGTGAATTAAAAATAAAAAAACACATATAAACAAACCTACGTTTGTTACAGTATGCCACAATACTGTAGGGTTGTGTACAGTGGTGTGTTTTTCTTTAGTACTTAGCTACACACAATATCTTTAATACACATTATTTGTATCTCTGTAATCATCTACATCTTAAGGATTTCAACAAAAAAATCCAAAACAATTAATACTGCATATTGGAGAATGTGATAGATTTGGGAATATCAATTGATATACTAACATGCATTGTGTAGTATCTCTGCAGCCATCCATTTTCTGTAGCGCTTATCCTACACAGAGTCACAGGGACTCTGGAGTCTATCCCAGGGGACTCAAGGCACAATGTAAGGGACACACCGGACAGGGTGTCAACTTATCACAGGGAAAAATCGCACCATACACACACATTCTCACACTACACACAATTTAGAGATGTCAATCAGCCAGCAACACATGTCTTTGAACTGGAGGAAGAAACCAGAGTAACCAGAAGAAGCACAGGAAGACCATGCAATGCTTTGCTGAGTCTGTGAAATGTCATTAGAAAACATTAGAGAGGTGCAGTCACAGATATTGACATGCTAAAATGTTGTTAAGGTGTAAATTTCTTAAATAGTGTTAAGATTTAAGGTACTGAAGCACACCTTCAAACGATATTACAGATAGGACAGGTTTCACCTCAGATCTGCTTCTTACTGTGAACGTGCAAAAATTTTATGCAGAAAAATCTCTATCAAAGCCTTTTTAAAAAATTGCTACGGGTCCTGCAAAGGACATTTAAGTAGTACAGACAAGTCTGTCCTATAAATAGGAGCTGAAAGTCAGAGAACCTTGTCCCTGAGTGGGAAAATTGGCAACAGACGAGGATGCCTCAAACTGGGACACACTTAAACCACACAGTGACAGGCCAGTTTCTCTCGATCTAGTGAGGGGAAAATTTACATACAGTGTAGCAGTGCAGTGCATCATTAATGCACAAACCTCTAGAATTTGATCTAGACTTTAATATTGATTCCTCTGCAGCCCACCATTTTTTTTTACTCAGGTTAGAGAAATGTCATATTCAGCATGCAGCATTCCTGGCAGGAGGTTCACTGTTTTGCTTTTTTTCAGCATTTTTCTGCCACGTGGTACTAATCCTTAGTGGATTTTCTTTATAGGCAGCAAGTCTTGTACAGCCCTCCGAAAATGTGCAGGTGCTAGAGAGAGGTTACTACCTTCTACACACCTGCACCAGAAGGAGTGCATAACTGCAAAGGTTACAAGTACACAAGAAGCCCAAGGGATGCTATTAAATGAAATTTAGGCATTAATAGCTGATGGTGCCATTAGTTAAGCTATCCGGTAGTCCAAATTTCCTACTGTCTCCTCTCAGCCCTGCACATGTGACTGCACAGGCTCACTAAATCTGTTCCCGTGGATTACCACGGGAATTCAGTGTTATCTGTAACAGGCAATTTGTGGCTGCAGGTTTTCATTTCTGGAATGTAAACCTAATAATCTTTTGAAGACCTGAAATCAGATGTGCTCCTGCTTGACCGGACTGAAACCCTGCAGTCACACCGGCCCAGTGCAAATATGAGTAAAATTCCCTTGTGAAGTAATAAGAGTGTCAAACACAGGTCCTGTGAACTCATTGCCCTACAGAGATTTTTTTTTTTTTTCAAACATTAGCCCATGCTGGTTTTGGTAATGAGCTGACAAATTAAATCAGGTCTGTCACATGGTGCAAAATGCTAAACTCTGCCTTGTTGACACCCTCCAACAGTTCCTCCTGCTAACACACTCCAAAAAAAAAAAAAAAAAAAAAAAAGCCTCAGGTATTTTTGTAATGCTCTTCTACAGCCACCTGGTGGAGACCCAAATTTACGAATCGCCTTTTCTTTAGATTTGGACCTTACTGCGAGCTGTAGTAAAAGCGTCCTTGGTGCTAGGAAAGCTGTTAGCAACCAGCAGCCATTTGAGTGTTTTCCTGCACCGCTGTCTCACCAAAACAAACCTGTGTTGTGCGAAGAAAAACGTGTCTGTACTTTTAACGTTGAGTGTTTTATTGTTGTTGTGAAAATGACCTCAAATAACCCGTCCGTTTTTCTTCTCATGGTCAATGGGCAAATCGAAACAGCTTGTGTAAGTTACTTGCTACATGTTAGGAGGGTTAGTTTGGTTTGTTAGCTAACAGCACTGCAAAATGTTTCTTTCTCTTTCTCTTTTGTAGTTCCCGGAATATGATGACTTATATTGCAAGTATTGTTTTGTATATGGACACGACTGGGCTCCAACAGCAGTAAGTACAAAAAGAAACACTTTCAATTCATTAATGCACGTATTATTTAGGATAGATTTATCCCATTCATTAATGCACGTATCATTTAGGATAGATTTATCCCATTCATTAATACACGTATCATTTAGGATAGATTTATCCCATTCATTAATGCACGTATTATTTATGATAGATTTATCCCATTCATTAATGCACGTATATTTAGGATAGATTTATCCCATTCATTAATGCACGTATTATTTAGGATAGATTTATCCCATTCATTAATGCACGTATTATTTATGATAGATTTATCCCATTCATTAATGCACGTATTATTTAGGATAGATTTATCCCATTCAGTTAATGACACGTATCTTAGGGATTTATCCCATTTATTAATGCACGTATCATTTAGGATAGATTTATCCCATTCATTAATGCACGTATTATTTATGATAGATTTATCCCATTCATTAATGCACGTATCATTTAGGATAGATTTATCCCATTTATTAATGCACGTATCATTTAGGATAGATTTATCCCATTCATTAATGCACGTATTATTTAGGATAGATTTATCCCATTCATTAATGCACGTATTATTTAGGATAGATTTATCCCATTCATTAATGCACGTATTATTTAGGATAGATTTATCCCATTCATTAATGCACGTATTATTTAGGATAGATTTATCCCATTCATTAATGCACGTATTATTTAGGATGGATTTATCCCATTCTTTCAATGCAGTTCTTTAAATTTTATCCCATTCATCCGTTAACGTATTCTTAATTTTATCCCATTCATTAATGCACGTATCATTTAGGATAGATTTATCCCATTCATTAATGCACCTGCTGCCATTAAATATAGATTTATTCCATTCATTAATGCCATTTAGGATAGATTATTGTTCAGTTTTATTGTCTGTGTGTTTTACGTTCTTATCTGCAGGGACTGGAAGAGGGAATTTCTCAAATAACATCGAAAGGAAGAGATTCCTCTCAGAACCTGGTGTGGAACTTTCCTCTGGACATTACTTTCAAAAGCACCAACCCTTTCGGCTGTACGTCTACCACAACACACCTAACTTCTTACACACCATCAGCACAATTTGCGTAGGAGATCTTGTTATAGGAAAATAATCAGCGATGAGTTGGTGTGGTGGTTTTAATCAAAATTTTTGAAGTTGGATTACTCTGCAAAACAGTTACTTCTTGAATGTTTTATGCCACAGCGAAATTTTAATCAGATTATTGTTTAACGTCATGGATTGTCTGCAAAACGAGTTACTTCTTGTTATCACTTATGTTAAAAACAACTGTAAACTGTTGTCCCCTCACAGACACACAAAAAATGCAGCTTATTATGCTGTTAAGAAATCAGAAAGTGCAAAGAGTTGTTTCCTGAAGACTCTGACTTGGCAGGGAACTTAGTGACTTTTGCAAACACTGACACTGGAGACTCCTTCCAGAAATATTAAACAAACATCCGTTCACAAAAAGTTTCACCAAATCAACACATACATTTTTCTTCGTTAAACAGCTTTTTAATTTTTTTCGTTTTTAGGCTTAGATTATATGAAACGTTACCAAACAAGCCCCTGTGCATTAGCTGTTACTATAGAAACCTTATATATAGGTGTAAAGGTGTGATTTGCCTCACAGCCAGAATTATAGTCAGAACTGATGGTATAGAAAAATAATCAACAAATTCTGACCAATCAGGATCCAGAATCCAACAGCGCTGTGGTATAAAATGATATATAGGTATAAATGCATGTGTGTGTACATATATACATACATACATGCATACATACACAATATATCCCTGTTCAATATTATTTAAATGTCAAATGAATCGAAAATTTCTATCACCTCTCAATAATTGCATTATTTCTAAGTTGACCAGTAGAGTATTTATTTGTAAGAACAATCAAAAACAAAAATTTTAGAGAGACTATATTGAAAATACAGGCCCCAAAGTAGAAATGCAATGCAACAATAGTGTATACACCTGTGATCACACACTGAAACACAAATTAGAAAGCCTGTGATCACTGAAACAAAACTGAGAACTCCTGTGATTTTAGTTAGCGTAATTAATCTAAAAATTTAAAAAAATTGGAGGCATTGGTGGCTCAGTGGTAGGTTACTCACCTATCATGCGGAAGGCCCGGGTTCAATTCCCAGCCAATGCCTCAACCCCAGCCACTGGATGCAGTGTCGGTCCCAAGCCCGGAAAAATGGGAGGGTTGCGTCAGGAAGGGCATCCGGCGTAAAACCTGTGCCAAGTTGTTGTGCGGACCAGTTGGTCCGCTGTGGCGACCCCGAACAGGGAGCAGCCGAAAGCAACTTACTAATTAATCTAAAAATTAGCACCAGAAAGTTCTCAATTTCGGACCTATGGGCTGTGTCTTTGTGCATGTCTACATTGTGGCTCCACACTGAATCTGATTGTTAGACGATAAACAATGAAACGATACACATCAGTGACCAACTAAAAGTCAGTCGAAACACAGACGTAGTAGTAATCTGGAGGTTTAGAATGAGCAATCTTGTTCTGAAAAACAGACAGCTAAGTGCTTTGGACTCGGCACTGGGGTTATCGGCGGTAAACACAGTTCGTGTGACAGCTCGGACACTGCAAAGGACTTCTATAGATGACTTCTATAGATGGCATCCATGAAAAAAAATCTTGTTTCCTCTTTGGCACAAAACTGTAAGATTATTCTTTGCTAAAGAACACGAAAAGAAGCTTGACGAATATTGTATGCACATTCTATGGTCAGATGAGACCAAGATGAATTTCTTTGGCTTAGATGTGGTCCAGCATGTTTGGCATGAACATGGTCAGCACTAACACAGTGAATACATAGTCTGGACAGTGAAGCATGTTGGTGGGAGTGTGAGGGTACGGGCTGCATGAGTACAAAAGGTATTGAGGAGATGACATTTATAGACGGTACCATGAATGTATGTGGATATACCAACATACCGGCTGACTCCCCGTGTACTGACACTTGGCAGAAGAAGAATAGTCCAGCATGATACTGATCCGAAGCACACTGCCAAAAGTTTCTAAAGAAAAGCAAACTGAAAACTGTGACCTGGACAAGTATATCACCTGACTTGAATCCAGTGGGACCTTTGGGGTATTTTTAAAGAAAGATTAGAGCAACACAACCCTCTCCGGCCAAGAGTATCTGTCTCTGAAAAATGGCAGAACATCTCTACAGAAATATGTGCAATATTCTGCATGCCAAGGCCAAGTAGGATTGAATCTGTTCACAGAAATAAAGGTGGATATACAAGGTTTTGGGGAAAATAAAAGATTTGAATCTTAGTAATATTAGACCCACTGTGGGGTCTTTTTAATGTTTTAGCAAATAACCCAACTCAAAATGAGTTGGGTTTCCAGTCCACTGGCGGAATAGAACTCGAGTTATCAGACATTTTGTTCAGACATCAGTATAAACAAATGAATTCTTTTATGGCTGCAAGTCTGATAGAAAATGAGACAGGACTCTGCTGGCTTTCAGTGTAAGATGCTTTTACTTCTGTTGGATAACCTTACATAGAATTTTAGCGGTTGAAGTTGACGCCTTCAAATTTTAGATGCTTATGGACAAGCGCTTATGGCATCTGAGAGAGCAAAGATGAGTTTGAACTTGTTTTTGTTTGAACTTTTTTATGAATATATTGCTTCTAGTAGGCTAGTTAAAAACTACAAATTCTTAAAGCTCTGAGTGTCTATTTTCATATTAGCTTCATATTAACCACCACTGTGGGGTGTGACATGACAGACATTCACTGTGGAACATGGACACAACAAAACAGCCGAAAATTCTATATGTAAAAAGAGTTAAATGATAGCAGACTCAGATTCTGGCATCTGTTGTATTCTGTATATATGGTATGTACACCAATCAGCCATAACATTATGAGCACTGACTGGTGCTCTCAACACTGATGATCTCCTCATCATGGCACCTGTTGATGTGTTAGAAGCAGGAAAAATGGGCAAGTGTAAGGATTTGAGCGAGTTTGACAAGGGCCAAATTGTGATGGCTAGACCACTGGATCAGAGCATCTCCAAAACTGCAGCTCTTGTGGGGTGTTCCAACAGACACAACAAGGTTCCGATCCAGTAGACGAGCTACTGTTGCTCAAATTGTTGAGGTTAATGCTGGTTCTGATAGAAAGGTGTCAGAATACACAGTGCTTGACGGGTCAGAGCTGTTTGGGAAGCAAAAGGGGGACCAACACTATTAAGCAGGTGGTCATAATGTTATGCCTGTTTGGGGTCTATAACATGTACACAGGATTGTCCAGAGAACATTTGTTAATTAATAAAAAGACCTGCAGCCCTGTTAGAGTAAAATTCTGGTGTTTTAACTGCCAGAAATCTTTAGGAATTTTACTTCTAAACTTCAGACCAAGAACACGAGTAACACATTTTCTTTGCAGGTCGCTTAAACAGACGAGTATTGAGTGATCCTCAGGCTGTGAGTAGTAGCACAAGGTGGCAGCATTGAGAAAGAAAAGAGCAGTACACACACACAACTGCAACTGAATACTGATGAATACAATATTTTACATATTGAGTTCTGAATACAGAACTCAATATGCGGTGTCCTATAATTGATGCATGGTAATCACCAGAGATAATGATATGAAATGAGTAATCAGATTTAATTAGTAAGTAAATATACTATTAGAAGAAACCATGAGATGTGCTACCAAATAAGGGACAACATCTGGCTGCTGTGTTCATTTGAGTCCAGGAGTAAAATGACAGTGTGTTGCGGGATTATAAATATAAATGAACACACACTTCACATATAACGCTTCTGTTCATAGCCACTTTATTTCATTTCAGCGTTCAGTTACTTTGCTGCAGGTTCATTTAGACTGAATGATGATCTCAAAAGCATGAAAATGATGTTAGATGTTGGAAAAATCTCCTACAAGCTCCAGATGTTTTAAAATGACGAAACCAGCCCTACTTTAAATATTGAGCCTTTAATGTAGGCAAATGGGTTATAATGGCTTTAGTGTGATGGATATAATCAAAGTGAAAACATAAGGTTTAATATAAGAAATATTAAATCGGTACAACAAATCCCAAAATGTTGTCTGATTTGGATATGAGCCAGCTAGGTTTTAGTACATATATGTAAAGTTTCTTGCATTAAACTGGAGGACAGTTGTGCATGTAGAATGCAGACTTGCTGTAGCATGTTGTGAAATGTTTACAGCTAACCATCAATAATCTTTAAGACATGTATAAAATGAATTCATCTCTAACACCTAAAGTTATTCAGCCCGAGCAGTATGATGTTGTTCAGGTGTTTCTGTTGTAGTGGAAATAAGTGTGTTTTCACACACTGTGCATTACATACCTGCAATTGGGCGTGTAGTGTGCATATGTCATTTCAAGCACAGCCAATGAGAGCCATGTGAATCAGACGTCTTTTGACGCCAAAAATGTAGACCGTCTTCACATCCCTGCGGACCGGTTTGGGAAACCTATTTATACTGATTGTAATTATAACAATTAAACAGGTTTCTAATTTTTGGTCTTGATATCAAGTCTTCCTCATGCTACAGTACAGCCTAGAATAAAAACATATGGGTGTGTGTGTGTGTTTAATTATTTTTTTAAATTTTCCCCAGGGCCTCAGGTTGTGGTGAGCGTATATGGGCCAGATACATTCGGAAACGACGTGGTCCGGGGTTATGGAGCTGTGCACGTCCCTTTTACCCCTGGAAGGTAAGTGACTGTCCTGCTGATATTTAGGAAATCATCATTTGTGAACCAGTGCTCGATGACTGGCCGGTACTGATGACACTAAGGCTGTGTGGTACACATTAACTCTTCTGATTAACTTCACATCAACATCTCTGATGAGTTTCTGTTTGTTTTGCCGAATTATGTTGTTAAGATCCAACACATATACCTACATGCCATCCATTAGCAAAGTCACATCTCAGAGTTAAGTGTTTTTATATGTATATATTTGATGACGAATTGTTGCAGACACACAAGGACAATCCCAATGTTTGTTCCTGAGTCCACATCGAGGCTGCAGAGATTCACAAGGTAGTAGACTACAGGCACTTCAGATATATACTGAGTTTTTCACAGATTCATCACTACAGATTCAACACTATGTTGTGTTTTAGAAACATTCTGCACTTTCATCATTTCCAGATCGCTATTTAATTTTAAGCAAATTCGTGACATGGACCATGTTATTAACATGTTGAGTTTTATTCCTTCCACTGAACATTCAGTCAGATGGATTCGATTGAACACGACTGAATCGTCAGGTTTTACAAACTTGTAAAGTCCATGGCAAATGGAGTTCACACTGTGCAAAGCAAAGTGAGGATGTAGCAAATACTGAAAATCATAAAATAAATATTTCTAGGATTCTGCTTTTCAGTCATGCTGCTTTGCTGATCTAATTTTAAAGAAGTTTGTATTAAATTAGAAAAGAATGTGAAATAGGAGTCATGAGGGGTTTCAAGACTTTTTGACCCTGAACACTAAAAGATAACTAGTGTTTAAATTATTAAATATTAATTGAATCAGTGAAAAAGGCATTAATTCATCTTCCTCTTCACACTGAATATCCCAGCATTTACAGTAGTGTTTATTCACTGATGGTACATTAAACCCTTGTCCAGCTGTGTGAAGGGTGAAAATTGTCCACGGTGGGTCCTCTGTTTTCTGTTCCTTCACTGCTTACAGCAACCTGCTTGATTTAATATTAGTTATTTATAACACCTACCCATGCCTTAAATAAGACTTAAATCAACACAGGATTCATTAGAGACCTTATTGAGGCACAATTAAAGTAAATTAACAAGAACATGTTAAAGGGGATGCAAACTTTTAACCCTACTACTAAATATACTGCTCAAAAAAAATTAAAGGAACACTTTGAAAACACATCAGATCTCAATGGGGGAAAATATCATGCTGGATGTCTATACTGATATGGACTGGGTAATGTGTTAGGAACAAAAGGATGCCACATCGTTTGATGGAAATGAAAATTATCAACCTACAGAGGGCTGAATTTAAAGACACCCCGAAAATCAAAGTGAAAAAATGAGCAGTAGCGGGCTACAGCAGGAGCAGATACCGGTCCCGCTGATGGGTTAAGGACCTTCTACGGCCCTGTCCAGTTCTCCTAGAGTCCTGCCTGTCTCCTGGAATCTCCTCCATGCTCTTGAGACTGTGCTGGGAGACACAGCAAACCTTCTGGCAATGGCACATATTGATGTGCCATCCTGGAGGAGTTGGACTGCCTGTGCAACCTCTGTAGGGTCCAGGTATCGCCTCATGCTACCAGTAGTGACACTGACCCTAGCCAAATGCAAAACTAGTGAAAAACAGTCAGAAAAGATGAGTAGAGAAAAAAATGTCAGTGGCCTCCACCTGTAAAACCATTCCTGTTTTGGGAATGGTCCTGTCGTCTCATTGCTGCCCATCTAGTGCACCTGTTAATCTCATTAACACCAAAGCAGCTGAAACTGATTAACAATGCCCTCTGCTACTTAACTGACCAGATCAATATCCCAGAAGTTTAATTGACTTGATGCTATGCTCTGAATTTTTTTGAGCAGTGTATATTAGACTCATCTGTAATATTAAGGGCATGTAGTAACAGGATTTCGAAACACTGACTTTTGTAGATAAACCATAAAGCAGCTATCTATCTGAACAAATCTGTCTTCATTAAATGAAATGTAATTTCTGAACCGTAGCTGGCTGACGGGGAGACGTCCCGAGTTCACAGATCCGAAGGTCGTCGCTCAGGGAGAGGGAAGAGAAGGTGAGATCAGTTACAACGTCCCACAGGAGTGTAAGTCATCTGTACCGTGAGGTAGCATTTGAGTGAAGCTGTATTTCTGTATTTGCAGTAACCAGGGTGCGCTCTCAAGGCTTCGTGACCATCCAGTTTAACATTGTTACCAAGGACATGAAGAAGCTGGGATATGACGTCACGCCCACAGAGCAAACACCAGCCACTCGCCTGACAGGAACCTGATGATACCACAGCTGTTACACACTATTAATCCTTTTTTCATAAATGTACAGATGTTTTTTTTCCTTATCATTATAATTAGCACATTTATTTAACCTACACAACCAAGACATTTTGTGTTTGCTGTTACTTTTATATGTATACACTTGTAATAAACGTCAATCTGTTTTTGTTATTTTGTTTGCCTTTCACTTTTCTGGACACACACAACTCCTGTGGAGTGAAATATTTTCAGCAGAATCCATCACACACACAACTCTAAGCCAATGTCAGTGATACAGTTTATTTTTTTATCATTGCAGCTACAGGTCCTTTATCACTTGCTGCGATTTAGATGGCATTTAAAATTTCATGTGACTTTCCTACAAAAGCATTACACAGAAATAAGATACAGAACAATATGTTACAATAGAACAAATGATAAATTATATTATACAGTTATAATGCCAACAGGTTGAGCACATTCATAAAAAGCAGCCTGCTCCCAGTAACATGAGACAGTTTGGTAAATATACAGACATAACATGAGAAAGTAAAGGTGTTTATGCATGTTCATGAGGTTAGTCTGCCACAATAAATGCATAATAAAGTACAAAGTAACAGGAAAAATGAGTGATACACAGTCAGTAACAGCAAAATGAGACAGGACGAACTGAGCTAGATATTGTATCAGTGAAAGCAATAACTGGCGATGATAGTTTGCATAACTAAACAGAATTCTTTCTTTTTTTTTTCTTCATAACCAATTGTGTAATTTAATCTGATGTTCAGCAAGAAGTCTGATGTCACGGGATCAGCACCTGCACCGACTGTTGCGTCCATTGCGGGAACAATGCGTACGTTTTAAAGCTGTCTTCCCCTGATTGCCTGAGGATGGATGTGGATTTTGTGAGAATGAACACACCCAAGGCTCTAATACACGGCTGTGCTCGGGGCGGTACTACCACAGAATCTCCGGAAGAGGTCACAAATGAAGAGGACAATTCAAAGCGACACATTTCTATATCTGAGAGACGACTCGATTCCAGAACGCTGATAATCGGGCCAAAAAAAGTAAAAAAAAAAAGGTGTATCTGTGCTATAAAACTACACCGTCCACTCTGTAATACAGCAAAAGCTCTACCACTTTGGTAACTACGTTTGGGTAGGGGGAAAAAACGCTTGTGGTAACGATATTGGGGGAAAATGAAACATTATGCAAAGGTCTATAAATCCTTAGACTTCTCAATTCATTAGCAAGTTGAATTGAAGCATGCAGGAACATGTAGTGGATGTTTGACCTTCTTGGGAGAAATAATATCCACATAAAAGCAGGAATCTAACTTGCATTAATAAAGAACCCGTTCGTGAATAAAGGTTTTATAAAATAGAAATCTGATAAGAACAAATGGATTAGAGAGCTGAAGTTCTCATCTTTTTAAAGAATATCCCATTGCTACATAGTAATGCTTTAATGGTAATCAACAACCGGTGCATTTTAACACTATAGCTCAAAAAAAAACAAAAGCACAAACAGACCAAGGGGAAAAAAAAAACATACACGAGTGTGCGTGCGCACACACGCACACCCTGGCCTACTCAAGAAATCCCCCACCAACCAAAGAAACCATACATAATGTGTTTACGTCGGTTTTCCATACACACCATAGACTTGCTGTAATGGAAAGCGCTGATAAATATTTTATTATTTAAACATACGCTATATAAAAACTCTGCACTTGGTAAAAGCGATTAGTTATACTGTGAACAGTAGATGTAGTTGGACCTGGCGAAAACATAAACTAAATGAACTTCCCGATTCCCTTTGTTCTGCTGATCATTAACTAAAACATTACTACCTTTACACACCAAGCAACAAGATCACTGAAGCCTGTTTAGACGTTTCAGAGTCGTTGAAAAGCTAGCTGAAGGAATACTACTCATTAGTATCGATTTGCTCGTTAATTAATTAGCTCCGTCAAGCAGACGCCACAAAGACGGGGTGAGACACTGTGTGAGTAATGAACCGTAAATGAACTGAAACAGCTCGTATAAGCGGTCCACAAGCTCTAAAAACTTTACAGTGTCACTAAGAGAGGTGTGGATATGTTCATAAAAGTCGAGCTATTGTATGATTTGTGGGTCAATTCCACATGATGCTTTAAAAATCCCCTCCACTTTGTCTTCTGGTTTAAAACCACTGAAACGGGTCGATGTTGTGGATAGAATTCTGCACGTCCTAAGCACCCCCCCCCAAAAGCCCAGGTTGATCAGTCGAGCTAAGGACTAACGGTGAGCCAACAGTCAAAACAAGAACAAAAACAAAGAGTGTGTGCAAAATCCCTGCTCAGAACATCAAAATTATTACCATGTAAACTGATAGTGTCCTCTAAAATGTGTCTACTCATAACGTACTGTAAAATACACATAGTGTATATGCACCGGGTAGAACATTTGTGGCTGTTTTGATTAAAACGGGTTAGCATTTTGCAATTATACAGCTTTAAAATACTAAACATTAGAAAATTAAACAAGAGAAAGCAGAGTTTTTAGCCTCTGTTTAAGAAAATGAGCAATCAAAGTAAATTTTAAAAATCAGGACGCCTTTGAACACAAGGCTGTCTTTCAGAAAGCGACCGTAGACTAAGAGTGGTGAGAAAGTCACACCTAGAGACACAGTAATCAATCGCTGGCAGTCCATTCGAGTAAATTTAGAAAAATAAAATACCAATCACTCTATGGTACCTACCGCAAAATACGGCATCTCCTGCCAATGTAAAAACTGTAAACACCACTGCTACTCCAGAAAGTCTCAAAATAGCACATTGGTTTGGGGAGCACAACAGTATGCTGTCCATACTATAGGAAAGGAGCCCGGGAGACGGAGACAGGCAATGAGAGCCTATGTTGTTCCTCACAACAGGAAGGGATTAGTGGGGCCAGCAGCCTGGGTTGCGGTGCCTGTAGGCGGCAGCACACCGCTCATGAGCGGCTGCGGCATTGACATGGAGGCTGGCATGCCCATGCTTGGCACCATTTGGCCCATGGGAGCAATAGGGGTCATACCACCCACAGGACCAATGCCCACAGCACCAGCAGGGGCCAGAGAGGACAAGGACATGGGTTCATTGCTTATCTGTGCCACGCTGCCAAAGCCCTGGCCTGAGAGGCCCATCATGGGGCTTACTCTCATTTGGTTGAGAGTGGGTGGCTGGGGTTGGTTCACCTGGAACGGGTTGACCTGAGCTGGAGGGGCAGGGGTGGCTCCTAAGAGAAGGGATCAGAGAGAGAAACACAGTGAGCTAAAACTGATATCACACAGTGACAACAAGAGTCTTCCTAAGAAGAAAACTACCCTCTTTACTATAGTACACACAAAGTCTTCAGTAGCATAAATAGATTCAGAAATCCTAACTAGACCACGCTTGGTAGGTGCTGCAGATCTGAATAAAACATACCTCCAGCGAGAAAAGGATTAGAAACAGGAGCTGGTTGAGCAGGCTTTGTGACCAGAGAGTCCAGGTTTACCAGGGCTGCATTAGGACCCAGGAACGACTCAGGGGTTTTTCTGGTTGTGGCACTTGGCTGCAGGTCAAACAGGTCAGGGCTGGCAGACATGCTGGTCTGTACAGGTAATGATGAGCTTCCTTTACCACCACCTGTAAAACATACCATTCATCTTCAGTCAGAGAATTTTCAAGGTCATTGAAAAGAAATCTGCCATCTAAAAACCGCAGGGAATGAATTCGAGATTACGAGGTTGAAAAGAAAGGAGCAACAACAGAAAATGTTCCCAGGTTAAGGTGACGAGAGGTTTACCTGACATCACTGAAGAACGAAGACTGTCAAAATCCTCTAGGTCATCCTTAGAGGTACCATTTGATGTGGAGAAGAGATCAAAAGAGCCTGTTTGGAAATAAAGGAAAGCATTTGCTTTGGATCCAAGAGCAAGAACTTTCACCACACTCGATCACATCGCTCAATTCAGTATTTGGGATATTTTTTAAAAAGTTTTTCACCATTTTAAACTAGAAAAAATTCCATATTTTGGCAAAATGGGGTTATGTGGGAAAGAGTTTGTGTATGTATACCTGGGCCAGGGGCTTTGGGGCGCGTGGCAGGCCCCGAACCCCACGGATCAGCCACTGCAGGAGCAGGGCTTGACCCCCAGGGGTCACTGTTCTTCACCGGAGAAGCTGATCCTGCAGAAGCTGGCAGACCCCAGGGATCCACGGGAGCTGCTGGCTTATTGGCACTACCTGTACACACACAGATACACAATTCATGTCATCAGCCTCTTACAGGACGGGACAAAGGACGGGAACACTGCACTGACGGTAAAATGACACTGCAGAACAACTAAACGCCTCCTCCAACGGCAACCTGGGACTGGAGTGCTTTGGGGCACGTTGCTAAAATGCAAGCAAGTTTAGCAGCCCGGAATAAAATAAAGGCTGAGTTCTTGGAACGTTCTGTGCTTTATCAAAAACACAGTTTTAACAGACTGGATGTACTAAAGCTTTTACATACATTTTGTTTAGTGTTTCAGAAAATTTTATTACAGCTAATGAGCCATTAAATGTTTGTACACTTAAATTGTGTCTACAGTGTTCATCACCATATTTATCTTCCACAATCTCACAACCTCAATCCTCTACCCAAGTCTAAGCAACACTTAGATGTTTATAATCTATATAATTTGGTACATCCACTACTGTCTCTGCAAACATCTATACATAATTTATACACAGACAACTCACTATGACTCCTTTTCCTTCATTATTTACAGACAGAAATGTTGTTTGTTCACTCTATTATGTTTAAAGATGTACTCAGTATGCTCTAAGGCAGCTGAGATTGAAAGCAGAGGAAACGGATCTGTTGATGGGCACACTGGGTGCTCCACCTGCAAATCTGCATACTGAGCCCCTTTGTTTAGAGCACAGAGGAATGTACTACTACCAGCCTGGCTGCATTTCTCAGACACCACACAGGTTACAGTCACAGAGAAAGACAGTACACAAAACAGAGGCAGTGAGAGAAAGAGAGGGTGTGAGAAACAGTTTAGGCAAAAGATGTAGTGAGATATACAGTGGTGTGAACAGTCCTGATTTCTTATTTTTTTGCATGTTTGTCACACTTTAATGTTTCAGATAATCAAACACATTTAAATATTAGTCAAAGATAACACAAGTAAACACATCATGCAGTTTTTAAATGAAGGTTTTTATTATTAAGGGAAAACAAAATCCAAAACTACATGGCCCTGTGTGAAAAAGTGTTTGCCCCCTAAGCCTAATAACTGGTTGGTCCACCCTTAGCAGCAGCAACTGCAATCAAGTGCTTTGGATAACTTGCAATGAGTCTGTTACAGCGCTGTGGAGGAATTTTGGCCCACTCATCTTTGCAGAATTGTTGTAATTCAGCCACATTGGAGGGTTTTCGAGCATGAACCACCTTTTTAAGGTCATGCCACAGCATCTCAAAGGTCAGGACTTTGACTAGGCCACTCCAAAGTCTTCATTTTGTTTTTCTTCAGCCATTCAGGGGTGGACTTGCTGGTGTGTTTTGGATCATTGTCCTGCTGCAGAACCCAAGTTCGCTTCAGCTTGAGGTCACAAACAGATGGCCGGACATTCTCCTTCAGGATTTTTTGGTAGACAGCAGAATTCATGGTTCCATTTATCACAGCAAGTCTTCCAGGTCCTGAAGCAGCAAAACAGCCCCAGACCATCACACTACCACCACCATATTTTACTGTTGGTATGATGATCTTTTTCTGAAATGCGGTGTTACTTTTACACCAGACGTAATGGGACACAGACCTTCCAAAAAGTTCAATTTCTGTCTCTTCAGTCCACAGAGTATTTTCCCAAAAGTCTTGGGGATCATCAAGATGTTTTCTGGCAAAACTGAGACGAGCCTTTATGTTCTTTTTGCTCAGCAGCGGTTTTCGTCTTGGAACTCTGCCATGCAAACCATTTTTGCCCAGTCTCTTTCTTATGGTGGAGTCATGAACACTCACCTTAACTGAGGCAAGTGAGGCCTGCAGTTCTTTGGATGTTGTTGTGGGGTCTTTTGTGACCTCCTGGATGAGTTGTCGCTGCACTCTTGGGGTAATTTTGGTCGGCCGGCCACTCCTGGGAAGGTTCTCCACTGTTCCATGTTTTCACCATTTGTAGATAATGGCTCTCACTGTGGTTCACGGCAGTCCCAAAGCTTTAGAAATGGCTTTATAACCTTTTCCAGACTGATAGATCTCAATTACTTTCTTTCTCATTTGTTTTTGAATTTCTTTGGATCTCGGCATGATGTCTAGCTTTTGAGGATCTTTTGGTCTACTTCACTTTGTCAAGCAGGTCCTATTTAAGTGAGTTCTTGATTGCGAACAGGTGTGGCAGTAATCAGGCCTGGGTGTGGCTAGAGAAATTGAACTCAGGTGTGATAAACCACAGTTATGTTTTAACAGGGGGGGCAAACACTTTTTCACACAGGGCCATGTAGTTTTGGATTTTGTTTTCCCTTAATAATAAAAACCTTCATTTAAAAACTGCATGATGTGTTTACTTGTGTTATCTTTGACTAATATTTAAATGTGTTTGATTATCTGAAACATTAAAGTGTGACAAGCATGCAAAAAAATAAGAAATCAGGAAGGGGGCCAACACTTTTTCACACCACTGTAGAGAGAAACTAATAGTGGAGAGCTGTGTGAGCCTGGAGAGAGACCATCTGGTCAACACGATGATTAAAAAAACCCTAAAACATGTGAGTGTGTGTGTGCGTGTGTGTGTGTGGGTGTGTGTGCTCATGTATACACACCAGGTTTACCATAGCTTTGCCAGGGGTCAGAGGCGGGGGCTGATGCTGCTGCTGCTGCTCCTCCTGTCCCCCAAGGGTCAACAGGACTTCCAGGGACCGCAGCCATCAGATCCATCAAGGACGACTGAGGCTGACACACACGTACGCACAGTTAGACCGTATTTTGGTGTTCTGCTACAATAAAGCAGCTTATACGTTTGCTACACTACTAGACTTTCTGTACAGATACTCACAGGACATTGAGCGAGTCCGCAAAAAAGAAACACAGGAGGAGAGACAAGCATTAATTGAAATAATAAGCAAAAAGCGTTTATAGTTACGCTAAACCTATTGTCAGAAAGAGTATGAGAGATAATGTGATATCGGGACACGATGGGCGGAAATGCATTAGCTGCATACGAGAGTGACTGCCTGATGAGTCATCAACCTCTCAGTGAATCCAGGAACACTGCACCTACCTCTTTCTTCTTTTTGGGCACTTTCACCGTGTCTTTACGGCTCTCCTCCAGAGCCATCTGGAGCCGCAAATCGTCCCCGCGGCGCATCCTCTCCTCCTAAACACACACACATCACAAGACATCATACACTGAATTATATAGAACACTTTAGCGATTCGTTCGGCATTGTACATGCACCAAAATGAGACATAAGCATTCCTGAATAATACATGACTCATTTTCATTTGTATAGCACTTGAGACTGACAGTCAGATGATGGGGCACACCCAGCTAACCACCCCAACCCCCATCTACACTCCAGTACCAAGAAGCAAATGAAGGCCTGAGGAGTAACAGAAGATAAGCTGGAATTTTTTTTTTTTTTTTTATCTTAACCTGGCAGCTGCAAATGAGTTTTGGAAAAAAAAAAAAAAAAACATTTAGGAAGTGAAATTCATGACCCACGCAGCTGCCAGTTCTATTCCTAGATGAACATTGGGAACAACATCAGAGGAGCCAGTTTACCCAAGTGACAGCTTGAGTCACTTAGTGTAAAGAAGTCTTAAAAGCGAGAAAAAACATAAGGGCATTCATAATTCATACATGTAAATTGTTTTAGATGAGCACTGAAAGGAGATGGGTAGGGTGTGCAAATGCCAGGTCTGCAGGGGAAAAGGGTGTGTGTGTACTGCCAGGCGGAGGCTGAGGTTCGGAGTAAAATGCCGTCCCTACAGCACACATCCTGCTCTGAGGAGCCTCTCCTCAGCTTGAGCCACCAGCGGGGCCTGTCTCATATTTTCATGTGGAAATTCATCCCAGATGTCCAAGCGCAGACACACTTCCTGTACACTGCTCTTAGAGCGCTAACAACAGACAAACCTAACAGCGCTTCCAGGGTTAGAGGAAACATTACACTTCCCATCCAATCTATTGGACTCACTTTATCACTTCCATAACTTGGGATTTGGAACAGCGATTACGCTTGCGGTTGCACTGCTTCCACTCTAATTTGTACTCTATCTGAATGTCTTTGGACTGGCTCGAGTCCACCACTAGAAGAAAAGTCAGCTCTGCATTTCTGTATAATCTGTAATCAGGGGAAAACGAAAGCTTGCACGTGGGGGAGGTCGGGTCACATCACTCTTTTTCTTTCAAAACACTACCTCAAGCATTTAAGGCTCACAAAATGAAATGTATACTGCAGTAAAGCAGACTGTAAATCTGACTACTGCTCACACATTGTGCCTGTCAGTACTTATAGAAAAATCCCCACTGAACTGCCCACGGCACTGCTGAGTAAATACTAACACACTATCAGAAAAGTACTAAAAATAAGTCACAAATTAGCCAATTCCTTTTCAAGACTGTCTGTACCCTGGGAAAACCCTTGATTCCAATCCCATAATAGCTGATCTATGAAATATCACATCTGACTAACCTCCAGAAACGCAGCAATTACGTAAATCTGGCCTCCTCTTGAAAGCAAAATCTTTCCGATTAGTGGCATTTTTAAGCAGTTTCACGCCACAGTGCTGTTGATTTCCTGAATCTTTTTCTATCAAAGCTTTATATAAAGATTCTGACAATAGCTCTAGAAAAAAAGCACCTCAACGTTGCAGTTAAACAAAGAAACCTGTTTAATCGAAATGACCTATTACCAGATGTAGGTTGTGTAGCCTTTATAATAGACTCTTAGGCATCAATGCTTGAGAAATATTAACAAATCTTTATGTTATAGTATGCAGTGAGCTTTCTACATGTTGTAACAGGCACTTGCTCCCCGTTTTTGGTTTAATCTACATCATTAATCAGCATCAAGAACATTTACTTTCCCTCAGCCTCGGTGTAATATGTGTCTCTGCCTCGTGTAATTCGCTGTATAATCCAGTGACATGCTCTTAAATGTCAAATAGATTTAAATACATATTTACATCACATATCTACAACAGGGGGGGACACGGTGGCTTGGTGGCTAGCACGTTTGCCTCACACCTCCAGGGTTGGGGGTTCGATTCCCATCTCCGCCATGTGTGTGTGGAGTTTGCATGTTCTCCCTGTGCCTCGGGGGTTTCCTCCGGGTACTCCGGTTTCCTCCCCCAGTCCAAAGACATGCATTGTAGGTTGATTGGCATCTCTAAATTGTCCATAGTGTGTGTGAGATTGCATGAGTGAATGAGAGTGTGTGTTTGCCCTGCGATGGGTTGGCACTCCGTCCAGGGTGTATCCTGCCTTGATGCCCAATGACGCCTGAGATAGGCACAGGCTCCCCGTGACCCGAGAGTAGATCGGATAAGCGGTAGACAATGAATGAATGAATGAATCTACAACAGGACTAGCCTAAAAGATACTACTAATATTAAGACGCTCCTGTTCTATAATTGTATGAAATGAAATATAAACTCGGCCTCATTACTGACCTGGAGCTACTCTACGGTAAAGCTTTTGTTTATAAAGAGTACTCGAGTGACGAGTGTTGTTATTAAATGGAATGGAAATCAAAATAGTGAGAGAGAAATATCTGAGGATTGCTGTAGTGTATGTGTAGTGAGGTAAGTGATATAACTATAAACCACACCTGTTCTGCTGCCTCTCTGCTCATGGCCAGTGCGAGCTGCAGCTGTAACTCCTCCTCTCCGCTCGTCTGCGGTCGGGCCTGCTCTAGCTCCGATGACGCATTGGGGGATGTGGCTGAAAGAAAGAAAGAAAGAAAGAAAGAAAGAAAGAAAGAAAGAAAGAAAGAAAGAAAGAAAGAAAGAAAGAAAAAAAACAAACAATGGATTTTAAAAAAAATTCTATGCACCCGTGTTAAAATGGCAGCAAAAATGTAGGCAACATAAATCATGTCGGAACTTTTTCCACCCTCACTGTGAATTTTCAACGTATAGAAATCCACTTGAACGTTTTAGGGAGAAATAAAAGGAGGAAAAAAACCTGGTTGTGTAAATGTGCAACTGAGGATGTGTCAGCGTTCAGAAAAACCCAATCACGTTCAACCTCATATTCAAAAGTACAGCTCTTATCGATAAGAAGTTTCTGATGAAAATCAAAACGAGATCAGCTGTTTCTATGTGACTTTGCTGAAGCCATGGTCTACAAATAGCTTACAAAGCATGCATGCAATCTTACTTTCTGAAAGTTATAGATGAGGATTACGGTAAAAAAAAGAACACCATAAAGGCCATCATTAACTAAAGTAGCATCATAGTGTCATCACTAAGGATGGGGATGTAGGATGGCTAGACACAAGCCTCTTCTTCTCTTCTTAAAACATCCAGGCTCAACTAAACCACCCCAAACCATGTGTTACAGTCTAATAAAACCAATTCCAATTAGTATAATAACTATAATAAAATCTTTAGAGATATGTTTGGTCAAATCACTAAAAGATCACCAGAATGCATGACGCAGCATGGCGGTGGCAGCAGGGTGCTTTAGGACTGCTTTTCTTCAACCAGACCTGGGGCTTTTATCAAGGTAGACGGAATCATATATGTTGAGTTTAGTGCAGAATCTTCAGGTGTCTGCTAGTCATCTGAAGATGAAAAGGAATTTCACAGGTCAGCACATCAGTGGCCAAATCAAGAAAGGTTTCCATTCACTTAACCAACAAAATGAGAGTTTTTGAAGGAGCTCAGACCTGAATCCTAATCAAAACCTGTGGGCTGTGCACAGGAGATAAGTTGTCTTTATTTGTCACATATACATTACTGCACAGTGAAATACTTTCTTCACATATCCCATCACTGGGGGTTGGGCTCAGAGCGCAAGGTCAGCCATGATGCACCGCCCCTGGAGCAGGGTGGGTTGTGGGCCTTGCTCAAGGGCCCAACAGTGGCAGCTTGGCGGTGCTGGGGCTTGAACCCCGATCTTCTGGTCAACAACCCAGAGCCTTAACCACCTGAGCCTTAACCACCCCCAGATAGAAAAGTGCCTGTGAGTAAGAGTGGGTAAATATTGCCAAGCGGAGATGCACCACACTGAGACACTCTTCCCTAAAAAGACTGAGTGGTGTAATCACAGTAAAAACCCATCATACATTTTTTAGGGTTTGTTAACATGCAAAACCAGTCTGCCAAAATTAAACTCTAAAAAATAATGCGCCAGAATGAGCTGATAATGGTGTTAAGGACAAACTCACCCAGGAGAAAAACAGAGATAAAGCATATAGAGGACATACCTGGACAATTTAATCATCTAAACTAATGCCTGGATGGAGTGTGTAGACTGTGCTCTAGTCCTAGTAGAACTTCCCTTCTTCACGTCATGGAAGTTTTAATGGTTCGCTACCAAGATTAGATTTTGGATAAACAAGCTTATAACAAATGAGAGAACTAGGTCTGGCCAAGGTGTGCTCACAGACCAGAATGATTTTGCCCCTAACGTAATAGAAATGACTGGGATTATTAATAGCATCATTTCAGGGCAATGCAGAACAGAGGTAAATATTTGTGGGTACGGCTCCAACCTTTTAAAGCGCTCTCATTATTCCAGGCTGTCTGACAGTAAAGTGGCAGAGATCGATAGGATGCAAGTCTCCAATCCATAAAGCCTCTGACCATCAGTCCTCCTGATCCATTTACTTCCTAATAATCCAGGACAATCACCCGATCTGGATTTTTATCATGAAAAACTTTTATCATGAGTTTGGGCCGTTCAAATTCCACACATTGTCCTTACTATTTTCTTGCCTAACGCATTCTGAAATGCTTTTTGGGACGGAGAATTAAAATAAGAGAGGCTATTAGCTAATATCGGTGCCACAGAATATGAGTTTCACTAACCAACCACATTTCCCATGAGATCCGCTGCACACGCCTAGGAACTGGAGAGGAACGAGTGAAATGTTAAAGGTTTTTCACTCAAAAAAGCGCAAGCCAGATGCGGTATTTGTAAAGTGCAGCACATCAATGACACACAGACGTTTAAAAGGAAAGAGAAATGGAACCGGCTTTTAAACTTGCAACGGTTCAGTAAAAATAGCAAAATATGTAAAAATGAGGTTTATTGAGTTTCTGACTGATTTCATCGACAGATTATGCGATTCGTTTATCCAAATAATCGTCTTACCAAAGTGACATCAAAACCACAGTTGGGTTAGGTTTTCCCCCAACTAACAGAGACTGTGACTTCTCAAGCCATTCAAATGCAGCATATGGTTATGTAGTCATCCTTTCTCTGGGAATTATTATAATCCTTCACCTCATATAACGCTATACATCACAGTCTCCCCATACATTAGTAATGTTAATTAATTAAGTTTTCAGAACATTGGCCTGGACAAGCACGCTGTTATTGGTAGCTGAGATCTGTTTAGGACAATTTTATTCCTTTTCTGTACAAGTGAGTATTTACTATATTGCTACATCATGTTCTAACAAATATTTATTTATCAATTTATTATTAACATTTTGTTTATTCAGTCTATATGGTTACGTTCTTTAAAAACTGTGATATAAATTTCATCTAAGCAGGACTGCTGTGTGAGGAGACAGATAGACATAGTTTCTCGTTTTTATGGTTACAGGGACGTGGTTATTGGAGTAGAGGTGAGGCTAATGAGGAAACATGGGTGTGGATCATTGCTACATCCCATATTACATCATAAGCTTCTTCCTGTGCCGGTCTTAATGGGGGTAGGATGTAAATATGACTCAGAGTGAATGTAGTCAGCGGAGCAGCCTGGCACCTCCATAAGCAGAAGAGGATCAATAAGAATCTCCTCCAATGACAGAACTTGCATGAGGGTTCATTATACCGGTTCTGCATCTGAGAACTGACTGAAAGGTACCTCGGAAAGCCCTGACCTTTCAGTCTTGTTCATAACCGTAGGAAGATGTTATCGGACCGACCGCCGGTTTCTGTGCGCTAATTAATCAAAGTGGAGGCGGGCAGGCCGTTCAGACGCCTCGGTTTCTTGGAGCGACTTTTCCGAATGAGCCAGAAGTCTGCTCAGAATGAAGTGGGTCTTAAGCATAAAGGCTGACACATCGTGATAGTGGGAGTGTGGAACCTACCAACACACCAAAATGCTCTGCCAACACACAAATATTCTCATTTGGTGAAAATGGTGCTTTCCAGTGTTGCAGGGGGGAGGAGGATGAGGAGGATGAGGAGGAGCTGCTCCTGGGTCATGTTTGTGAGCTCTGATATGAATCAGTATGATTAACATGACAGTACACTGATTCATAATGAAATGAGTTCTGTACTTACACTAAAACTAAATGGAGAGAAAACCACATGTTTTGATTTTTTTTTTTCAAATAAAAAAAAGAGTCTTGCCTGGAAGTCAACGGCGTGACACATGGAAATTGTTCTAAACATTTCCATCAGCAGTTATACATATATATACATATATATATATATATATATATATATATATATATGTATATATGTATATATATGTGTGTGTGTGTGTGTGTGTGTGATGCGCGTGTGCGTGTGTGTGGTTAAGAACACAGGAAATACTTGACCGCATTGCATGCCAGATCACATACATGGTCAATATCAGTAAACTAAAAGTGCACCAACATTTCAGACTGTAATCAAGCTAGATACTTCCTTCAACAATTCATCTAATCTACTATGCAGCGTTGAATTATTTTAAAGCTAAATGTTATTTGTTGAAACCTTGAATTATCTCCAGCTGCCTGTTTTTTCCGTATTTTGTGCACCAAAACGTTCTAATCAAAAACAACCTGCCGGAGTGTGGTTTACACTTAACAGAAAGCCCATTCACAAATTCTGGAAGGACAATTCCCGGAAATTTCCACTGGAATGCAAACCATTCCGCTGTTAACAGTCCTGCTTTTCTTGTAGAGTTGTCCCCTCCCTCCCCCTTCTTTATTTTAATGACTCAGCTGCTTGTTCTTCTGTTTAATATTCCACGATCGAGAAAACCACGTCAGTTGAAAGACACTAAACTCAAACACACCCGGTCACTCCCACCAAAAAAATTGTGTCAAATGCTATACTGGCAACATGAAAAAAAGAAATACACTCTCCATGCACCAACATCTGAGACTTGATACACACACACACACACACACACACACACACACGCTTATCACCTAATCAGTAAAGTAGTCTATGTGTGATATGTGTGTGTTAGGTTTAAAAATGATTTAGTAACGTGTGTGTGTGGGAGAGGAGAGAGAGAGAGAGAGAGAGAGAGAGAGAGAGAGAGAGAGAGAGAGAGAGAGAGAGAGAGAGAGACATCCTTCTTCTTCCCCTCTGTACAAGATCACAGAGCAATGCACTGGACCTTGGGGAATTTGGGAATGCTGGCTTCCTGTAACCAGCGTGAGGCAAATGGAGAGTGAAATGCAAGGCATGCTATGGTTCAGACTAAGAGAACAGAAGCAAATCTAAAGAAATGACAGATAATGGCCAAAAAGCAAAGATGCTAGTTTTCAAATTGTGCAAAGGAGCCTTCAGGGATCCTTGAAGAAGACAAGGACAGTAAATCATTAGCAAGGGCAGTCCAACTGCACAGCCTCTGCCATGAACTGAATCCTAAAACGGCTAGAACAATAAATCTTACATCAGCTAATAGTCGTTTCACTTTAATCAACATGGACTGAGAGGGACATCACAGCAGAACCGGGCTGTATCAGAATGACTTAATAAAGTCTAATGCTCCGAGTGCTGAAGTGTTGTTCCAAAAATAAATCATGTACCATGAAACAAAATGATATTATACCATAGACTTGATGATTATAATCATCTCTATACAATTACACTGCTTAGATTCCAGTGACGTTAAGTCATTACATTAAAAACGAGGCACTATTAAAGTCCCCATGAAATCAAAATAGAAGTTTGTGACTCTTATTTTGAATATGCTAGCCTTAACGTTATCTATAGGGCTGCAGCTATCGATTATTTTAGTAATCGAGTATTCTACTGATTATTCCATCGATTAATCGAGTAATCGGATAAAGTACTTTTTCTTTATGAAAGAGGAATACTAAATATGTAAGAGAAAATAAGACCAGTCTCTTAAAATGAACAACTAAGTTGTTTCCTATTTAGAAAAATGAAAATAAAATCTGAACCCATTTAGTGCATTTAACAGACATATTACATTCAAAATGCAAATACAAATATATAAACAAAAAAACGCAATTACTTAAAAAAAAACGTAAACATAGTACAACCTAAAACAAAATAATAATAATAATAATAATAATAATAATAATAATAATAATAATAATAATAATACATTGCTAAACATTGCATTTATGTTGTGTAACTTAACTTTCATGTTTCAGTGTAACTACAACTCAAGCATGACATAAGCCTTTACTGACTTCCTGAATGACTTTGTGGCTTTTCTAAGAGGCAAACATTAGTGGACCGAAAGGTAACCTGGAAAAAGAACAAGAGTCCATACGCATAAAATAAAGAAAAACACATTTATCTGTAACATAAAATTAGAGTTATTCGGAGAATAAACACTCTTAAATGTCTCTGAATATACTGGTGTGTGTGTGTGTGTGTGTGTGTGTGTGTGTGTGTGTGTGTGTGTGTGTGTTTGTGTGTGTGTGTGTGAGTGAGAGTGACAGAGAGAGTGAGGCTATCAACATGAATGACACTTAGGCTTTCACAAAACTTAGATAAATTAGGGACATCATAACCAGCCAACATACTGATTTACGGTCTTAAATAGTCACTACATGTAGCCACAATCCACATACATTTTTACAGCCCTTAATTTTAACTAGCCGTCATATTGATTTAAGCTAAGTGTGAATGCTAACGTTAGCTTGTGTCGACCCCGTGGACTGTGTGTTTTCGAATGAGATATTGAAGTATGGAACTTGTACTGTTGTGATAAACCAGTTCAATCTTACAGTAATCACACTGTACAGAGTTTTCTTTATGTTTTAGTTTGAAATGATCCCAAACTTTGAAAACTTTCTGCCATTTTCTTTGGCCTGAACTCGAGTTTAGCGGGTTGTGCGTCCGTAATAATGGTCCGTGGGGAAACACAGTGCTCCGTGTGTAGTTACAGTAAATGGACTAAACGAAGCTTCGAGGCAACAAATTTGCCTCGATGATTTTTTGTATTCAAATTACTCGAGTTACTCAAAGAATTGTTTCAGCCCTAGTTATCTATTTATTTTTGAGTTAGTCTTCTCCAAAACAACGACAAAATTCATATTTAAAAGCTACACACATATGAAATTTACAGGCAATAAGAATCAACATCATTATTCTGCACGTTTAAAAAAAAGGTGAAGAGCCACTTGATAATGATGATGATGATGATGTCCCATTCCCACTTCCTGTTTAAGTGGAAATAACATCAACACATCAAATAACACTGTGTATTTCAAGGTACTTCGCAGGAGCATTAAGTGCCATTACGTATAAGCCCCGCCCCTTTCCTCTATCTCACGCTCTCGGTGCCCATGTGTTCTACAAAGTTAAACGAAGAATAATATCCATCAATGTATGTTTGACTTTAACGTTTCAAAGTTAACATAATTTAGCAATTAAAAGAAAAGGCCTGTGTTTGTCCCATGTACACGATCCGAGTCCATGCGCAGGGTCGGCAGTCCTAAAGTGGCATTGCGGTGGCGCTGGGACTTGAACCATCAAACTTCTAACCAAAAACCTTTAACCAATATCGAGTTACCACTGGCCTGAGCAAGCACTGCACACTTACCGGAGCCCAGGATCGAATGGAAACCAGCAAAAATGGTGCTTTGTGATGGGGTGGGGGTGTTGTGTGTGGGTGGCTATAAAGATTCTGAACCAAAATGTTACACTGCACTAAATTTACATTACGTGTAATGATGCTATACTACATATGGTTAAACAGCACAATGTAAACTTACATCCATGATATGATGCCGGTGAGCCCTCGGATCTGCCGTACTCCTCCGAGTAGCTGGTGGAGAGGTTCGGCTGGCTGGAGCCACGACCAAAGCCGATCTGGTGGCTGCTGCCGACGCTAGTGGCTACCTGGGCCATGCGCTCTTTGGTCTTAAGAGCCTGTGAGCGCTCGCCCTTCAGCCGATCGTCGTCCTTCAGCAGAACCACCAGCTGCTTGGACTTCTCCCTCACGTTGATGCCCTGGTCTTTACCGTCGCGGTCGACATACTGGAAGTCTTTAAGGGTCTGGATGGCGAAGATGTTCTCTTTGCACTGCAGGGCCACACGCTCCGAGCCGGTTTTGATCAGGTAGTCCAGCAGCGTCAGTGCTTTGTAGACGTGCCGCCAGTTCTTGCCGTGATCGTTCAGCCTCTTCCAGATCATGCTCATAATCTCGGAAAAGGCCACCACGTTATACGTGAGGTCAGAGATCTCAGACATGAGCGAGCTAGAGGGCCCCCACGGGTCATTGGAGGTCGCCTCTCTGACCTTTTTCTCTGCCTCTGAATAGTTATTGACCACATTTTTCATCTGCCTCCGGATGGTTGAGCTCGGCATGGTGCACTTTTACGTGGGAATATCCTTGTGATTTGGTCTGAAAAAAACCTTTTATTCTGAGGATTAAGTAAAAAAAACAACCAGAAAGTTTCTTCTCTTCTGTTAGTTCTCAGAGTCAGGGTTAGATTTGTGAAAGGTTTTAACTAGTCCAAATGTACATCAACAATTCTCTCTTAGTTGGTGTCTGTTAAAATCATTTCCACACAGAGCCGGGAGTGAGCACGGCGAATTCCTCCATTACCTGGAACACAAAACCAAGAAGGTAAGTATAGTCTAAACAATCCTCCGTTATATTCTTACAGTACAAACAGCTGAACTGATCAGACATGTATTCAGGTTTTTTTCCGTGTTATTACACACTAGATCTTTATTTATAATGCATAAAGTCTAATCTTAGTTCAAAAAATCTTTCAGTCATGCCCTGTGTTTTAAGAACAGACATGCGGCCAAGTCTAGCGAGTACATTTCCTGACAACACCAGCATTTCCTCACTTTTAAAAATTACCCCATGTCGGATAAAGAGAAATAGGTCACAGCTGTGCACTTTCTAAACAGAATGTGTAGTAGGCTCCTATCCAGGTAGTGAAATATAACCCACACACACACACACACACACACACACACACACACACACACACAGACACACACACGGGTCATGCTACTGAGACTAAAAGACAGAGTGGATTAATGCATGACGTGGTTCATGTTACACATCTTACAGTAACACGACACCGTTAGCATGTGAGGAAATGTCTCATTTCCCAAAACTAATTGCATCACACTGTTCTTTCCATTTCTGAAAGAAATAAACAGCCAATAGGACTGACCATTACAGGTTTCTTAAAATATAGTATTAAATTTAAAACACACACAGCAGCATAACAAAATAATGTAATTCGTTTCTGATGTGTTTTTCTCAAAGCACACATCTGGTCATGTATCAAATTTTTTTTATTTCACTTTACTACTGAACTACTTTTCATCTTCCCTCCTTACAATAACCCTTCGATCAATCGCTGCCACAGTGAGCTAATCCAAGAACCACGAGCCGAACTCGGCATGCGTGGCATGTCTTGTAAATTCACAAAAAATCAGTGAAATGTGTCTTCTGCCAAGCATCCATCCAGCTCAAGCTCGGCATCGATTCCCTCCACCCACCACCCTCCTGACATCCCTGAGTCTGCATATACATGAATAAAGACAGGCCCTAATGAAACATCTGCTGCTTTAATCACCGATTCAGTCCCGGCACACAGGATGAAGAGAGGGGTGACTGATGCAGATGCAGAAGCCCTCGCTCTGACCGGGGGCTCAGGAAGCGAGCACACAGGCACAGTTTGTGTGAGGGTGTAGGATGCACAGTGGCTTCTTCCATACTAAAGAACAGCTCAGGTCTCAGTCTTGCCAATAACTAGGCAGCTCAGTAGCTGGTGCTGAAACCGAGCCAAGCACCAGGCAGAACAAATTCAGGGAGTAAAAGAAGAGAGGATGCGCGGTGGCGTCTTCAACTTTACTGCAACGCCGACTAGTCTCAGAGACGACAAAACCTTTCCCGGGAGGACAATGAGATCGATATGACATGACAGCTAGACAGAGTAAACACTGTCACAGATTATCTATCTTAACCTAAAAGAATGGAAAGACTTAAGTGCTGAGTCATAATGATTACATCTAATGGTTGCTGGTAAATCTCTGATTTCACAGAAGTAAAGCAGATCTGATAATCTAAGCTTGTGGGACGATTCTTAAATTCAAAGACAACTTCTTGTACTAGTAAAGTATTAATACTTCTTAAAGAGAGAAGGAGCTAAATTTTGGATTACAGATAACTAGTTGACGCCTACAGAGCTGTTGTGCTGTATAACAGTAATAATCATGAGAACAAGTCCAGATTATGAGTAAAGTATTCATTTCACACTCATGAAGAGATTAAATAAATCCAGGATGTTCACATACATGTTTAACTGCATCCTCAAAATGTGTTCGATAAGATATTTACAGAAGCTTTACACAAATGAAAAGTTTAAAAAATCGTGCTCTACAAGTTCTTTGCATGTTCGGATCCGAAAAACCCACACACATCAAGCAGGGCAAAGTTTAACCTTGACTCGTCCTGACTTGGCCATTTACCATGCTGAGCAGCATATCGCTATCTCAGTGTTTAGCAGCACAATTGCGATCTGCTATTTTTATCCATATCGCACAGTCCTAGTTCCCACCTAGCTGCTACTGATTAAACACTTCAGCTATGATAAGCTTATTATGTAGCTCAGGGCAGGGAGTGAGAGTAATGTACACTAAATTAAATTCTGACAGGGTCTCACTTAACCTAAGACCGGTTTTCAATTTCAGGCCATGGGTTAGTCACGCTGCCTGCCGATATTGAGCAGGAGTTTAAGAGATAACCTTCAACGTGGTCCATCTGGTGAAGGAGTGAGAGCGAAGAAACAGGAAAGAGAACAAAAATAATCGAGCTGTCATTCTGAGAACCTGGAAACAAAACGACACCTGTTTATATCTACCTCACAGATCACAAAGCTGTTAAAAAGGTTTCACTTGAAACTGACTATCTTGGGTTGGAAAGCCTGACAGAATGGAAAGCAAAAACAAGGAAACGCTGCAGAAAATTCAATTCAGTTATTATCAAGAGTCTTGAATGATGAACTGAGATCATCACTCACTCTACGTTAAACAAATCAAACACAGTAACTACGGCTGCTTCTTGTCATCGTCTGTCATTACAGCGAGGACAAGAAGTAGCCTTAGTTATTATGCATAATAGAGCCTGCATAATGCATAATACAGCCTGAACAGAAGAAGTCGTAGTAAGTGCTAATAACATATCTGAATGGACATACATGTGAGAAATACAGCACAGGTGTGAAGGACAAAGAACCCTGATGCAATCCAACCTTGATGAACAAAAAAATGTCTGCGACAAGCGCCAACACGTCCTCATGACCGCATTACAAAAAAAGCAGCGGAAGGGTACGAGAACAAAACGAGGGTTTTGTCTGAAAAGCTAACTGTGCCACAATTTAACAGTGGCGAACGTTAAAGGAAAACTCTTAACTCATTGCCTAAACAATGACATTAGTAGTGGGTGTGTCTGCAAGTCCAGAATGCAGTCTAAACCACAACAGTGCAGCATAAGTAAGAGAAAACACATGAGCGTCAAGGAGAGACAGCTGGGTGTGTGTGTGTGTGTGTGTGTGTGTGTGTGTGTGGGTTTGTGTGTGTGTTTCAGTGTACGTTGCCATTCTTTCTAACTCAGCCAGTTATATCACTTTAGTGTAAACTTAACTGCACCTAATGCAGATGTTTTAACAGCTGGTTGCCATTTGTGAGCAGAGCTATCTTCACGGCGCAACTTATTGTCAGATACTGCTCACTTATTCAGAGCGGATCTATCCGTGTCCAACATACATAACAGGTTCAGAAACTGCATAGCTTGTCCTTACTGTTTTTTCCCCCTATGTCATGTAAAACGATATGTGCGCTTAGAGGATGACACCGTGGGAAACAAACACGTCTAACAAGCACTAATCACACCATTAAGATGGCACCATTAGTCATGGTGGATGATCAGATGTTTACCTTAAAGCTGACTTTCAAAATAGAGATTCAAATATGTCGCTTTTTATGATCTTTTACTTTATTTTCCTCTAAATACCCAATCCAGCTCCTTGCTCCAGTGGTTATCATGCTGTTTGTAACTGGCTTCAAATCCTCAAACATTCTGCAAACCTCAGGACGCCTAAATCATACAACAGCAACCTCTGGTTCACTGTACAGGGGATGCGGATGCACGGAAAAAAAACCTACAGCTGGGTAAAAAAAGTTAGACACAACAGATAACAAATGCACAGAACAAAATGGCATCCTTGGATAGATCAAATGTACTTTTTATTAGCTAAACAACACTGCACATAGTCTCACTAGTTAGTATTTTTTGCACTAAGCCTTTCACTTATAACATCGTATACTGAAAACAGCCCCATTCAGACTGGATTAGTTTCTTACAAGATGATAAGTCTTTTACATGTTTCCTCAGCTGCTTGCATTCAGACACCAATAAGCTTTGACCACAGGAGTGAGTGAGTGAGTGAGATAGATAGATAGATAGATAGATAGATAGATAGATAGATAGATAGATAGATAGATAGATAGATAGATAGACTTTATTGATCCCATGAGGGAAATTCTTTTGTGACTGAGCTCCGTTCACAACATGGCACCAAAGCTGTTGAAGAGGCACTGAAGTCGAGAAAGGACACTGGCTTTTATCTCAGTTTGGCACAAACCAGGGTTACATCAACATTTTTGGAAAACCCAATTCATAATTCATAAGTGTGCGAGAAGCGGTTTTGGGATTCGGGAAGTGTTTAATATCTGGGGAAAAGTCATTGATACGAGATTAAATACGGCAAGTGGCGGAAGTCAAACATTGTTTTTGTTTTTTTACATGAGGTGAGATCTGCATACAAAATCTCTGTATCTCTGGGTTTTTAGACAACTGCTGAGTTTGGCGAAAGTAATTCTGCTTGTAATTTTCAAGGCGGAGGATGGAGAAAAACACCAAAATTGCCAATGTGGACACTCCTGTAATACAGGAAATTAGCAACAAGTCCTTGTGTAAAAGGAACCACATCCTGATAGAGCTGGGCTGTTGTGAAAAAGGTTTAATGAAAAAGTTATTCTCAAATACAGCTTCCAAAGAAAAAAATGGAACCAACTGGTATACTTTTAACCGCTGTGCGTTTTTAAGTGGTGATTAAAATCGCGATACCGCGATATTTAAGACTCGGTTATCATACCGTGGGATTTTCAAACCGTACCACCCCTCCTACACCACCATGGATAGGGGAGATACACGGGTGTGTCCCAGTCGGTGACCCAGAGCAAGAAGCCATGAAATAACCGCATTTCTCTTACAAAGTACAACTCTGTGATGTTTATTTTATCCAGACTAACCTTAAAGGACCACCCACGCTGTGACCGAGTCACTTCACTCACCTGCAAGCACTAAACATGTCCATTCAGGACCTTTATGTAGTTTAGTTTTAGTTTTGTGTACTCATATCACGCACAAAGAAAATCACACACAGTGCTGAACTGCTAATAAAGCTGATCATTTATCTATAGATTATTAGCTCAGTTCAACAAAACAGACTGTTTTAATAAACACGGAACATTAAACTCAAATAAGCTTGTTGCTAATATTAGCGGACTAGCTTTAACGTACAAAGCCGAGAAGGCAAAATACAAATAAGGAAATGATCAAATCGGTTCAAATGTTCTAAAGAAGTTTTCATTTTCTAAACAACATAATTATCTATTGTAACTAAGCTATTAACACTATTACACAAAGCCAGCTTGCTAGCTAGGATATTAGCACACTTGAGTTAGCCGCTGGTGTTACCTAGCTAGCAGTCTTCACACGGAGCTGTTATTAATACGGAAAAAATATCAAATGTTACACTGAAACAGAACTAAAACACGACAAACTTTCAGTTATTATGAAAAAATGTGTTAAAAAACACTGTTAAACCTCAAAGTCTCTTAGGTTGGTAGAGAAACATGTAGCCATTTAGCTAGGAGGGTAGATAGCAAGAGATATAATACAAGAAAAGTTCTCATCCTGTTAGCTTGTTGCTAACATTAGATTTTGTGATTAAAATGACTTAGGAGTGTATTTGAGAACTTGGCGAGAAAGCTATCAATGTCAGTGTAATTATTAATAAGGAGGTCGTGAACCACATTAATAAAGGGTTTATAACAGGCTATTGTAGTAGTTAGTTAGCTAACACTGTTAGCTATCTGAAGCTAATCTTGGACAACTGGTTGTCTTGAAGGTGTTGCTCAATACTAAATCGCTAAATAGTATCCAAGCTGCCCGATTTTTACCTAACAACTCATGAGAATTAGTTCTCTGACTTTAGTCATTTTATTTCGAGTGCAGAAGATTGCTTGGTGCTTTGTGGAGATATCACCAAAAAAACTGGGAGTCAAGATTGCACGCACACACACACACACACACACACACACACAGAGAGAGAAAAATAGAGAGAAGAGAGAGGAAGCAGCTAGAAAAACACAAAACAATGACTTACCAATCCTCCGGTGTTGTTGTTTCAGTATTCAGTATTCTCCCGGGAATAATACCCGGCATATATAGCAGGAGGGAGAAATGTGTAGAAGGTTTAAGTGCTTGTTAAGATGTACTGAAGTTTGTGAAAGTGGCTTGCCCAGTCTCTGTTAGTGTTTATGTGGAGAGTAGACAGGGGGCTACACGTCGCCGTGTGGTCTAGCTTAGCCAGTAGTAAAGCTCTGTATATTAGCAGAGTGAGTGACTAGAGTGTGTGTGCGTGCGAGCGTGCGTGCGTGCGTGTGTGTGTGTGTGTGTGAGAGAGAGAGAGAGAGAGAGAGAGAGAGACCGACCCACTCTATCCAATATGGCGGAGCCACTAATAGATCGGCTTCCAGAGAATGCAAGGGTGTGACCAAACCTCGGTTACTCAATATTCCAGCCATAAATCCTGTGTACGATTAGACTATTCATACATTAGAACCGTTTATAGGTACACAACGTGCTCAGCATAGCAGCTGACTAAGTTTATTTCTAAGTAAACTTTAAATCAACTCTAACTAGGAACGCATATTTTGATGGCGCAGATTTCTCCTCAGCTGGCTGCTGGAAACTGCTGCCATCTAACGAGAGCAACTGTTCCACACAGTGTTGTTGTATTTCTACCTCATTTTTACTTCTAGCCTTCATTGTAAACACACACATTCAATTGTTTTACATCAGAAAATACTCCCATATCATATTACACTTTCCCCATTCTACATACTGTACTCAAACAATAGGCTCAGTTTCACCAGCGGAATCCTATTCACACAAAAGTTTGCTCTCTTTATACAATATATCTCTTATATTTCTCACTCGTTTTATTTTCTGTCATATATTCAAAAATACTTTTACATTCGAGAGTGTACTTTTCATATACACATAACATTCTCTCCCATTCATAATGTTATTTCTTCCTTTAATGTAAAATTCACTAATATGTTTGCATACAAACATGTTGTTATATTGTTATAGTGTAATACAAACCACTATAATGTTCATATGCTATACAGCGATCAGGTATAACATTATGAGCAGTGACAAGTGAGGTGAATAACACTGATTATCTCCTCATCATGGCACCTGTTAGTGGGTGGGATATATTAGGCAGCAAGTGAACAATTTGTCCTCAAAGTTGATCTGTTAGAAGCAGGAAAAATGTGATGGTTAGACGACTGGATCAGAGCATCTCCAAAACTGCAGCTCTTGTGGGGTGTTCCCGCTCTGCAGTGGTCATTCATTCATTTATTGTCTACCGCTTATCCGAACTATTCTCGGGTCACGGGGAGCCTGTGCCTATCTCAGGCATCATTGGGCATCAAGGCAGGATACACCCTGGATGGAGTGCCAACTCATCGCAGGGCACATACACACACACTCATTCACTCACACACTACGGACAATTTAGAGATGCCAATCAACCTACCACACATGTTTTTGGACTGGGGGAGGAAACCGGAGTACCCGGAGGAAACCCCCGAAGCACGGGGAGAACATGCAAACTCCACACATACATGGTGGAGGCGGGAATCGAACCCCCAACCCTGGAGGTATGAGGCAAACGTGCTAACCACTAAGCTGCAGTGCTCAGTATCTATCAAAAGTGGTCCAAGGAAGGAACAGTGGTGAACCGGTGACAGGGTCATGGACGACCAAGGCTCATTGATGCACGTGGGGAGGGAAGGCTGGCCCGTGTGATCCGATCCAACAGACGAGCTACTGTTGCTCAAATTGCTGAAGAAGTTAATGCTGGTTCTGATAGAAAGGTGTCAGAATACACAGTGCATGACGGGTCAGGGCTGTTTTGGCAGCAAAAGGGGGTCCAACACAATATTAGGCAGGTGGTCATAATGTTATATTTGATCGGTGTATGACCAAAGGTTTGTGGACACCTGACCATCACACCTGTATGTGTTTTTTTTCCCCTCGATTAATGTTTCTGTTATATACAGAACTGGGACGGAGACACGGATGAGCTTTAGATGGTGTTTATTGAGCAATCGAGGCAGCGAGAAGTATGCAGATTATGAGAGAGTGAAGGCGGATGGCAGAGCGTGGGAAGGGAGGATGCCGGCGGGAATCTGTGGCTTGAAGCTTGATGGCATGAGCGAGGAAGCCGGCAGGCTTGGCGTGGTGGAAACCCCGGGGTAGAGGCTGAGAGCTGCGTGGAAACAGAACAGGCAGAGATCTCTAGAGAAACGGAGGTAAAGGTTAGCGATAGAGTCCTGAACGATAAGCATAACATGGAGGTATGTGCTAACGATACCGGACGAAGGCTGAGTGTGTTGCAGTGATATTTGTAATGTGGTGGTGAGGGTGATAATGATCATCAGGTGTGGCTAATCAGAATTCAGGAGAGGGAGTGCGCTGTGACTGGGTGCGTGCAGAGCCTGGCATGTCTGTGTCATTACCCCCCCCCCCCACCACGTCGTGGTGGTCGACCTCTGCCACGAGGAGCTGGCCGGTCGGGGTGGCTGGCATGGAAGTCCTCGAGGAGGCCAGGATCGAGGACGTCGTTTCTGGGGACCCACAAACGCTCCTCGGGACCGTATCCCTCCCAGTCGTCCAAGTACTCCAGGCGACCACCACGGTGCCGGGAGTCCAATATGCCCTTCACTAGGTAAGCTGTTCCTTCGTCCACGATCAGCGGAAGGGGGTGTTCCTCCGCTTCGCCAGGCTCTGTGGGGGGAAGAACAGAAGGGTGGTGAGGTTTCAATAAGGAAACATGAAAAACAGGGTGTATTTTATACTCAGGTGGAAGTTGTAAGCGGTAGGTGATGGGGTTGATTTGAACTATGGTGAAGGGACCAATGAACCTGGGGCTCAGCTTCCTGCAGGGTAGGCGCATCTTGATGTCTCGGGTTGACAGCCAGACCTTCTGTCCTGGCTGGTACTCGGGTGTTTGAGATCGCCGAAGGTCCGCTGTCATTCTGCGCCTGCGTAGTGCCCGCTGGAGATGTAGGTGTGCCAAGCCCCAGACCCTCTCGCTCTCCCGGAACCAGTAATCCACAGCCGGAACGTCCGATGGCTCCCCATCCCAGGGGAACAGCGGGGGCTGGTAGCCGAGCACGCACTGAAAAGGAGTGAGGCCCGTGGTGGGTTGCCGTAGCGAGTTCTGGGCGTACTCGGCCCAACCCAAAAACTGGTTCCAGGATTCTTGGTGGCTGTGGCAGAAGGTACACAGGAAGCGGCCAACCTTTTGGATCTTTCTCTTGGTTTGCCCGTTGGTCTGAGGGTGATAGTCCGAGGAGAGACTTACGGTCACACCTAGGGACTTAAAGAAAGCTCTCCAGACCCTGGAGGTGAACTGTGGTCCCCGGTCCGACAATATGTCCTCGGGGAGCCCGTAGTATCGGAATATGTGGTTGAATAGATGCTCTGCCGTGTCCATGGCTGTGGGCTGTCCGGGCAGGGGAACTAGTCGGCATGACTTGGAGAACCGATCTACTGTTACGAGGACGCACGTACACCCCCCGGAGACTGGGAGGTTGGTTATAAAATCCACCCCTAGGTGTGACCACGGGCGGTTCGGAACGGGCAGGGGTAGCAGCTTTCCAGAGGGAAGGTGGCGTGGGCTCTTAGACATGGCGCAGTCCCTGCACCCCCAAACGTACCTCCTGACATCAGCTGCCATGTGGGGCCATCAGCAACTTTGTTTAAGGAGCGAGAGGGTTCCGTTGATTCCAGGGTGGCCAGTGCCCAGAGACGTGTGCATGGAGTGAATGAGGGTGGTGCGTCGTGCCCGCGGAACAAACTGCAGCCCCAGAGGGCACCCTGGCAGGGCGCCGGTGGGAGCGTTCGGCTCGGGGAGCGTTTCCTCAGACCAAGAGATGGGGTTAGCGAAGAGCTTTTCGGGGAGAATGGGTTCAGGATCCTCATTGGTTGGTTCTAAGCTGTGGATGCGGAACAAGGCGTCAGCTTTGACATTCTTCGATCCTGTGCGATACAATATGGTGAAATGGAATCTCGTGAAGAATAGGGCCCAGCGGGCTTGACGGGGGTTTAGTCTCTTCACAGCCCGTAGGTACTCTAGGTTTTTATGGTTGGTGAGAACGGTAAAGGGGTGCTTCGCTCCCTCGAGCCAGTGTCTCCACTCTTCTAGTGCGAGCTTGATGGCGAGCAGCTCCCGGTTGCCAATGTCATAATTCACCTCCGCCGGGTTGAGCTTACACGAAAAAAAGGCACATGGATGAAGTTTTCGTGGGTTCCCCTGCTGCTGTGACAAGACCGCTCCCACTCCGGTGGTTGAGGCGTCGACCTCGACGATGAATGGGAGCTCTGGATCGGGGTGAACTAGGAGGGGAGCGGTGGTAAACGATTTCTTGAGCGTGTCGAAAGCCTGTGTGGCGGCCGGGGTCCAGGTGAGTGCTTTGGGTTTATTTCGAAGGAGGTTGGTGAGTGGACTGGTGATGGAGCTGTAGCCTTTTTAAATCTGCGGTAGAAATTGGCGAAGCCTAGGAATTGCTGGAGGTCTTTCACGGATGTGGGGGTGGGCCAGTCTCGGACAGCGGCTACCTTCTTCTCATCCATGCGGACGCCACTGCGATCGATGACATACCCGAGGAACTGCACCAAGGGCTGGTGGAACACACACTTCTCCGCCTTGAGGAAGAGGTGGTAGGTTCTCAGTCGGTGGAGGACCTCCGCAACGTGGCACTGGTGTTCGGCCATGCTCCGGGAGTAGATTAAGATGTCATCAATATACACCAGAATGGACTTGTGTAGGAAGTTCCGGAGCACCTCATGCATAAAGTCCTGGAATACGGAGGGGGCATTGACTAGTCCGTAGGGCATAACCAGATATTCATAATGGCCGGTAGGGGGTCACGAACGTGGTCTTCCACTCGTCCCCCTCTCGTATCTGGATGAGATTGTAGGCTTCGGAGGTCCAGCTTGGTGAATACAGTAGCGCCGCGGAGGCACTCCAGCACCGCAGGGACAAGAGGAAGAGGGTACCTGAACTTGACTGTGATCTTGTTTAGTGCTCGATAGTCAATACAGGGCCGTAAGCCGCCGTCCTTCTTGGCCACGAAGAAAAAGCTCGAAGCAGCAGGGGATGTGGACGGACGAATGTAGCCCTGGGCCAGAGCTTCCGTGATATACTCCTCCATGGCCTTCTCCTCCGGGAGGGAGAGGGAATAGATCCTCCCTCGGGGCACTGGCTCACCGGGGATGAGGTCGATGGCACAATCCCATGGCCGGGGTGGAGGCAATTTGGAGGCTTTCTTGGGGCAGAAGACATCACTGAAGCGAGAGTAGCACGCAGGGATGGCGATGGAGCGGCCTTGGACTTCATGGATACGTGAGAGCTTTGGGCCTGGTCGCTCTGGGAAGCAGCCCTCGAAACAGTGCTCCCCCCACCTCAGGACTTCTCCTGTTCTCCAAGAAAGGATGGGGTCGTGCTGCTCCAGCCAGGGGCGGCCAAGGACCACGTCAGCTGTTGAGTTCTCCAGAACCAGCAGATAGGTCTCCTCTGTGTGCAGGGCCCTGATCTGGAGACGGAGGGGTTCCGCTAGGCGACGCACCTGCCGAAGGGGTCTCCCGGTCACCGCGTGAATCTGGTAAACCTTCGGCGTGGCGGCGGTGCAGAGGTGGAGCTGGCGGCAGAAGGTTCCGGAGATGAAGTTTCCCGCTGACCCAGAGTCGAGGAGTGCAGTTGCTTGAAACACAAAGATCAGGGGTAGCGAGACTGACAACAATCGTAAGAGGTTTCATCTTGTTGAGTTCAGGCAGAAGACCACCCACCAGTGGTCGCGCCGGGCGGAGGGGGTATTCCGCCACGAAATGCCCCGAGCTACTGCAGTAGAAACAACGGTTCTGGGTCAGCTGCCTCTGTCGCTCATGCTGTCGCTCCACGGATGAGACGCACGAGTGCCCCAGGTGCATGGCGTCACTGGCTGGTTCTGGGTGGCTGACGGGCTCTGGCTGGCTGATGGTGGTGGGGACCGCCAGCTGGTCCTGGTGCTCCTCAAGACACAGCTGCATACGCGTTCTCTTATGCAGCGAGATGCAGCCGCACGCGGGGGTCCAGACCCTGACGATACATTGTGATCAGGGCCTGCTTGTTCCAACCACTGGCCGCCGCGAGGGTTCGGAACTGTAGGGCATAATCAGAGACAGGCATAGCACCTTGCCTTAAACGACATAGTCTCTCACCTAGCGACGGGTCCCACGCTGGTTTCCCAAACACCTCCTTGAAGTGCTCGGTGAAGCTGGACAGCGAGGACACGATGGGGTTGTTCTGGGTCCAGAGTGGTTCTGCCCAGCAAAGGGCCTTCCCGTCGAGGTGAGAGATTATAAACACGACCTTGGCACGATCGTCAGGGTACAGGTGTGGCTGCATCTCCAGGGCCAGCGAACACTGCAGTAGGAACCCGTTGCAGTCCTCCGCTGAGCCAGAGTAGGGCGCCGGGGTGGCCATGGGACTAGCGATCACGGGCAGCGAGGAAGATGCCGCGGTGGAGGCGGAAGAGCTCACCGGGGATGTGGAGGCGGGCACGCTGGCGAGGGCGCGGTGAAGCACCTTGACCAGCTCGTGGAGGGGATCCGGAGAGCTCATGCCTCGATGCTCAGATGGTATCGGTCCGGTATTCTGTTATATACAGAACGGGGACGGAGACACGGATGAGCTTTAGGTGGTGTTTATTGAGCAATCGAGGCAGCGAGAAGTATGCAGATTATGAGAGAGTGAAGGCGGATGGCAGAGCGTGGGAAGCGAGGATGCCGGCGGGAATCTGTGGTTTGAAGCTTGATGGCGTGAGCGAGGAAGCCAGCAGGCTTGGCGTGGTGGAAACCCCGGGGTAGAGGCTGAGAGCTGCGTGGAAACAGAATGGGCAGAGATCTCTAGAGAACCGGAGGTAAAGGTTAGCGATAGAGTCCTGAACGATAAGCATAACATGGAGGTATGTGCTAACGATACCGGACGAAGGCTGAGTGTGCTGTGGTGATATTTGTAGTGTGGTGGTGAGGGTGATAATGATCATCAGGTGTGGCTAATCAGAATTCAGGAGAGGGAGTGCGCTGTGACTGGGTGCATGCAGAGCCTGGCGTGTCTGTGTCAGTCTCAAAGTTAGAAGCATATAATTGTATAGTTTCAAGTTTAATTGTTTTATGTACAGATGCCAAGGACAGTTGGTAAAATGAAATGCTTAAAGTGATGTTCAGGCAAACTACAGCAAATATAAACAATGAAAACAGCAAAAGTAAAAAATAATTAAGCTATAAGAATAGTGATCATTAAATACAAAATGTATATGGAAGAATGCCTTGCATGCTGTAGCATTACAGTTTCTATTCAATGGAACTAAATAGTCTTAACCTTGAATAAGAGGCCTAGCATGACAATGTCCATGTGTACAAAGCAAGCTCCATGAAGACATGGTTTGAGAGGAACACCTTTGGGATGAACTGGAACACTGACTGAACCCCAGACCTCCTCACTCTTACAACATCAGTGTCTGATCTCTCTAATGCTCTTGTAGTTGATTAATCACTAATCCCCACAGTCATGCTCCAACATCTAGTGGAAAACCTTCACAGAAGAGAAAATCCAGTAAATATGTCATTAGAGATTTCAGATTCATGCTCCTCAAGCCCTCTAGATGGCAACATGGCACAGGGGGAAGCACAGGAGAAGACAAAGTTATCAGAATACACCTAAAGTCATTTTTTAAATGAAGCTAAAACTGTTGTAAAAATCTGCTTAGACATTTTTCATTCTGCTGTATTTTTTTTTTTTTTTTTGCAGATTTAGAGTAAGGCAGTGAAGTAACAAAAATGAGGAAAAAATACACAGTATCTGATTGATAATGATACTGTTATAGCCTTTAAAAAGAAAAATATGTGTATGCCCTGATAGATTAATGCGTGTGGATTCACCCCATTTTTCCAAATGTATGACAGCATTGATGGTATGGGATTACTTGACAACTTAAGGATGTTATGACTCTATATGATGGTTGTACTCTGTATTAAAAGCCTTAAAACATATTTATTTGCAGGCTCAAAGGCATCCTTAAAGGCAGCATTCTAAAAGCATTTGTGATTTATTCAGTGACAGCTGATCACTCTTGTATGTATTTGATTAATGATGGTTGCAGAAGAAGAAGAGCTTGTGTGGGTTGACCAGTAAGAGGTATTTAGAAATTCAGCTCCACCCACTCGACCAAACCAGTGATCAGCTTAAATGTTGAATTGATTCTTAATAATGACAAAATAGCAAACTGAATTGTTTTTTGTATGTTTTTTGTATGTTTCAATTGAATGCAGCAAACAAATGGTTAAGATGTACACAGACCACAGGTATGGTCTTTTGAGCTCACCTGGAAATGCAGCTGAGATTTACTGAGGTATTAACTTAACTTGACCCCTGACATGACCTTTGATTGAACGCTTGACATGTCTAGGTATAGGGTTACAGTTACAAAATGGCTGACTGACCAGTAGATGGCTGCATCACACAAAATTTAGATCCATTAGCCTGTAAAGGTCAGAAAAAGGTAACGTCTAGTGTCACCTGCAAAATAGCTAGCTAGATGGCTAGTTAATAATTGGCTATGCAGCACTATTTTACTTATTATTTTTTAGTGACTTTGTAGTCCTTACTAAATGTAATAAATTCACTAGTCATTCTGGGTCATGTCCCTATGTTCTTATCTAACTTCGATCTTGTTTTACTGACAAGTTTATTAGTTTTCATGGTGTAAAAGATTGCAAGATGGTCTGATGTTCTACAAGGGTAAATTTTAGGCTCCTTATTGTACTTCTTTTATATCCATCTCTCTGTCTAAAAGTTATATTTATGAACTGAATCATAGGTCAGAAAAAAATCATAGGCCAGGTGTACTGTTCAATTCTAGGATCATTTGAGCCGGAAAATTTTTTTTCAACAGTGCAACAGCACTCCAAAGAACATTGAACAATGCGTCTATAGATATTAAATCCAGAGTAAAGCATACTTGTTTAACCTGGCCTATTCATAATAATAGTTTTTTTCTTCTGACGTACATCTACAGGCTGTCCGCTAATGTCTGCAGTTTGTTTTAATGATTTAGTTTTGTTTAAACATTTAAGCATTCAATGTACTTTATATTTTTGAACTCAGAAGATGAATACACATTTACATAACAATGACCTCACTGTTGTGTACTTTCCTGTGCACAGCCTGAGCACTTTACAGGCCACATAAAACACACAGCATGCCTTTCCCAGCTGCTTCAGAGCAAAACATCTCATTTCAACTATACCTATATCACATACAGTGTATAGGTCCACCTCATATTACCCCCTACCCACTGCTGTTTTCTCTTCCTTGCTTTGTTGTGGTTTTAAACAAGTTGTTTAGGGAAAGGGTAAATGTGACTGAATTGTCTGAACTGACAGTTAAGTTGCAAGCAATCTGATTTAGTTTCTTCTTTCCATGATGACAACTAGATACACTATACAGCCTACATTCAAACATTTTTGTGGACACATAACATTCACACCTATATGTGGTTCTTACCAACCTGTTGCTACACAGATGTCAGGATGACGTTGTATGCTGCAGGCTCCACGCTTGACATCAGTGCCTGACTTCAGTAAAATCTAGAGGAAGCCCTTTCCAGAAGAATGGGGGTGGACTAAATTCATAATGGTATGTTCAACAAAGCACATATGTGTGTGACTGTCATGTGTCCACAATTTTTTGGCCTTATAACGTATCTAGCTGTTACTGAACCTATCACATACTCATGTACTTGCATTTGTAGAGGTAATAAATGTAGACAGTAATACAGTTTTTAATAGTCTAAGATCAGAAAATTGTTTTACCGTGTATGCTTTACTTCTGGCTTTCTTTCAATTCTTATTTTCTGCAAATGCCAGTCAGACCTAGCGCTTGACCTAGGATACAAACCCCAGCCCAGTCCCCAGAAAATTCCTGTTCCAACAGCATTTAATCAATGAGAAGAATACATCCCATACAACAATTAGTGCATTATTAAGCATACAGTACATTATCCTGCTGTAATGTATCGTATGTCCATCTAAAACAATGCTATTTAAGTTAATGAGCTGTAAGCTGCTAAAGAAGCACTACTTCTGGGTGTGTGTGGTGTTCTTTTCTTTGTACTCAGGAAGTGATTTTGTGCTGTACAGCCCCTGGTGTTATTTTTACAACACATACTCGGCCTGATAGAAATGTGGTTCACCATGCTGACGCTTGTGTGATTGTCGAGCTTCGGCACCACAGCATGCGGTTGGAAAACTAAAAGAGATGGACAGATTCTACGGAGAATCTAACAAGCATGACGACTTATAGTTATAGGTATAGTTATACAGTGAACACTTCACTGGCTCAGAATGAGTGGGTGATGAAATGTGTACTATAGCAGGCTCACATGCTGTCTATTTTTAGACTTAAATCCATGCTGTGAAGTGCTGAAGGCTGCTAAAAGAAAAGGAAGTGTAACCTATAATCTGAGTTTACTATTAAAATGCAAGTTATATTTTGAGTCAATTAAAAATTAAGGATTTTTCAATTTTCACTTGGATTGTCCGAGACAGTAGCAGAGTGTCTGTGAATAAGCTAAATGTTTGGGTTTTAAGTCTCACTCATACACACACACACACACACACACACACACACAGATTTTGTCAGGTATTGTGTATTGCAGGCCTTCCCTTCTCCCATGACGTGACGACTACATTTCTAGCAAAGCAGGAAAAGAAGGAGAGCCACTGAGCCCTATAGCCATTTTGGAGCAAAGTCAATCCCAAGGGTCCTAAGAACTCTTTATTCCTGTCTCACTCCTTGGGGAAGTGTCCAACTTTATAATCTTCAAACCTTTTTCTATTATCTAAATGTTATGCATTATTTTGATGGAAAAAAAGAAGTACACAATCTGTATGCTAGTGGAAAACAACAACACCAAATCGTAAATAATAAAAAAAAAAAAAAAAAGAAAAGAAAAAAGATTAGATTAGTATAATATATAATTTGGGATATTAAAATAATTTCAGCACTGTGCATGAGTTATGAATCATTACCACTTCTCTGAATGAGGAATTTTTCTAGTGGACCTGTAGACTTGTCTTTCTTCCTCCTCCCCTATTTTTGTTAGTGTTCCTTTTTTTGTGTGTGTGTTGCTGTGTACTTTGTGTGAGAATGCAACAACAGGAACTACCACCCCCTCTCTACCTCCTACACACTCTCTGTCTCTCTGCTCTCTCTCTCTCTCTCTCTCTCTCTCTCTCTCCCCTCCTCTTTAGCTCTTTCTTTCACACTCACACTCATTGGTGGATTGCCAGCCTCAAAGAGCAGACCAGCACGTCGTCTGTGCTTTACCGTGATGTATTCAACGATTTCTGCTCTGTAGCTTCTGTTTTCAGCACACTTGTGTTCAGTGTGTAAGGCTGGCACCTCCTCTCTCTGCTGCTCAACTGTAAAACCGCTTCATAGCTCTTGCACAGGGGTCGAAGCGATGGAGGCTGTAGCTATCTACGACTTTCGTGCCACAGAGAGTGATGAACTCAGCTTCCAGAAGGATGACATACTTAAGGTAATGAATCATGAGAACTCACTCAGAACTGAAATGAATTGCTTTAGTTCATGTGACATTAAGATAAACTTTGAGTTTGTATAAATTGTTTTGTACACAGAACAGTTATACAGATATAGGTTTCTGTCATACTGTAGAGTTTAATGTTATGGAAAGTTGCTGATGGAGAAGATGAGCTAAGTTTGCTGATTATTTCTTTTATGCCAGATCACCAATATGGAAGATGATCCAAACTGGTACACGGCAGAGTTAATGGGAAGGAAGGGCTATGTCCCCAAAAACTATATCAATTTGAGACCACACACGTACGTATCAATGCGTTTTAATCTTTTATGCATTTCTTTAAGCTTCCTTAGAGAGTAATGCTAGACTCATAACATGGGTGAAATCAGAGATAATAGAAATAAATACTGATTTACTGGAATGGCAGGGTGCAGCACTCTTCTTCTGTTCTTGTGTCTGTTATAAAGCCACGGTGAGAGTATGACTCTGCTGTTCGCAGGTGGTTTGCAGGCCGGGTTTCCAGGCATGTCTCTGAGGGACGACTGCGCCAGCGGGAAAGTGGAGCCTTCTTAGTACGAGAGAGCGAAAGTGCACCTGGAGAGTTCTCCATGTCAGTCAGGTGGGTTAGCCATCTGGACTATTGTACTTGTAACATCGTGATGTGGACTATCATGTTATTTTTCATTGTAGATGTTTGTGCGCATAAAGTGAATTTGGACTCATGTAAGCTTTGGCTCTGACTTAAGAATCAGACGAAGTGCATTATTATTACCTGCCATGGCTTATTACCTAGTTGTCGCAGGTGGGTGGTTTGGATTTGGTCATAATCAAGAAACATGAAAGCTCACAGAAATAGGTCATGCTGCTCTCAGACCTACTCAGCACTGCGGTCTTGTGCACGGCTGGCCACAGGTGTGACATTTCTGGTTCTTGTTAGCATGAGATTTGGAGGCTGCTCAGTGCATCAAGGAAAGCAGTATTGACAGCTGGTGTGCAGAGATAAATTATAGTGAAAGTCAGTAGTTTCTCTGCTCTCGATTTGCAGTGGGCAGTCCTGTGAGGCTTTAGCACACCAGTCAGATCATGGCCAACATGGAAATGATGTTTGTGACTATGAAAAGAGCATTTTTCACAATTCCCAAAATAAATGAGAAATCTAACTGGCTCCAGTTGGCATGTCTGAGTGATGACTATACACTTCTTAGCACAGGTATTAGTCAGAGGGAGAAACTATCGGAGGAAAAAAGTCCATATTGTCTCTGAATGCTTCTCAGAATTTCTCGTAATGTATTGCATGTGAAGAGCTTAAATGCCTTATGTTGTAAGTAAAACTTTTATATTCAGATTTAAACTGTCAGCAGGTAAAAGGCAATAAATCATGGTTTACACTGACTTCCCCAGAATTGGTTAGCCTGTGTGATTAGCACAATTACAAAACCCAAAATTTCCAAGTACCAAAAGTTGGTGCCAAAGGTGTACAGTCTAAAACAATGACTTGTTAGAATGTTGCGGCTAGATATTTAGCAACACACACACAATTCAGAAATTGAACAATACATGCGCCATGTCGCATGCTTTGTGTCACAGGAACCCACATAATGTGGAAATAGACCTAGCGATTGTGAAAAAAAATTTTTAGTTTTTTATTTCTTTTCAGACAAAGAGGATTTATGTGGCAACATTTTTTCTCACTGAAGGTGTAAATGTGAGACAAGCCGTTATTTAAAGCGATCGCATACTGTAACCAATCCAATAAATTGGAAGGTTAATTGGAAGGTTCTAATAAGAAGGTTAAGCCAGGGTTTAGGAATGTGCAGCGTGAGGCATCAGATTACGAATAGCCAGGATTTATTATTAACACCATGTATGAGCAGTGTGAAATGTCATACACGATAACTCAGGATTCTGTTTAGCGGGTTTGCAGTCACGTTTGCAGGAACTATTACAAGTGGGAAAACCCCTTACATGTCCAAAAGTAGACAGACATCTGACCATCACAGGCAAATGCAAACGTTTAAATAACATAGTTGTATATGATGTCATTGTATGCGTTAAAACTTCACTTCACTGGAACTCAAGCCCAGTTCCTGCATGACAATGCCCCTGTGCACAAAGCTGCATGAAAACATGGTGTGTTAAGGTTGGAGTGGAAGTGTCCTGCACTGAGCCCTGACTCTGACTCAACCCCACTGAACTGCAAGAAATTAGTGTCTAAAACGAACTCAGAAACTACATTGACCTAATAGTTCCTCAAATCAAATCGAATTGAATCGAATTGCATTGGACACCTTCGAGAATGATGGCTGCATACCAGGCTGTCTTGCTTGGCATGAGTACATAGCCTCATTAATACTCTTGTAAGTGTATAGACAAAACCTTAGAGCCTTGATACAGAATCTACTGGAAACCTTCCCAGGAGCATGAAAGCTGTTATAGCAGCAATGGAGGACAGACTTAACATCAGTCCCCATGGTTTTGAGAATGGGAAGTTCAGATTTTAGGCGTCCACATTGTTATTTCAGTCCTATCTAATGAATACTTGGTTGTTGTTGTTTTTTTAATGTACTACGGTACCTTCAATTTGTCCAAACCTTAATTGCAATAATCCTGTTCACTGGCCATCTCTTATCATTGTTTCCAAGAAAGACTAACTGACAAAATGATGATTAATGGCAAAGTGATTATTTAAGCTCTTTTTTACTTTACAAAAATAGCATTTTAAAGTCTCTGTGGACCAAGAGCTTGTGCTGTGTGCTGACAAACACTTAGACAGCAGCCTGAATGTCACATGGCTGGCTAGAGGCTTATGCTGATGAGGCAGTAAAGAAATTAATGTTTTTCTTGTGAGAATCTCTCAAGAATGAATTCACTTAAACTTTTTTATTGCACGCTTGCATTGGGGTTTTATTGGAATTCATTCACACAAGCACTCATGGCCTCATTTGGGGCTATCGAAGTTTTGTTTTCTAAGACATATCGTCAGCTTTGGAATTATTGGCACCCTTGATCAAGATGAGGTGAAGAAAATGCTATGAATAGTTTGTGATTAACTATCTCCCACAGCAAAACCTTTAAATGACTGCAATTTATTCATTCATTGTCTACCGCTTATCCGATCTATCCTCGGGTCACAGGGAGCCTGTGCCTATCTCATGCGTCATTGGGCATCAAGGCAGGATACACCCTGGACGGAGTGCCAACCCATCGCAGGGCACACACACACACTCTCATTCACTCACACACTACGGACAATTTAGAGATGCCAATCAACCTACCATGCATATCTTTGGACCGGGGGAGGAAACCGGAGCACACCCCCTCACACCTGGAGATGTGAGGCAATCGTGCTAACCACTAAGCCACCGTGCCCCCTACTGCAATTTATTTTTAGAACAAATTTATTAAAAATGGCTTGACCTTTAGCAATCTGGCAATCAATGTAAAAATAGTTACACGCCTTAGAGAATGGGCTCTTAAGGCAATATTTGAAATGTTTGCATTACGTGTGGCATGTGGCTCTAAGATGATCTCATGGACTCCATGAAGTTGTTAAATGAAAAAAAAAAAAACAACGTATAAAATGTTTTGCTAAAACATTTTATTTATTTATTTTTTTAGAATAAACGCTTCCATTTGCTTTAATGAAAGATATATGTTTAATATTGAAGCAAACGAACCACATTGACATTTACCAAAATATTTCGATATAAATAATCATTATCTGACTGTGTCAATCAAAACCACTACACTGCTTCTCTCTATAATTGTGCGTAAATGTTAACCGCGGTGATGGTGATAAATCCGTCCCTCCAGGATTTTGAGATTTTACAGTTTCAGGAATAAACACAAAATCAAGCAAACTCTGCACTATTCAGAGAACCTTGCAATTTTTTTAAATGGTCACAGATTTTCTGCAGATTTGGACCAAGACGTGTTGTGAGACATCATCACGACACGCACCCAGCCAAAGCCCTCTTCAATTCCCATGCGTCCAACATGAGTATAACTATCATAGAAAGTAATTACATATGTCTCTTCACTGTTAGGAGTTTAAAAGAAATTCAAAGAGAGTTGTGGGGGAAAAACGAGCTACATTTTTGGCTGCAACAATCAAAAATCCCAGAGAGACTGAGAAATTGTAATGCCTTTTATACATTTTCGTCACCAAATTTTAATAAATAAAATGTATAGCAGTGGCTTTGACAGGTTTTTTTTTAGATTAAGGGAAGCACTGGTGTTTGTTATCGAAGAATTTATCTGTGTTTTATTTATATGTTTCATCTGTTTATCTGGCCTCCAGTTTAATTCTCGGTCTCTTCTCATAACTAAAAGCCTCAGAAGACTTTTAGCCAAAATCAGGTCAAAAACATAAGCAGTGTCTGTCATATGTATATGTAAGATGCTAACTATGTATAATTTTACAAAAGAAGGTAGTGACAACTTGCTAGACCGCTACTTAAAGAAGAAATACTGAAGTGAAATCAAATACTCAAACATAGCCTTATTTTTAGTATTAATTGTACAAGATGGCATTGAGATATTTGATATTTTCATTCACTAAAATATTCAATTCCCCAAGGGTGATGAGTAATACAGACAGCTTTCACTGCCACACTTTAATTACATTTTAGGGAAAGCCAGGTTTCTTATGTAGTCTTTGCTACACTTGCCAATGTTGTCAATGTTCAGCCGAAGAGCCTCAAACAGGACTACTGTGGTCCATGAGCATAAATAACACAAATCTAAAAACAGTGACAACAGAGGCTATAACAGCTATACATTAGTAACAGCTAAACAACGGAGCACGACAAAGCGGTGAAGAAGGAAAAGAGGAAGGCTTTCGAGACAAATAGTTTCTAATTATACACTACCCTTGTTTGCCATTTCAGTAAAAGCCACTACAAGTTTTTTCCAACATGGTTATTTACCTAGACAGAACACTGTAGAAACAGAAGTAAGATCAGATAGAGATTTATTTTCATCACAAAAACAGATTTCATTTATTATAGCTGCAGTTCTGAGTTCATCACAGTTGTTTACATGTTAGTGTACCGTAGTGTATGTTTCTCAATGTCTGAGGTGGTACTTCATTCATTTATTTCTTTCATCTTATATAAATTAATTCATTTATCATCCATTCATTCATGCAATAGATCCTTTATTTCTTCACACCACTTCATTTTTACCACTTTTCTAGTATAGTGTACGTTTTGTAGCAGGGTTTTTATTGTGCATTTTAAGACTAATTATATAAAATAAATCATGCACTGACTAACTTAACCCATGCAATGCAGCCTTGCTCACAATTAATCAGGATGATGTGAAAAATCTGATTTTGACAAGTGTTTTATTTGTTTGGATCACAACTAAGTGCGACTAAGATGTGATTAATCATCAAATGACCAAACGACATACTGGTCAACCGCACATGTTAACCAATTCTATTTTGTAGATACTATTGCATGGCAGTTTTTCTACTGTGCTTCAGCTAAAACCACTGCAAAGTCAAACAAGCCACATTTGATTATTTTAACACTTAAAATGTTTTATACTCACTCCGGCATATAACAACTAGACGAGGAACATACGTTAGTTGGAAAACTACAAAAACAGGAAACTATATCATAGTTCCACACAACGTTTTGGTCATTTGAATGCTATGCAGTCTGGGAAATCCCAATTTTATTTCCCTTTGCTGTGAGTCAAATGTCTGAGAGAACTTTGCATTTTACACAGCGTTGGATTGTAGTTTTTCTTAGGCTTGTGTCTTAACTCACTTGAATATTAATCGTATTTTATATTCCTTATGGTTTTAGGGAATAATTTATCTTATTACTTGGTCACCAGGAATCAGAAAAATATATTTTTATAGAAAATTAATGCAATGGATTTAAATAAATGCTTACAAACCGCTACTAAAATAATAGGTGTTTTTGTGATGGAAAAAAAAATGAAACCAAATAAATCATGTCAGAACATTTGTACCTCTGATGTCATATACCAACCAGCAGAATTCGAGTGAAGAACAAACAGAAGTGTTTTACAGAAATTAAAAACTTGCCATAACCTGCTTGCACATATTGAATACTTTGTAAAAGAACCTTTTGCTTGTAATAAAGCTCTTAGTCTTTTTAGGTTTGAGTCTATCAACCTACTCCATCCTCCGTTGGCATTCTTTTTTTCAAAAAAAAAAAAAATGCACCAGTTCTGTAAAATTATGAGGGGATTTCCTGCACACAGCCTTCTTCCAGTCATCTCATACCTCTTCAGTCATTCTAGTCATTGATATGTGCTTCTGGTCATTATAGTGCTAGATGGTGACTGATCTTCATCTTCAGCTGTCTATCAGAGGCCTGTAGGTTTTTTGGCACAATAGATTGGTATGTACAGCTAATCATGATCTTGAATGGAGCCCCAAACCCTGCTGAATAAAAGCAGCCCTATAGCATGATGCTGCCACCACCATGCTTCACTGTGAGCTGTCTTGTTTTTGCACCAAAAGTATTTTAGAATTATGCCCAAAAACTTCAGATGTTAACACATTTTGGTTTGGAGTAATATATATATATATATATATATATATATATATATATATATATATATATATATATATATATATATATATATATTTTTTTTTTTTTTTTTTTTTTTTTTTTTTTAATGAAAACAGGCTTAGACATGTGAAGAAATTAAGACTGATATCACATGCAAGGATTGGTCAGTTCTTGCCAGATTTTCCGGCAGCTCCTTTAATGCTCTTTCAAGGTCTCTTGGCAGCCTCCCTGATTAGTTTTTTTTTATCTTGTCCTTTCATCTATTTTGGAAGGACGTCCTGTTCTCGGTGATGTCACTGTGGTGCCCCATTTTCTCCACTTTTTGATGATGGCCTTCACAGTGATCCACGGTACATCTAATGTTTTGGAAAATCTTTTTTGCTCCTCTAAAATATCAATATCGCTTGACAGTGAGATCTCGTACATGCTCGTAAACCCGGTGCTTCATGGCTTTAGCAGCTGAATGAAACCAAAAAGAATCATAAAGAATCCTAAAGAAAAAGCTGATCTTTATTTGGGGTTAATCAGAATTACTTTAATGACAGGTTTATGATCATTACTTTTGCACACGAGTTTGAATGTGATTGGTTCATTCTGAGCGCGCACGCATGCCCCGTTATAAACAGAGTGTGAACACTTATTCAGCCTGGATATTGTACTTTTTATTTTTTATTCCATAAAACATTTTTTATTGTTTTTCAATTGAATTTTGTTGGTTGCTATGACACAAAAAATGTGGGGAAAATATCCAACATAATCTTGGTTTCTTTCTTTAATCCTTCTCCTTTCTTTCTTTCTTTTTCTTTCTTTCTTTCTTTCTTTCTTTCTTTCTTTCTTTCTTTCTTTCTTTCTTTTTGCATCACAGAAACTTGCAATTTTAACAGAGTTGTGTAGACAATGACACAATTGTATAGAGACAACTGGTTTAGGGGGAAAACACTGATGGCTTGTTGTCATTGATAAACATAGTGCCAGTGGTTAAGCAATCATAAAAAACCCAGGCCTGGGTATATTCAAGGCAGGCTTTAAGATGCTTGAGGTTTCCAAGATACACAAAGTAATCTTGCTGAATAATAAAAAATAAAATAATTAGTATCTTGTATTATCAACGTACAACACTATGATATTAGGTAAGCTAGTATGAATGTAACTAAAGAGCCTCTTATTTATTCAGAGAGAAAGGAAAACATATTTGACCGTCACAACTGCACAAAGTGGAAGTGACTCATACTTTGCCATAAATTATTGATTGATTCCTAGTTCTTCATTTGGCCTATTATGTGCCTGAAAAACTCCAATCAGATATGCTTAGACTATTTCTTTTATTGTATGTCAATTTTTCCTGTTTTTCATCTATACATTTTTCCTCATCATTATTTTGAAGGCCTATTTTAATATTATTGCATATTACTGTTGTTCTTCAATTCAACGGATCATATCATTTGTTTGTAGCATTCCTGAGTAATATTACTTGCTCCAGCTGTCTTTATCTCTCTTTGTGTGTGTCTGCGTGTGTGTGTTGTTGTTGTTGTTGTTGTTTATTAGGGAAAGAGCCGATTGTTAATACTCAGATGTAGCACCGAAGCAAATGCAAGAAAATCTTCACACTTAACAGCACTTTGTTCTTTCCACTTAACAGCTATGGTGATCATGTGCAACACTTCAAGGTTCTGAAGGACAGAGAAGGACAGTACTTTATCTGGGACGAGGTCTTTTCGTCTATCAACCAGTTGGTGGATTTCTACAAAAGCAACAGCATTGCTAGAGAGAGGACAGTCTTTCTCCGAGAGGCAGAACGCTCACAAAGGGTAAGCTGAGAGCTTGAGGTTTGATGTTTCATGATATGTATATCAAATTTCACAAGAACCACACCTACACTTATTTTGGATTATCTTATCTAGCCTAAACAGGGTTAATCTCATTTAGTCAAAAATGAATTTTAAACAATGCCCAGAAAGCTAAAACAGTTTTAGGAAAGATTACACTGATTAGGATTAATTAAATTGAACTCTTATGGGTCACATATACAACTGCATACAATGCAACATAGCCAAAGGGATAAAAAAAAATAGTGAGAGAGAAAATATGAAAATATATAAATGAATATGAATCAGTGGCAGAACAGTATGTCTATTATAAATAAAGTGTGGATGTGTGCAAAATCTAGATAAGGCAGTGGGTGTTGTGGAGACGAGTCCAGAAAAGTCCAGGTTCTATGTGCTGTCCTGGTTGATTCGATTTTAGCCAAAGAGTCTACTGTATTTTTTTTGTATTACAGTATGAAAATAATACATTTCAAAACATTAAAACAGAGAAGTTGATTATCAATTTAACACCAAGTTCCTATGTTAAGTCATGTTTAGCCAGAATATGATTTATCTTATCAAATCAGGATGACACTCAGCAACTCCCTTGCTGAATCATAAGGTGTATTCACACACATCTTTTTTTCCACCAGCGGCCACATCATGCCCATGCGTTGGTAGACTTTATCCCCAAGCACAACTCGCAGCTGCAGTTCCTGCGCGGTGATGTCATCGACCTGCTCGACTGCTCAGACTCGCAGTGCTGGAAGGGACGCTGTAATGGGCGTGTTGGCCTCTTCCCCAAAGAGTACGTCAAACTCATTTACCACTGACCTCAGCAGAGCCTCATGTAGGAGGTCAAGTGTGGTCCTTTATGGCCAACGCAGTATGATCTGATACACCTACTTCAACTTATCAGTTATTAAATAGACTTTGAGTAAGGAAATGATTGAAATTCACATGGACTGCACCAGACAAACATAATGTTGTGTCTGTGGAAAAAATACGTCTTTCATGATGAGCGGTGAACAGGAAAACAGAAAGAACTGTATTATCCTTTTCATTTAGCCTACAGTATATACATGTAATGATTATAGACACTAAGAGTCTCTCTTTGGGCTTCCCTAAGAGGAAAGAACAAACATCACTAAACAATGAAAAAAAAGCAATAGGTTCAAGCCTAAATGCATTTAGGGGCAATGCAACATTTTTGCTGCACTTTTTTTTGTGAACTTTTTTTTTTTGCCACAGCTCTTTAATTGCAGATTGTGTGTTTGTGGTATTTTTATATACATATGTGTATATCTGTCTGTTGTTGTTATTGACATATATCTCATACATGAATTGGATGTGATTATTGCAGTAGCCAGGGGGAAAATAAATATGTATTAATGATAATACAGTTGTTTGTAGGGTTTACTTTATACAAAATTGTGTAAGACAAGCCAGAGGCTACAGGTCAGCATTGGACTGCAGTTCTCAATACTATGTGAAAGTGTGTGTGCACATTTTTTGATACAGTAACCTCGTGTTTCTGCAAACCAGGCCACAGTGATGCTTTTTCCTCTTCAAAAAAGCAGATTCCTCTTCACAGTGTGAATGTTAACTTGCAGAGCGTCGGTTTTTCAAAAGGTGTTGAGTCACATGACCGTGCTTGCTAGTGGTTACCTGTCCACGTTGCCAGATCAAGCACAAAATCCTCCTCACCTTACTCCTCGTGTGGATTATACAGAAAATATTTGGGCTCATTTAGTCGGATATATCACAATCTATTAAAACGTTTGACTTCACAATGCACATCCAGTCATTTTAAGCCAATTATAAACAAGTCATTTCTGTTGTAGGTCTAATTGTGGTTGTAAATATTGCATTACATAATACTGTGTATCGATAAATATAGAATAAATAATAAATATTCTGGATATTAAAGTTGAAATATTCAATTTGTATTGCTTAAATACATTATATGACCAAAGGTTTGTGGACCATCTCACACACACACACACACACACACACACACACACACACACACACATTACCACCAAGCTGGAAGCACAGAATTATAATAGAAGAGGCTGAAACCTGTCATGACAGAGCTCCTGTGCAGTAAACAAGCTCCACAACATGATTTGAGAAAGTTGGACTGAAGAAACTCGAGTGTCCTGCACGGAGCCCTGACCTCAACCCCACTAAACACCAGACCTCCTCACCCAACATCAGTCACTTCCCAAAAGAGTGGAGTTTATTACAATAGCAAAGGGAAATAAATCTAAATCAAATATATCAAGTACATATGGTCAAGTACATATGGTACACAATACATTGGACATACACTATACTGCCAAATGTTTTGGGACACCCCTCCAAATCACTGAACTTAGGTATTGTTTGTCAGGGGTTGGGCTTGGCCCCTTAGTTCCAGTGAAAGGAACTCTTAATGCTTCAGCATACCAAGACATTTTGGACAATTTCATGCTCCCAACTTTGTGGGAACAGTTTGGGGATGACCCCTTCCTGTTCCAACATGACTGTACACCAGTGCACAAAGCAAGGTCCATAAATACATGGATGAGTGAGTTTGTTGTGGAGGAACTTGACTGACCTGCACAGAGTCCTGACTTCAACTCGATAGAACACCTTTGGGATGAATTAGAGCGGAGACTGTGAGCCAGGCCAAAACTGGGACATCTGCCTTTACATGCACCTGAATTTAATATGGAATTTTTGCAGCTATAACAGCTTCAACTCTTCTGGGAACGCTTTCCACAAGGTTTAGGAGTGTGTTTATGGGAAGGTCAGAACTCTGTGAAGGTCCTCCAAACCAAACTGGGGCCATCCCCAAACTCTTCCCACAAAGTTGGGAGCATGAAATTGTCCAAAATGTCTTGGTATGCTGAAGCATTTAGAGTTCCTTTCACTGGAACTAAAGGACAAAGCCCAAGCCCTGAAAAACAACACCTTAATTCAATGATTTGGAATGGTGTCCCAAAACCTTTGGCAATTTAGTGTATTTTGAAGCTGGTATTTTTTCCCATGACCATTGGGTCTACCAATCTGGCAACACTCCGATAACAGTTGGGAATATTCATGTGTGTAGTTATGCGTAAGAACGCGTTATATCACTGCTCCAGCAGCAGGTTAGTAACACACAACCAGTGTGAGCCGATGCAATTAAAAATAATGACTTGAACCTTTAGAAAACCTTTATGAAATTTTAACACGCGGTTTAATAATGGCTCTGTCTCAGGTTCAGTGTCTAAACGAGTACCATGTTAATTTACGCACGAACGAGTCCAAGCCGGAGTTCCTGTACAGTGAGGAGCAGAGGCTGGCACTGGAGAGGCTGCTGGACGAAGGTCCGGACAGCTTCCAGGAGTTCATCAAGTCCAACCGGATTCGGCCATTTTTGTCGGACCTGGAGCTGGCTCAGCTGTGCACCTCCGTGGAACCATATTGTCCGGAGTTACCCGTGTACTCAGCCGGGTTTGATGGGGACGGTACAGGGACGCGCTTGTCCCTCCAGTACTGGCCAGAGCGCTCTGATGACTCTCTCCCGAAACTGGACCTCGGCTGGCCTCAGCGCGCGAGCTACCGTGGGGTGACCCGCGTCGCCGTGCACGCTCAGCCGCCCGTAGACGGGGACGCGCATGTTAAAGAGGTCATCAGGAAAACCATAGCACGAGCACAGAAGGTGAGATATTATTCTTATTAGCAATAGCAAGAAGAGTGATGAAATTTACTAAATTAAATAAAATCATTTGATTTAGTATATCATAAATATAAATAAGGAAGGGGGGGGCACGGTGGCTTGGTGGCTTGGTGGTTAGCACGTTTGCCTCACACCTCCAGGGTTGGGGGTTCTCCCTGTGCCTCGGGGGTTTCCTCCGGGAACTCCGGTTTCCTCCCCCGGTCCAAAGACATGCATTGTAGGTTGATTGGCATCTCTAAATTGTCCGTAGTGTGTGATTGCGTGAGTGAATGAGAGTGTGTGTGTGTGTGTGTGTGTGCCCTGCGATGGGTTGGCACTCCGTCCAGGGTGTATCCTGCCTTGATGCCCAATGACGCCTGAGATAGGCACAGGCTCCCCGTGACCCGAGAATAAATCGGATAAGCGGTAGACAATGAATGAATATAGTGTATATATAAATATAATAACATGATAAAAAGCTTTATTATAAAGTAGGTATAATTATACAGCATTAATTTATATTAAGTTTTATATTGAAATATAACATTACTTTCAGTTTTATTATGTGTATTTTATTATTTGCCAGAAATATTTACTAATTAACAATAGGTTTAAATATTAAGATACTGGCATTTTAGCTTTTTAGCACATACGCATTAATTTCCTCCTTTATATAGGAGCCCTAGGGAGTCCAATTATTTACTATTCATCCTGTACTGATTCAGCTGTTAGTAGTAGAAGCAGAAATAGAAGTAGTAGAATTATTTCATTTTATTTATTTGAATATTAAAAAAAAAAAAAAAACGTCCTAATGTCAACACTCACATTCTCACACAGTATGATTTATATTAAGTAAAGTATAGTAAGAAAAAAGAAAAATCTGAAACTCATTCCCATGTCAGATTGAACCAGTTATAGGAAAATTAAACTAAATTACGTACATTCATTCATTGTCTGCCGCTTATCCGAACTATTCTCGGGTCACGGGGAGCCTGTGCCTATCTCAGGCGTCATTGGGCATCAAGGCAGGATACACCCTGGACGGAGTGCCAACCCATCACAGGGCACACACACTCTCATTCACTCACACACTATGGACAATTTAGAGATGCCAATCAACCTACAACGCATGTTTTTGGACTGGGGGAGGAAACCGGAGTACCCGGAGGAAACCCCCGAAGCACGGGTAGAACATGCAAACTCCACACACACATGGCAGAGGCGGGAATCAAACCCCCAACCCTGGAGGTGTGAGGCAAACATGCTAACCACTAAGCCAACGTGCTAACCACTAAGCCACCATGCCCCCCCTAAATTACGTACATGTAAAATTTTATTAAGCCATACTCACAACTATTTATGAAGTAGTGACAGCATACAAGACAAAGTCCAGTAAGCCTGAGTTTAGATAAAGGTTACAGTAGATACAGAGTCCAATATTTATCAATATGACAAACAAAATTTATCAATATGACAAATCAATATGTAATCGGAAGTGAGATTTGAAGAGGTTTTGCAGAATAATCTTCCTCTGGTTAAAATGTTGCAATCACTGAATTTTGGTAAATAATAAAATGTAATCCATTTACAGGTCATTGCTGTGGTCATGGATTTGTTTACAGATGTGGACATCTTTAAAGATCTCTTGCATGCGAGTTTCAAGCGTAATGTAGCTGTATACATCATACTGGATCTTACTGGGGTTCCACACTTTCTGAAAATGTGTGAGAGTGCCTCAATGCACACAGGACACCTCAAGGTATGTCATGTCTTTTTGAATTTAGAGATGAATGCTGCAATAATCTGTGAATTAAATCACTTGAACAGTGTCAGTATCCTGTGCTCTCAGCAGCATGGCTCAGGTTTGATTCTCAGGCAAGGAACCAACCCAGTCACTGGGGGTTGCACGTGCCAGTGCACTCTCAGTGCTGGTCCCACGCCCGGATAGAAATGTGAAGGTTGTGCCAAGAAAGGGAATCTGGTGTAAAAACCTGTGCCAAATCAAATATGTGGATCAGATGGTCCTCTGGGGTGATCCCTAATGGGAGCAGCTGAAAAAAGAAGAGCAACAGCTGTAACAGTGTCAGAAAAGTGTGACACAAAAGCTGTGGTGGATTAGATCTGAGATAGGCCAGTGTCACTTCATGCCTCATGTTTGACGTGGGGGTTCAGACAGGTACAAAAACACAGATGATCACAGATTAGCATGCCAAAGCTCATCAAGGACATTCCAGAAAATCAGATATGAGCTGCTGAGAATAAGATTTGAGGAATTTGCGCACGTGTTGTGCATGGACTAACAAAAATCGTGACCTCTGTATTATAAGATTCTATCTGGTGTTTTTGGTGAGGAAATGAGTTAACGACATACATCAATGGAGGATTTTTTTTTTTTTTCGCAATAGCTACAGTCTTTAGCAAAGTGAAAAGCTAATATTGTGGCTAACCTTCAGTAACCTTAGCAATACATTGTACTGACTTATGCTAGTTACATGCAGTGTGCTTAATAAAGTGAACTTTCCAGTGTAACTGGGAGCTGAAATTTGTCTTGAACCTGTAAGAAATGCTTGTGGTTGAGGTTACACAGAAATATTTACTGCGTGTTATGTATATTTTAATGTTGTGAAATATTTCAAGGAAAAAATTTTATAGGAATAGTTATTTTAAAAAAAATAAATCTTACTCTAAGACTAATGCAGCAGAAAATCTGTTGTATTTTCCAAAGTTACAAGTAAGAAAATAAGGATGCGGGGTGTAATGTGTCTAAAGTATGATCCCTAAAGTATGAAACTTCCTCAAAATGATACAAGCTGTGGTTGTGTCAGACCAGAGTACTTATGAAATAAGCCTTAATTTCTCATTTTCTCAGAAGTTGCAAATATTGTCACGTCACGCTGTTAAATGAATGTCATCATTCAGTAGAACTGTGATAAAATCTGAGCTGTTACACTTACACAGTAAAAAACGCAAGAAAACAGATATTGTATGAAATATTGTTTGAACATATTATGTATTTAAGACTGTTTAATAAAACAAATGAAGAAGTGTAACGTTTTTTAGACACCCTTTTACTGTTTTTTATTATTATTATTTTTCAGAGACGCAAAGGACAAAATGCAGAGACTTATTAAGCTCTGAGTGTGCTACTGTATACAGAGATCACAAAAATACCTCTAAGCAAGTTCACATGCCTGCCCCCTGGGTGTACTTGCGCTCAGAATCTCTCATGTGTCTGTCTTGTGCTTGTCAGGAAAAAATTCCACTCATTATTTACATGATTTAGTTATATTTTCATTATAACATTTTCACCTGTAAGTTGCATAACACATAGGCCTAAACAGTATGCAGAAGAGAAATTAGGATGCATCTCAAACAGCTCCCTAGCTCCCTAGACTGTGAATTAGTATATTGTGTATTGTATATATTGTGCACTGGCACTGATAAGAAGCCAGGCTCACTTCACATTGGGACAACTATGTCTCAATTTCCTACAATAACGAAAACATTCATTCATTCATTGTCTACCGCTTATCCGATCTATTCTCAGGTCACAGGGAGCCTCAAGGCAGGATACACCCTGGACGGAGTGCCAACCCATCACAGAGCACACACACACACTCTCATTCACTCACTACGGACAATTTAGAGATGCCAATCAACCTACAATGCATGTCTTTGGACCAGGGGAGGAAACCCCAGAGGCACGGGGAGAACATGCAAACTCCACACACACACACACACACACACACACACACACACACACACACACACACACACACACACACACACATGGAGGAGGCAGGAATTGAACCCCCAACCCTGGAGGTGTGAGGCAAACGTGCTAACCACCAAGACACCATGCCTCCCACAACCATGGTTCATCGACCATTTTTACAAGCTGAGAGGCTTCAGAAAATATGACATCACTCCCAGTAAGGGAACATAGCGAGCATTGATGCTTGCTGGTTTTTGCAGTACATTGTGGGATTTTTTGGAAGAGAACATTGCAGTGCACTGGATTGATTTGTGATTTAAAGAGAGAGAGAAAAACAGTTATTAAAATGGCTGACTCCAGGATCCTGACTACTGAACTAGGGAGATGATTGAGATGCAACTTGATGTTTTTTGTTGTTGTTGTTGTTGTTGTTCTGGTACTGTTTAGAACTTGAGAGTGCGGAGTATCAGAGGAACTGGCTTTTTCACCCACTCATCCAAGAAAGTATGTGGGAGCCAAAGTCAAAAATTCATGTTTGTTGATGGAGACAAAGCTGTTTCAGGATCATACAGGTTAGACAGTTTTTGCTTGTTTTGTTTTGTTTTGTTTTAATACTAAAGTGATAATAGTATGAGTCCTGTTTTGGGATTTGTTTGACCTCTTACAGTAGCTTGCAAAAGTATGTAACCTCCTTAGAATTGATCAGATATGTCTGAATAATTCTAATAATGCTCCGCTAAAGAATAATCACACATATTCTTCCTGTTAATAGTTTTGTTGCAAACTCATGATCTCATTTGAAACTCATTTGAAGTGAATTTTCAATCGAGATTAAGTATTGGTCAGCAAGAATTTCAAAGAAAACCCAAAACTGAAAAATGCTGCTTGCATAAGTATTTAACCCTCATGATGATCTGGAAGCTCCAGGTGAAAGATATTGTCTTAATGTGGACACAGTTGGCCTGAAACTGTGAAATATTATATAAAACAACTCCCATTTTCTGAACACCACAGTTAAAGTGAGACTGAAGAAACTGTGACTGAAGACTACAGAGGATTCTAAGGACGTCATAGTTAACCCTTTTTACCAGTATAAACAGATGAATTATTTTATGGCTGCAAATCCGATATAAAATTAGTCAGGACTTTGTTGACTTTCAATGGGAGGCAATTTTACCTTTACACAGAATTTTAATGGTTGGAAACACGCCTTCACATTTTAGATGCTTATGAACAAGCACTTGGAGCATCTCAGAGAGCAGAAATGGGTTTGATATACCCATGTACTTTGAAGATATAAACAGAAATACAGAAAACAGAAAAACTACAAACTCGTACATGCCTGGCTTTCATATAAGCCAGTAACCACCACTGTGGAGTGGAGTGGGACATGACAAAGAAATTCAAAGCAGAACATGGACATGAAAGGTGGAAATTCCATTTTTGGCCTCTGGGAAAAAGATTTATTGGAAATTTTACAACTTAGAAACAGGCTGGAAACATGAAAGAGGATGGACATCCCAGTAAACATGTTAGATCAAGATTGAGGAAGTGCATGCTGCTTCCTAAGCAGTAGCAAGGTCAGGACCTCCCTCAAAACTAATTCAAGAGTTCTGCATAACAGAGGACTATATGAGAGGGTGAAAGCATGGGCCTGACTCTGTGAAGATGTGTTTTTTTTGGTGTGATGAGACCAAGACCAAGATCAAGAATGGGTGGACTAAAACACAAAGGGATATTACAAAAGATACTGTCTCAGTCTGCTATTGCTTGGGTGAAACTTCACGTTTCTGCAGGAAAAGGTCAAAGCAATGCAGGTGAATGTTATGCAGTGACCAAGTCAAAATCCAATCCTGAATCCCACTGAGTATCTGGGAAACTGTTTCAAAATACAATCATCCAACCAACCTGAAGAGCCTGGAGGAAATTTGCTAAGTAAAATGAACAAAAATCATTCCCAAACAGTGTAAGAAGCATACCTTAACAGAAGCAAAGCTATTATTGGAGCAAAAGTTGGGTTTATCAGCAAGTGGTTGAATACTGGAGTGGTTGAATAATTTTGCATACAGCATTTTGTTTCAGGGTTTTTTAAGATCTGCTGCCATTTAATGAGTTTTGACTTTAAAAATACTTTGAGAATATTTGTTACTACCTTGAACAATTTGTTTAAGGGTCATTCATAATTCAGACATTTAAGGGGGTTCATTTTATAGACTAGTTTGCGCCAATCATTGTGTTCATAAATTTTTTTTGTGGCATGTGTTTTATTTAAGGCACTACATGTAATCCAGGTGTTTTTTGTTTTTGTTTTTTTTTTTATTTCAGTTTCACATGGACTGCCTCAAGATTAGACAGGAGCATCATTACTGTTCTCACAGGCCAGGCTGTGGATTTGTTTGACCAGTTGTTCCAAGACTTGTATATAATGTCTAATGCTGTTGACATGAACAAGATAAATCTGGAGAAAGAGGAAAAGCTAAAACCCATCTCTAAAGCAGCACCTCCTCTGCAGCCTTCAACCACCATGGCCCTTAAACCCATCAACCCCAAATATGCTCTAGTTTCTGATGCTGCTAACAAAAATCATATGGCTTATGAGACGTGTACAGCCAAGAGTAACAGCATTAAACGAATGAAGGAAGTGTTAGAAGGTCCTTACATTCACTCTGGATTGCTCCACCTAGAAAAAGCTAACATGATTGACTACCTGCCGGTTTGGCCTGAGCCAGATCCACCAAGTGATGTCATTGGCTTCATTAATATAAGGGATTGTAATAAACCTCTACAAGGTCACCTTACACGTTCAGAGCTCTTTGAGGTCAGGCAAGCCATCCGATTTAAAGACCCGATCCACATACCACAAGACCCTCTGTCTGAGAAGCTTTGTCCAAGCCCTACCTCTCAAAATGCTGCTTCAGCCAATGAGCAGTTGATTATGCAACCCCAAAATAAACTGGAGGAAAAGAACAAGCATTGCTGTTATCCTCAGCAGATATTTCCACCTAGCAGTCTGAAAGAACAGGTTGTGTGTCTGTCCCCTATTCCAAATCCTAAACCAGCTCACAGTAGCAAGAAGGATGAGATAAACTCACCTGTGGATGATGGTATGGAAAACCAAACTGTTGTTTTATCCAAGCAGAGAGACAAAGTGGATGCTGAGAATATCTGCACTAGTTTTGAACCATGTAAAGATTCTCAAATATCAGAGAATCCACTAATTGACAATATAACACCATTTGACAGTGATGAGTGTAATACAGTAACAACTCATACTTTAGTTGTGCAAGCGGAAACTACATCAGACAAACAAAGCTGTGAGAATATCACAGAAACCATCAGTAATAAAGTTTTCCAAGACAATCAGTGGAACACACATAAACCAATAGAACCGAGTGCATATAAAATAGATCATGTAGACTGCACAGGACATAATGGAAATAGTATCTATTCTGACTCCAGGTCTTCGATTTCATCAGAAGAGTACTTTGAGTGCAGGGAGAGTGTTGATTCTGAGAACATAGGGATGGTTAACGGGATCCCAGCTGTATCCAGGTACCTGGATGAGCCAAACAATCCCACAGAATCCTTGTCATCATTAATATCTGGCTCATGTAATAATGCTTCAAGCCATGAGTCTATAAAAGAAACCGAAGAGTCTAAACTCCAGTGTGCTGTAAGAAACTACAGACTGCCCCAAATCAGATTCCACTCCACAGTACACATCTGAAGGAGCTCATTCCCAAAAAGGCTTACATATCATATGGAAATATGTTTAATTATCTGTATGGTATTTTTACATTGGCTTAAAGCAGCCTTACCAAACATTTAGAATACTTAATCCAATCAATTATTAGTATGGGAGCGGCAGCAAGACATCAAGGACCATCACTGAACAAAGGGTATACGTGACCATGATTATCATTCAGTATTGCCCAACCATTTGGGTGATCACACCTGTAACAATACCAAGCCAAAGTGTATGTGACTGTCTTCTTCTTCTTTCGGCTTTTCCCTTCAGGGGTCGCCACAGCGAATCATCTCTCTCCACCTATCCCTATCTTCTGCATCCTCAACACTTGCACCCACTAGCTTCATATCCTCATTAATTCCATCCATATACCTCCTCTTTGGCCTTCCTCTTTGCCTCCTGCCTGGCAGCCCCATGTCCAACATTCTCCTACCAATATACTCACTCTCCCTCCTCTGAACATGTCCAAACCATCTTAATCTGGCCTCCATAACTTTGTCCCCCAAACGTCCAACATGAGCTGTCCCTCTGATGTACTCGTTCCTAATCCTGTCCAATCTTGTCACTCCCAAAGAGAACCTCAACATCTTCAGCTCTGCTACCTCTAGCTCTGACTCCTGTCTCTTCCTCAGTGACACTGTCTCTAAACCATACAGCATGGCCGGTCTCACCACTGTCCTGTACACCTTCCCCTTGATTCTCGCTGATATTTTCCTATCACACAGAACTCCCGACACCTTTCTCCACCCATTCCAACCTGCCTGCACTCGCTTCTTTACCTCTTTCCCACACTCTCCATTACTCTGCAAAAGTGTATGTGACTGTGATTACCATTTAAGGACATCCTGCTAGATGATAGTATCACCCAGCCATTTGGGGGATACTCAGTAATTTACATTTAAAGTAAAACTCATTTCAATTACACATGCGAAACACTGTATAAAATGTCTGAGCAGGATTTGTTCGGGGTTCTTTTTGACTCCGATGAACCCAGAGTACTTTATGTATTTTGTCACTGCGATGCTGCAATAAACTTCTTCTTCATTAAGATCTTCGACGCTCTTCGCTTTATTTTTCTTACACTGGCGAGCCACCCAGCGAGGGATTTCCAAAAAAGCGGGGAAAGGTAAGAAAAACGGGTTTTTCTTCTTTTACACTGTTTTATTTAGGTAACTCCCTCGTTTAAAAAAATCTAGAAAAGAAAAGTTAAGGGCAGAATAGAAATAGAGTTATTGAGCATAAGCAGGAGGAGTTATTAAGCCTATTCTGTACATTTCTGTTAGAGATTCTAACGGAACTGAATTAACCCGACGCACTGTGGTACAGAGGTGTATGAGAATCGTTGTTTCTAAAGTAACTGAAGCAAAGTGCTTAAGTGTACAGGTTTCTAAAGTAACTGAAACTTGTTGTGTTGTTATAATTCTGTTAAAAGGTTCTAAAGTAAGTGAATCAGCCCGGCGCAGTGTGGCGGCCGAATTATAACTAGAAACTGAAACCGGTGATCGTGTAGTGAGCCCGACGCACCGCGGCTCTGGGAAGTTTAACACAAAAACCAGAAGTAGTGTGGTTTTGTCCGATGTACTGTGACAGTGTTACGTTTTAAACTGTTTAAAGTAAGTGAAACTTGTTGTATAGTTGTTGTAATTCTGTTAAAATTCTAAAGTAAGTGAAGCAGAATTATAACTGCATAGTTTCTAAAGTGAAGCTGTAGTGAGCCCGACGCACCGCGGCTCTGGGAAGTTTAACACAAAAACCCGAAGTAGTGTGGTTTTGTCCGACGGACTGTGACAGTGTTTTAAACTTTAGTTTTAAGCCCGAAGTACTGTGGCTAAGTAGACTGTTTTAAAATATAACACAGGAAAACCTGACGTAGTGTGGTTTTGTCCGATGTACAGTGACAGCGTTACATTTTAAAGTGTTTGTGAGAATTGTTGTTTGTGAGTTGTGAGTGTTACTGTAGTTGGACTTGAGGCCCGACGTGTTGTGGCTGTATTATTCATTTTGCGTCCGAAGTACTGGAGCTGTGAATAAATAGATTAGCTCATCTTAAAGTAACTAGATAACGTTTAGTCACTACAGTTGTGTATAGTAACTCTAATTAATTCAGAAAGATTGTGACAATGGAAGAGATGATGGTTAAGTACATCGCTAAGCACGGCTCTCAGGGAATGTTTGATGGAATTGAGAACATTGTGGACAAGCCGTATGAGTGCGCTATTGCCAAGTTTGAAAGTTATCCCAAAATGCCTAAGAATAAAAAAGCGAAAATCGCTAATGCACTACAAGCAGTTCTTGCCTCATATAAAGTGACTAGGAAGACTCTAGACGCGTTAAAGTCTGAAAATGAGCAACTTCAATCTAAACTTGACGACGGGCTAATCTGTAAAAGAAATTTCCAGGCTACTGAAACGATCTGGAAAGAAGAAAAGGCCAGAATTCTGAATGAGATTGCACTTCTTAGAATTAACAACAGCATGCTTAAGTCATCTGTGGAAACACTGACCAATGATTTGGAGGAAGCAAAGGCTGCTTGTCAATTTCTGATAAAAAAAATAGCACAAATGAGCAAAATACCAATAAGGTATCTATAGGTGGTATGTTGTGTAACCGAGCTCCAGAAATGACAGATTTGCATGAAGACAGTGAGAATTCAGAAAGAGATTCTCGGTCAGTCAGTAGTCAGTACTCTGACTGTACAGTTAGATTTCCCATGGCACCAATTCACTCTTCTGTAACTGTGCATGCTAGTGAAGGAGGGGATGAACCAATGACCTCTACAATGGTCAGAGGATTTAATCCCAATGAGCTAGATGCTGTGCTCAGTAATATTGGGAAATTTGATCCTGCCCAACAAGATCCTTTAGATTTCCTAAAAAACTTGGAGCAATATGCTGACATTTACAAATTTACAGATGGTGATGCATGCATAGTGTTAACTATGTGTTTGCCCGAGACTCTGTCTGGAGCCTTAAATCAGAAAGTGAAGACCAGAACTGCCAATAAGTTAGAAAGGAAACAGGCACTACTTGAAGTCCTAGGTGTGATGTCAGTTAATTGGGATAAAATATCTGATGTACACATGAGGAAAGGTGAGCACCCAATGGCATTTTCAGAGCGATTGTTGGAGGTATTCAAAACTTTCAGTGGTAATCCTAACATTACTCAGAATGATGTCAGTTTTAAATCTGCTTTGATTAACAAATGCGATCCACTCACTCGTTCTGCTGTAACAATGTTTGTGAACCATCTCTCTGAATATAATGACATCATTTCTAAAATGACACAGTTTTACAATAGCAATGCTAACTTAAAGAGATCCAATCCTGTGTCAGCTGTAGGTGTTAAAAAGTTCTATAGGAATAGAGGCTGCAAGGCTTCCTGTAGAAACAAGGGCCATGCTACAGGAGATAAAAAGGAAAGACCACTCCCTTATAACCCTGATAACCTCCCAGTGTGTTATTCGTGTGGCAAGGAGGGACATATTTCCAGAGAATGCAAATTTTCTCTTAAGAGAACAATCCCAAAAACGGATTTAAATCAGTTACAGGCCACTGTAAACAGATTGAGTAAGGAGCTCAAGAATCTGTGTAACTGCTTGCCTGTTATTTATCGTCAAGCCACTCAGCAAATCTGGCATGGTCAGACAAACAAGACGTCTTTTGTTCAGGAAGGGCATCATCACAAATTTGAAACTAGTGATGAGGTAATGGTAAAGAACTACCAACCTGAGGGCCCATGGTCCACTAACTGGGTGAGACCATGCAGCCGTAGCTGCCAGCTCATCCACAGAGCAGACGCTGGAAGGCTATCCAGGGGATTGCATAGAGGGTGTCTCTTCTAGATGGAAGTTGCTAGGATTTGTTGGACAACAGGTTCTGCAAACAGATGCCTATCAGCAAGAGGGACTAAATGAAGAAAAGGGAACCGTCCAGGATGTTCACACCATTGCATCTGCCCTTTCCTATCAATGATACCTCTTGCATAATCCCAGAGACTGATTGATCCATAGGAAATTATTACTTTCCATATGTAAATGTCACTTTACAGACAATGTCATTGAATCCAGAGGAACAGCTAGGTTTTGTGAAAGACATCCCAGAATTTGATTTTGAATTACCAAAACTGGACACTATGTTAATGTCATTAATGCAGAGGAAAAATAACCACATTGTCAAGGTGCAACAAGGTCTTGTGGAAAAGGACAAAGTTTTGACTAAAAAATGCATAATGGTGATGTAGTTATTGCTTACTCTGATTTGATTTCGATGTAACTTTCAAAACTGCCGTTTGTGTATTCAGTTTTCTCATCATTTGCCAATGCGTGATGTTATGTTGTATGTGTTCCATATTGAGATGTCAGATTGCAGATACTCCAATAATTAATGTAGGACGTTCCCATTGGCTGTGATGGTTCCTGCATGCCTCTACTCCAAACCCAGGAAATATTTGTACATAGAACCAAATTTTTTAGAAGAAACATTGTGATAAGTTTGCCTAGGGGAATGGAGCCATAACCAGTGTGCATGAGGTGATGTCTCGATGACGGGTAAGATTCTCTGAGGGCCGAAGGAGGACAACCTACTGCAGGGCTTCACCGCCACTGGGCACCTGCCCGAGATGGAAGGTGTAATCTGTGTAAAGGAAGTGATGTGATGCTTTCGGGTCAAAAAGCATCAAAGGGGGGACTGTAAGAAACTACAGACTGCCCCAACCCAGATTCCACTCCACAGTACACATCTGAAGGAGCTCATTCCCAAAAAGGCTTACATATCATATGGAAATATGTTTAATTATCTGTATGGTATTTTTACATTGGCTTAAAGCAGCCTTACCAAACATTTAGAATACTTAATCCAATCAATTATTAGTATGGGAGCGGCAGCAAGACATCAAGGACCATCACTGAACAAAGGGTATACGTGACCATGATTATCATTCAGTATTGCCCAACCATTTGGGTGATCACACCTGTAACAATACCAAGCCAAAGTGTATGTGACTGTGATTACTATTTAAGGACATCCTGCTAGATGATAGTATCACCCAGCCATTTGGGGGATACTCAGTAATTTACATTTAAAGTAAAACTCATTTCAATTACACATGCAAAACACTGTATAAAATGTCTGAGCAGGATTTGTTTGGGGTTCTTTTTGACTCCGATGAACCCAGAGTACTTTATGTATTTTGTCACTGCGATGCTGGAATAAACTTCTTCTTCATTAAGATCTTTGACGCTCTTCGTTTTATTTTTCTTACAGTGCCTCACCAGAAGAGTGTCATATCCAACACTTAACTGGGGTGACAGATGATTTGGAGTTGACGTCAGTGAATGAAGTAAAGGGTTTGTCTGAATCTGTTTCTATTGCCAATGAACATCTAATACAGGAAACTGATTCTACCTCACAGAAAGGAACAGAGAGCAAACTACTACACCAAGTTAAGACTGATACACACGTAGCACCTGATGAAAATACAGAATGCCTACAGGAGTGTGAATCGTATTCAATTGTAAATCATATGTTTGACACACAACCTGTAGAAAAGAACAACAGTCCTGAATTACAGCTATTAGTAAATAAGTCGTTGCTGCAGGACAACATAGCAGCTGGACAACGTAGCAGCAGGACAACGTATGTTCCAGTGCAGAAAACTGCAGAGGCACAGTGCATCTTGTTTTCTGACGCGGTCAACAAAGTGCCACTGTTGAGGTTAAACCCAGAGATTTACTCAGGATCCAGTCACACATCTAACCTCAAATCTGTGCTTGTTGACAGACTCAACACCACAGTCAAAACCAGCATCTCAAAACACTGGTTTACAGAAAGGAAATAACCCAAATACTGAAGGAAGTCATAAAGAAGATTGCAAATTGCCTTTTCAAATGAAACTGTTCATTGCAGAGGGGTCAACCATTGAGCAGGCCACAGGGGTCAAAGACATGGACAACTCCAATTCAGAACCAAAGGAGAGAGCAGCAGCCCAAACTGTGAACAAGCAGCTAAACCCGAAGATACTGACTGGCTTTAAGGTTGTACAGCTCAGTGTTGATATCTATCCTCTGAAAAGGAAGACACTGGAGCATCTGTGTGTGCAGCAAGAGAGCAAGAAGCAGCCTGAGGTAAAATCCAAGTTAGAGAGAAATATCAAGAAGGTAAGAATTTCCTTCTACACCTGTAGAACACATTCACAACTAACAACAAACTAGCAAACAAATAAATCCACAGTTAAATCTTGTAAAGTTTTGTGAAATAACTTGGTGAAAATGAATTATGTTACTATTTGCAGCTACATTGGATCTCGCCTCAGCCTAAACCTATTCCAACACATGAAGTCAAACTCAGTTCAAACAGAGCATCTGTCACCAAACTCCACAGCAGTATTCATCCTTCTATACCTGCTTTATCCACTCCTGGATTTCAAAATGATCTACCTGGAAGACAGTTGGCCCAAAACAGGGTTTCTGATGACCTTTATGCAACTCCTGTCAAGCTTCTCAGGAGACACACGGCTCCCATTAGATCAAACCAAACTCGGCTCAGAGCCGTGTGGACAGAACCGTCAGCAGACCATCACCATTCTTCTCAAAAACAGCCTCAGGCTCAGCAGGGTAGAATGAGGTTCGACCAATTACATCAGTCAAGCTTCAGGCAGCGTTCTGCATCAACCACAGAAGGAAGGTCTTCTTGTAGAGGAACATTGTTTCTGCAAAGTTTAAGTACCTTGAAAGAGAGAATTACTGACTCCATTTCTCAAACGAATCAGAAAAAGACTCAGAGTATTCAAGAGAAAGATAAAAAGTGCTAACATGTGGCAGGTGCTTTTTAAATGTGTTAACTTTATATCTTTTATCTGGAATCTATATGCTGAATGTAGATGTACTGTATAAATACATAGTACATACACACCAGGTGAAGTGAATAACATTCATTAAAATGGCACTTGTCAAGGGGATATCTTAGGCAGCACGTGAACAGTCGTTGAAAGTGTTGGAAGCAGGAAAAATGGGAAAGCGTAAGAATCAGAGTGACTTTGACAAGAGCCAAATTGCGATGGCTAGACGACTGGGTCAGAACATCTCCGTAACAGCGGGTCCTGTGGGGTGTTCTGGTATATAGTGGTCCAAGGAACAACAGGTTCATTAGAGCCCATGGGCTCAGTGGTATGCATAGGGTGCAAAGGCTAGTCTGTCTGGTCCCACAGATAAGCTACTGTATCAGAGATTGCTGAAAAATGTTACTGCTGGTAAAAGGTTATAAGAGCACAGTGTGTCAGGGCTTGCTGCATATGGGGCTGTGTAGCTACAGACTGGTGAGAGTTCACATGTTAACCCCTGTCCATGGAGCAATGGAAGAAGGTGGCCTGGTCTGATGAATTACGTTTTCTTTTACTTCATGTGGACGGCTGGTTGTGTGTTATCCACCTGAGGAAGAAATGGCTCCCTGAGGCATTATGTGAAGAAGGCAAGCCAGCAGAGGCAGTGTGATGCTCTGGTCAAAGTTCTGCTGGGAAAATTCGGGTCCTGACATTTATGTAGAGGTTATTTTGGCACGTACCACCCACCTAAACATTGTTACACCTCTTCATGGATATTCCCTAATGGCAGTGGCGTCTTTATCTTCAGCAGGACAATGCTTTCTGCCCCATTGCAGAAACTGTTCAGGAATGGTATGAGGAACATGACAAATAGTTTAATGTGTTGACTTGGCCTCCAAATTCCCAGATCTCAGTCTGACCAATCATCTATGGGATGTACTGGACAAACATGTATGTCCATGGAGGCCTCACCTCGCAGCTTAAAGGACTTGAAGGTTTTGCAGCTAACATTTCAGTGCCAGATACCACAAGTCTTTCCGAGTCAGCTCAGATCTGTTTAAGTGACACCTGCATAATGTAAGGCAGATGGTTTTAATGTTATGGTTGATTAGTGTATATTTTATTTTAAAGATTTAACATGAGAAAACTAATTATGAAGTTCAGTGCCTCATGCTTGCCTCAGTGAACTAATCGTGGATTCTTTTCCTCCAGCTGTGATGCAGCAGCCAAAACAGGTTTTTACAGCACCTCTAATTATAATTAAATGAACACCCCTTGTGCAAAACAAACACACACACACACACACACATATGATATTGATTCCTGGACAGCAAGGGATTCAGAAGATTCAAAAGAACAAATGCTGTAGTACCCTCAAAATACACCGATCAGGCATAGCATTATGAGCAGTGACAGGTGAAGTGAATAACACTGATGATCTCCTCATCATGGCACCTGTTAGTGGGTGGGATATATTAGGCACCAAGTGAACATTTTGTCCTCAAAGTTGATGTGTTAGAAGCAGGAAAAATGGACAAGCGTAAGGATTGTGATGGCTAGATGACTGGATCAGAGCATCTCCAAAACTGCAGCTCTTGTGGGATGTTCCCACTCTGCAGTGGTCAGTATCTATCAAAAAAGGTCCAAGGAAGGAACAGTGGTGAACCGGCGACAGGGTCATGGGCGGCCAAGGCTCATTGATGCACGTGTGGAGAGAAGGCTGGCCCTTATGGTCCAATCCAACAGACGAGCTACTGTTGCTCAAATTGCTGAAGCTGAAGCTGGTTCTGATAGAAAGGTGTCAGAATACACAGTGCATAACGGGTCAGAGCTGTTTTGGCAGCAAAAGGGGGAGGACCAACACTAGTACTGGACAGGTGGTCATAATGTTATGCCTGGTCGGTGCTTTTTGTTGATTTGTTGCTGTTGTTGTTGTTGTTGATACATAAGTGAGCAGGCAAGTTTAAATGTTAAAATATTCCATAGGATTATTTTGTGATTCCATAGGCAGTCTAAAATACAAAGCAAAAGCATTAACAGTACTTGTTGATAACAGTCCCTTATTTATATTATTTACCTACAAATTTAATATAACATGGAAAAAAAAAAGTTTAAGGCTCTTAATGGTCTAGATTTTAAATAGGAAAGCAAAGTAAGAGGTAATGAGCTCAGGAACTATTGTTGAATGCCTATTTATTGCCTGTAAAGGAACTCTTAAAATACAACTGAGTAATCAGTGTATCATATGCTAATGCCTTGAAAAACCTGTTAATAAATGCAGTATAAGGTATAATATTTCAAAATATAACTCAAACAGTCTTTGTGCTGACCACACACTTCTCCTAGCAGTGGAAACTGCACAAAGTGTAAGAAAGTGCATCAAGGGTGAGGGTGCGTTTCTGAGAACTTACCATTGTGACTGGCCTAACGGGAATTTTACACCAAACAGTACATGCTGTTAACTGATCAATCTGTCATAATGATAAGAACTGTTTTACATCAAAACAACATTTCTTTTTTTTCTCTCTTCCATCACCTACAGTACATGATTACACACTAGCCAATTTTGGGAAAGTGCTAAATAAAATATAATGGGAAGGTTCTTAACGCATATGAAGACACAGATGTGCCCTTTGTTATCGAGAAGTGCTTTTAAATCTTGCTTGTAAAGTGTTTTTTAATATATTTTTAGTGACACCATCAAAATGTGTTCTTCCCTTTCTTTCTTCGTATGAGGAAGAGGAATAAATACCAGAAAACGCTGGTACTTCCTCATGAAACTGGGTATGAGTGCAGGCCAGACTGCATGTTCTGTTAGTAGCATAAATACATATAGGGCTTCAGTGAAAGGGGATTTTTGCATAACAGATTAGACCTGGTGTAAACAGTGAAGTTTGTAATGTGATGTTTGTAAATTACAAAAAGAAAAAAAAACGATCAGGTGTTCAGTTTTATAAAATATATAATCCTTACAACCTTGTCTAGTTTCTATTGCAGTTAGAAATAAAATAAACAAATAAATAAATACCCTGTTACACCTTCAGCATAACAGAATAGCACAATATGTGGATATGGCACCAGTCCCACAATTCTATCAGCTTCTCTACAGTGCTTGGAAGGATTTAAACACAGAAGAATGAGGGACTCACACCCTTTTCCTGAAAGAGTGGTACGCCAACAGTAGCGCACAAATTCCAGCAAATTCACACAAAGAGTACTACAGAGCTGTCGAATGATTTAAAACAGATCTAGCACTCCCTAAGCCATTCTAGCAATAATCATAAAACACGCTGTGGGTTCATTTCTATCATGCTTACACCATACTGTACACTGACTGCCCTCTCCTGAATTTTACACCAATATAATACACAGTATAACACAGCAGTCACATGGAATTAAATCAAACAGTGATATCATTTATATTAATTTATTTATTGTATCTTCATCATCATCAAGTGCTGTGAGGGAAATGTGACAGCATGATGGATTAGTACAATAACAAAAGGCCCTGCAACAAACTGACTGGAAAAGTCAAAAGTTAAGCAAAAAGATCGCCATAACTAGTAAAGCAAACGAGCTTTCGTGTGCTGAATTTAAACATCTTAGCATGAAATATACTTCTACTAAATAATCTACTGCTAGTTCAAGCAGGTAAAAGGTCTGTTAAGAAATATTAATTCATTTGAGCGTTTGAGATTCGAAGAACTTGCCAAATAAATTACACGTTTAATTATCTAGTAGCACAGTGATTACACAAGTCGTGAGGCAAAGACTGGTACTATTATAATGCAGAGTGCTAAGAGACGATCGCGGTGTTAATATTTGTCGATATAGTTGGCCATGTGAAAGAATTCTTCCTCCCCGAGAGTGTAAATAAATACAATGGCTGTCAATATTTATCTGGTACAACAAAGCACTTGAACCCTGATTAGCCATTTTAATTAGTATCAATTCAATGGTAGCAAACAAAGTATAAATTGGTATTCAATTTAAACATCAACAAAAAAAAAAAAACAGCCAGTGTTTTTTCTTTAAATTATTACAAATCAGCAACCAATAACATCTGTGAAGGGTATTTCCCAGAACTCACCCTTTTTCAACACTTCTCTGAAAACCACACTGCAGTAATTAGTATGTGAACAGAATTTGCACAAAGCAATAAAAATAAATAAAAAAAAAAACAATTTGTTTTACAAAGAAAAAAAAAAAAACAAGTAATGGCCTTTAAGCACAATTTAACGAAGAGGAAAAAAAACAGTTTTGGCCACTATATTTGTGTAATGTGAGAAAAAAAAAACCCAGACTTTTGAGCACATTACGCAACTGGCAGTGATGAAACAGGAAGTGACGAAACTGTCAATCATCCATGCCTATGTTGCGAAACAGGTAAGACATCGACTCTCCGTTGTGAATGCGACGGATTGCCTCGGACAGGATCATGCTAATGTCGACCGTCTTGATCTTGGGACACTGCAGTTTCTGGATCTCATGTGGAATGGTGTTTGTGACGACCACCTGCAGAGGGCCGAGCAGATTATTAAGGAGTAATTACACATCATCTTCACCACACAGATGTGACCTGAGTGGCACTGTTTACAAACTCACTTGATTATCTTATCTACATAAGCAGCATCCACTAGGTGGCATGCTGGAGCCCAAACATCTCTGATGTTCATCTGATTTCAAAGTTCACAGTGATGTTAAACACACTGACAAGCTGTTTTTCTTTCTCCTTAACATTTCTGCAGTTGATGTGCCTCGTCATTATCTGTGCGCCTTGTCATTATCTAATCAACACTCACTGCCCTTTCAAAAATATTGCCTAATCCAGCAAACTGCTACTTAAAACAGAGCTTTCAATAGGTCGAAGAGATTACAATAGTGCATAGGTATGTGATTTGAGACACAGTGTTAGTGTGTTTATTTAAACTGGGATGCTGTCACATGGTGCTACACAATCTCTACACTATTTACACTTGTTTTATGTAGCACCAGGGTCCTGGAGAAATATGGTCTCATTTCACTGTGTATTGCATCAGCTATATGCACCGATCAGGCATAACATTATGATCAGTGACGGGTGAAGTGAATAACACTGATTATCTCCTCATCATGGCACCTGTTAGTGGGTGGGATATATTAGGCAGCAAGTGAACATTTTGTCCTCAAAGTTGATGTGTTAGAAACAGGAAAAATGGGCAGGAGTAAGGATTTGAGCGAGTTTGACAAGGGCCAAATTGTGATGGCTAGACCAGAGCATCTCCAAAACTGCAGCTCTTGTGGGGTGTTCCCAGTCTGCAGTGGTCAGTATCTATCAAAAGTGGTCCAAAGGAACAGTGGTGAACCGGCGACAGGGTCATGGGCTGCCAAGGCTCATTGATGCACGTGGGGAGTGAATGCTGGCCCTTATGGTCCGATCCAACAGACAAGCTACTGTAGCTCAAATTTCTGAGAGAAAGGCGTCAGAATACACAGTGCATGACGGGTCAGGGCTGTTTTGGCAGCAAAAGGGGGAGCAACACAATATTAGGCAGGTGGTCATAATGTTATTCCTGGTCAGTGTATGGCTGAAATGACAAAAGCTTCTTGACTTGACTTGCATTGCATCATTGCGTTAATTTCAAAGAAATGTGCACAAGCGACACAATAAATGATCGTAGAATATGTGCGGGCGGCCATCTTGTGTACACAAAGTTAATATCAAGTACAAATTAGTGTTAAGGGGAAAAAACAGTCGTAATTTTTGCAGATAACTATATCTGACTACAGACCTCATCGATGGCAGACTCCTCTATCAGACGTGGTGCGTCAGAGGACAGGATTCCGTGAGTGGCCATGACAAAGATTTTATAAGCACCTCGCTCCTTCAGCGTGTCAGCTGCTGCCAGAAAACTGTCCACATCATCGATAATGTCATCCTGTAAACGACAAGAAACATCAGACCAAATGTTTCAATCAGTAACAGATCTTAAACATGTTACCAAAACGTGTTTAAAAACAGAATCTAATACTTTAAATGATCTTAAAATCTCACCACGATGATGGCGATCCGACCTCCTACATCTCCCACTACGGTTATAGGAGGCTTTTCTTTTGGGATGAGTACTGTGGCGTAAAAAAAAAAAAAGACCCACATTAATAACCATGAGGTAATGATTAGTACAACTTCATAAACGTGTGTATGTACAGATTAGAAATAATATGAAGTGCGGCACAAAAGTGCGTACAAGGTATCTCCAGGCTGGGATGGATCGCGCCGATGTTTTTGACCGCAGGCGGAGAGTGTCGTCCATCCACAAGATCAGACTCGGCATCCTGCGCTTCACCGTGGATCACGGCAATGCCCAGCCGCAGCCTTTCAGCAAACGACTGTGCCCTGCAAAGCACATTGAGCAATTACTACATGACTAATTTCTGCACTCGCTTCAAGTCACTTATTCATAGCTATAAGTTTCTAAACTACCTTTTTGCTGACGATGGAGATTTGGCCACAATTACTGCATTTCTATAGTCAGGGATCTGTGTGTTAGAAAGAAAAAGAATCAGGGCAATCTAGCAGTCTAAACAATCGGTGAAGGTGCTATCTGGCTCTACTCTACTACACACCTCTTCCTGAATGTACTGCAGCAGGAACGGAGATGCTCGCAGGTTGTCTACTGGAATGTTAAAGAAGCCTTGGATTTCCTTCTGGTGCAAATCCATAGTGATGAGATGAGTCAAACCTGGTCCAAAAAAAAAAAAAACAAGGCAAATTAAATACTACAAATTTACTAATGCTGAATTGTAATATGTATAAGCTAAGATACTGGGGATACTGTATGTTTGGTTTGCTCCTGTTTTTATTTTACCAGCTGAGGAATATTGCTAAACTTAGGCAAGGAGTGTCCAAAGCCAAGATGGAGATGATTACATACATGTTTTTATCTCATCCTGTCTTGATTCCCTTTTCAGATGTCTTAGCAGTACATCAACACCTGAATACATCCGAGTCATCTAGATCTCATGTTACACCAATAGTGAATTTATATATATATATATATATATATATATATATATATATATATATATATATATATATATATATATATATACATATTTAGGTAGATAGATAGATAGGCTGATTAAACTTTGAATCCAGTTTCAGATTCTTATGAATACGTTTAGATCAGTGCATACAATAATATAAGGAGTCTGAGCTGCTCCGATTAGGGATTGCGGCTTGTTTTTCACTCAAAAGGAGACTGTGCTTTTGAGGTTGTAGCTCCTACACTTTGGAACTCTCTCTTCTTGGACGTAATCTTTAAAATGCAACTAAAGACCCACTTGTTTAAACATTGTTTTACGTATTGTATTCATGTACTACACAACAGTTTCTGGACGTTTTCCTGTGACATCTCTTCCTGAAAGGTGTTATGTAATTAAACTTTATTTACTCACAGTAAACCCAGCAGCTTTACCTGCTTTACACATCATAGAGGCCAGCAGTTTGGAGACGATGGAGCCTCTTTTCCTCATCTTGCACTGTTTACTGTAAGGGAAGTAGGGAATGACTCCGATAATGTTCCGTGCACACGAGGTCCTGCAGGCGTACACCATAATGAGCAGCTCCATGATGGTCGTATTAACATCCCTGTCAGGAAAAGGAGAACTTAGCAATAAAAATAATAACACGGCTGCCAGCTTTAACCCTTTATTATACAATAATAATCTCATTATTCTGCAGAACAGAAAGCCTGCAATTCCATGCAGCTGAGAATAGGTTTTAATAATCGTGTAAATGAAACCGAGGCTTTTTGTTCATATTAAAAAGATAGGATTTCTTACTTGGATACAGTCTGGATGATGAAGACATCTTTACCACGAACAGACTCTTGGATTTGAACCCTTGTCTCTGTGATGAAACAAAATCTATTTGTTTTTAAGTTCTGCTGTTTTGTGCTAGACTGTTATACAATCGTTGTGTCCTGAACAGACAAAGAGCTTTTCATCCTTGTAATGTGTATAAAAGTGAATTCGCTCCAATACACATAGCTTTGTGTCAAAATAAAGTGTGCCAGTGTCACAGTATCCTGGCAACCCGTTTTGCTTTCTCTGCGCTTCCTAGAAAGGAATGCAAGGAATGAGTACTTTGTGCAATCAACCAGGCTCTAAATACTCGCAGGTCAAAAAAAAAATCCAGGCGTTCACAGGAGCAATTTGTTGGCGTAAAAGCACATTTCGCTTATCTAATACGCAGGTCGGCTTAATGTAACTGGTTGTCGTATGGAAATATTCTGTCGTCTCACCTCTGTTTGCCTCCTGATAGACTTGCACCTTGCCAAGCTCCACACCCAACCGTCTGTACAGAAGCAGAGGCGAAAAAGAAAGAATGGAGTGAAATAGAAGGAAAAAGAAAGACACAGAAAGCCGATATAACATCAATGAAACGAACGGAGTTTCTTTCCATCCATCGTTTGTTAACCCAAATGTAATGCTAGTTACACATGTCCCTAGTTTTATGAACCCCAGAGAAGCCCCAAGCATAGTGAGAATCACCAGATGCCTTTGTTATGTGTACAGAATGCAGGGAAGTCATGAAATGATGCAATATTTGCAAAAGTCACCACCATCTTTCCCTGGAACCTTGTCAGAGTTCGCAAAGGGTTGAATGATGTTTTTAAAAACTCCCTCAACTCTCCTATCATTCTCAACCGGAACAAACACCATGCATGCGTACAGTAGCTACATGGTTAAATATGATCGACAAGTGCAATAATGTCAGAGACATCAGGGTGGTTTCCAAAGGCTCTGAGTAGATGGTGGTGAAAGAAACCCTGCCATGGTAGGATGGGTAAAGTGAGAGGTGAATGCAGCTTATGAAGCAAAAACCCAGTTGGGATGTAGCAAACTCATGGATGGTTTGGAAAATGACAGTGAATAGGTTAGCAAAGTTGGAGAGTCCTGTTATAAGAGTTCTGTAATGTTAAAAAGAATTCTATACGTCAAAGCTGACAACATGACAGGAGGCAATCAAGAAGAAACTGAAAAATTACTGAATGTCAGCAGCGGATCTTGGGAGGTCTCAGAATTCAGGTGATTCTTGTCAATTATGGACATAAGAAAAGGTGAAACAGAATCTAATTTCCAATCCACTGACTTTGATTCCCTGATGTAGAAGTGTGTCTGTATATCCATGCCACACTAAAATGCAAACATTATTACATATCAATATATATTACATCACCTTACTTTTCTATAGGGACATCACATACATATACAAAGTATAAAATGTTATACTGTACCGTTTTCATCAAAAGCATTATCTAGATTTAAAAATATATAACATGAAAGAAGTCCTCAACATGTCCTCAAAGTTGATGTGTTAGAAGCAGGAAAAATGGGCAAGCGTAAGGATTTGAGCGAGTTTGACAAGGACCTAATTGTGATGGTTAGACCACTGGATCAGAACATCTCCAAAACTGCAGCTCTTGTGGGGTGTTCCCGGTCTGCAGTGGTCAGTATCTATCAAAAGTGGTCCAAGGAAGGAAGGAACAGTGGTGAACCGGTGACAGGGTCATGGGCGACCAAGGCTCACTGATGCACGTGGGGATAGAAGGCTGACCCGTGTGATCTGATCCGACGGACGAGCTACTGTTGCTCAAATTGCTGACGTTTAGGTGTCGGAATACACAGTGCATGATGGGTCAGGGCTGTTTTGGGACCAACACAATATTAGGCAGGTGGTCATAATGTTATGCCTAATTGGCGTACACATCCACAGAATTTAAATTAGCATTCAGACCATAAAGTCAAAGAATAATCAAAAAAAAGTCAACGTTTAAATGTGTGTGTTGTCAGTAGGGCTGTAAGCAAGACCAAGACCGAGTTAATATTGAGTTTTAAGCCGATAGAGCAGATGTGAAGACTCAGTCTGAATAAAAATGAGTTAAGATAGAGTCTGAGTGAAAATGAGAGAAATTCAAGGTTGAGGTCTAAAATCATTTAATTGTTTTAAGCCTTTACTTAAACTTGTTGGATTCATTCCTTAATTGCGACAGTAATTCGGCCTTTTTCTCCCCTAAACTTATGAGCTACTTCTTGTTAAACTTGCAAAAAGAAAAAAGACAACACATTTATACAATGAGACCAATGCCAAGGTCAGTGCAAGTCAAAGTGCTGATTAGATTCAGAAAACATCTGGAGACCAGACACAAAATCTACAGCTCTCACTATCAGTGAGCTTTACCATCTGTAGTTGATCACACACCACCCTGCTCTGAGCAGGATTCTGAACTCACACTAACAGACAAAATGACCACTTTGTATAAAAATAAATTCAATCTAAGCCCTAGCCAACCGTTAGATTTTCAGTAGATTATCAGGATGGCATGATTTAAAGAAACTGTCCAGAACTGTCAAACATTGTGTTCATTATGAAAGGCATATCATCAAACCCAAGAAATGAAAATAAAGAGAATGTGGGCACAATCCGTTTATAAACCTTGCGTGAGACAGAAAGTCTTACAGAACACTTCCAAATGTAAGTATTTATGCATAAACTGTAACGCTGCTGAAAAAGGAGAAGGCTCCAAGTTTCTATGAAGCACAGCGGCAGCTTTATCAGCATTGACATGTTTTTAAAAAAAAAAAACATCAGAATTCTTGAATAGCAGGAAATGAATCACACCATCATCTTCAGGGGAAAAATCTTTCAGCATGACAATGATGCAGACACTCAGAGTAGAAGCTTAATCTTACAAATCAGCAGGAACAACAGACTAGATGAGTATGGAAAATGGAAACACACCCAAATTGACACACACCCTCCCTCTTCTACAGTCAAACAAACTTCCTGTCGATTTGAATACTGCACACACTGCATACACGCAAGAAAATCTGTGACACATGCAACTCAGATTTCCCAGTCTGATTTTTAACTCCCCTTTTGAGTAAAAACAGTTTCACACTTGGACTACTTGGTACACTTGAAGTAACTAAAGTATACACTAATTATTTATATGACAAGTAACAGATTAAACCAAAGAAAAATAAAAAGAGGTAGAGTCTGCACCCTTAGGATAAAGTTAAAAAACTTACAAATTATTTTCTTCTTTACTTTCTGTATTAATATTATTTCACCCCAAGTGTACACACAGCAGATTGCATGATACACGACATTCAAAATCTTTTTTTCCTTCTAATTTTGCTTTCATTTTGACATGTAAATGTATTTAAATGTGGCATGGATTCTCTTCCAAAATCCTACAGGGTGAAAAAAACATCTGTTAGAAATCACTGTGCAACTGAGGATTAAACCCCCAACAGAGACATACAGATAACCCTTTTGCTCTCAGTTTATCTATTCAAGCCTGAGAGTGATTACACAATACACAAGCCCAAAGTTAAACAGACAACGCTGCAAAGTAACACATAATAGAAGACTGCAATAGCAAACCTACTCTGCAATCCTTTTACCCAGCTCTCTGCTGGATGGGTTGGAGTTGGCCGTGAAAATGACCAGGCCTCCCTTTGTGGCGTTCATAGTCACTGGATTCTTGGCGCTGACCCCAAGGGACTCAGACAGTGGCTCCCTGGGCTCCCAGGCACTGCTGAGCCCTTCCTAATAACAGGATCACAGGCAGACCTGTTAATTTAACATCACACTTATGCAAGTATCTCGGGAAAAGTCCTGTAGGAAGAATAAGAGAAAGACCATACAGTCAGTTGCATTTGAATTAAATAATAACAAAAATAAACACAACAATATAAAATAAATACAACATTCTTTCACGTTTTATTAAGAGACAAGGATATCTAAAGGGCCCCCTCTATGGCCTAACATACATTTAATCCGTGTCCAAGAAATCAGGAAGATCGATTAAACACTGCCATCTATAAGGATGACCACCATCTTTAAGGCTTTTTAAAATGTACTTTGATGAAATGGAAACATCTGGATCAGAGCTTCCTGTGAGGAGGGCTTTATTATTTTAACTTGTGCTGGTGAAAATGCTCCATTCCTTCAAAAATAAAAAAATAATGGGAGAAAAATACAAAAAGCAAAATCTTAATCATGTTAAATAAACAGTAGGTACGAGCAAAGTCCTTGACTATGAATATAGCCTGCTGGACTGAAGAAACTTGTAGTAAATCTTAGACTATTATAAAGAATTCTACATGTGATGAAGACATGTAACTTTTTTAATTAAGCGTTGATGTGCATGATTATATTACAGTTTATACACCTGAGCATCACGTCATTAGTAGGTGAATTTATTCAAGTGACGCATCAGTGAGCAATGAGAAATGTGTTTAGGGTTTGACCTTGTTTCATTTTCTCACTTCCGAGTAAGGGAATCAAGTAAAGAAAACAAGGGGATGTAATGAAAGTAATATACTCAATGGCCAGAGGTTTTGGGACACCCCTCCAAATCACTGAATTCAGGTGTTGTTTCTCAGGGGTTGGGCTTGGCCCCTTAGTTCATGGGATAGGAACTCTTAATGCTTCAGCATACCAAGATATTTTGGACAATTTCATGCTCCCAACTTTGTGGGAACAGTTTGGGGATGACCCCTTCCTGTTCCAACATGACTGCACGCACAAACCAAGATCTATAAAGACATGGATGAGGGAGTTTGGTGTGGAGGAACTAGACTGGCCTGACCTCAACCTGATATAACACCTTTGGGATGAATTGGAGACTGCGAGCAATTCCAAAACTGGGACATCTGCTTTTACATGCACATGAATGTAATATAGAGTTGGCCCGCCCTTTGCAGCTATAACAACTTCAGCTGTTCTGGGAAGGCTTTCCACAAGGTTTAGGGGTGTGTTTATGGGAACTTTTGACCATTCCTCTAAAAGCACATTTGTGAGGTCAGGCACTGATGTTGGACGAGAAGGCCTGGCTCACAGTCTCCGCTCTAATTCATCCCAAAGGTGTTCTATCGGGTTGAGGTCAGGATTCTACAAAGACAGTCAAGTTCCTCCACACCAAACTCACTCTTCCATGTCTTTATGGAACTTGCTTTGTGCACTGGTGTACAGTGATGTTGGAACAGGAAGGAGTCATCCCCAAACTGTTCCCACAAAGTTGGCAGCATGAAATTGTCCAAAATGTCTTGGTGAAGCATTAAGAGTTAATTTCACTGGAACTAAGGGGCCAAGCCCAACTCCTGAATTCAATGATTTGGAGCGGTGTCCCAAAACTTTTGGCAATATAATGTAAAAAGCAACCACAGATTTCCTAATATCATAAATCGTCAGAAACTCGGACAGCTTAAGCTAGTCGCCATTAAACAATTGCCATCAACACTACAAAAATATTCGTAAAATAATATTTCTGTTACAAAAGGGCGTTTTTATTGCTAGTATAGGCAGCTAGTAGTTTCCTAACCAGCTAGTTAACAAGCTAACGACCACTCTATGCAAATACACATGGACAGACAGATAAGCTATGCTAGCTGAGATTAACATCACCTTCTGCCAATGTAGATTACAAAAAAAACAAAAAAAAGCAACGTCACCTTAAACATGGCGCTGGTTGTAATGTCTAGGTATATATTTCTGATATTTACATCTGCTTCTCTTACCAGTTTTGGCCTTTGTTCCGTCTCGCGCTTGCTTTACTGGACAAATGCAGAGTGGACACACAAAGTGAAAACAATCAGCAGTAGCGTACAGTAGTAATGGCCGCCAAAATTGCGGTTTTTCAAAATAAAAGCCTCGATACGTTACACCAGAAGAAAACTTGAAATCGTATGTTTTAGTACGATGGCTATCCACTGTATGAGTTTCCTGATTTACTGTTATACATGTAAGTTGGATATTATTATCATTATTATTATTATTATTATTATTATTAATATTACTACTACTAATAATAATATTATTATTATTGTTGTTGTTGTTTTGTTGTATTTTTTTACGTCTTATATAAGTGAATATTCTATAACGTCTTAAAACATACGCAACTTCCGCTTTGGGAAATATGACGCAAACGCGCTGTGATTGGTGGATTTGGCGCGGTGAACGCGGTCCGTGTTGTTTGGCGCCATTTGTGGCAAAGGAACAAGTTCAATTTTATATATATATATTTTTACAGTAAATGGTTTACGTCCGCTTTAAATCTTTAAATATTTTCCTCACAAATGTTTACACTTCAGTGAGCGTTTGCCTGCGATTATTTACACGCGTGTCATGTGTATTTTGCTAACTCTGTAGCATGTAAGTCATTGTTATTGAGGAATAGTTCGCTAGTCAGCGAGATAACCAGGTTGACTAGTTGTTTGTGTTTATTTTTATTATGTTTATTAGTTATTGGACACCGTTTTGCTGATATGGGTTTGTGTTAATTTCACCGGCACTTTCTTTGACATGGACAATGCATTTTCCTGGCTTTAGTGTTAAGTAAAACCGCTGGTGAGTGTGTTTATCTTTATCTCTTGGGCACTGTACTTTACTATCAACCAGTTTAGGGTTAACGTTAACTAGCAACATTGTTGGGTTTACAGATATATTCCTGAACTAGCCAGTTAAAGTTATTGTGGTGAATAATTGTATCTTTTTCCATCCCTATCACTATAACCTATTTAGATCTCTAATTTTGAGATACTTCAGAAATGGCTGGACTTGTTGCCATGGCAACTGGTCTTGAGGATTTTGAGGCTACCCAGGTTTGTCCTCATGATTTCTGAATTATAATGATTTTTTAAAATTATTATTATTTCATGATTTCACCTTTTTTTAAAATTCAGCCATGCAAGAAGTCGAGGAAAGATGACGAGCCACCACCAGCAACACCAAAGACCATCACAAACTACTTCTTGCCTTTACCCAAGCCTGTGGACAAGCCTTTCTCCCCGCCCCGATCAAACAACATCAGGGACTACTTTCGGAAACCAGCAACCGCTCAGGAAAAGACTACCTGTTCCCAAAAGAGCAGTCCACTTCAATCCAAAGAGATTCAGTCGTTTACCTATGAAGAAGTCTCTCCTAAGGTGAGTAGAGTGCCGAGGCAAAAACGGACCAGGAAAGCCAAGGAAAAACAGAACAAGTTACGGGAGGAGGAGGAACAGGAAATGCTCACTGATAACTGTATATTAGAAAGCCCAGATGAATTATTAACAAAAGAAGGAGGCAGCCCATCTGTGCAAACAAACAATGAAAACTGCGTCGATGAAGAACCTTTAAAAAGCAAGAATGCCACAGATACCAGCACAGATGAGAGAAAAGCAAAGGTGCAAAATCCTAAACGTAAGAATTTAGCTTCCCAAAATCAGACCGATGATAATTTTGTTGATGATGATGCGTCGGCTCAAGAAGACAAGTGTAGAGTTAAAAAGTCTGCGGTGAGGAGAAACAGAAAAGCTAACGTCGGACAGAGTGAGACGTGCAACGCTGAGCAGGATCAGTCTCTGCATGACGCCAGTATGGAGGTCAATGTAGATGAAATGTCTGTGTTGAGCTGCAGCACCATTACTGTGTCCTTTGAAGAATTTTTACAGAGCCAGATGCAAAACCAGGATGAGGTTGCTGCTGATACCAAGTCGGACGCTTGTGCTGCGGAAAGCTCCGAAGTGAAGTCTTGCACGGATGCAAGTGATCCGGTCACTGCTGCCGTGTCACCAAGAACCCTTACGGTCCAAGCTGAAGTGCATCCGATCTCCCCCAATCATGAGACGGTCAAAAGCCCTCAGTTAAAAGTGGCCTCAATTTTCACTAAGAATAAAAAGGACAGCCAGTTAAAGGATAGCAAAAAGCCATCCTCTGATAACCCACAGGTGAGCACAGACATTCTGCCAGGCCTTAAGAGAAAATCTAATGTCGTACTTCATGAAGAAGATTTGGAGCTTGCTGTGGTTGAATCCAGCTCCACTCCTAAATGCACCCAAGAAGAAAGGAAACAGTTCATGAATGCTTTCAAGCGGCCTGGTCTGGACGGATCTAAAGGTAAACCCAGCAAAGGCCTGAGCAAATCGAAACCAGCTAAAGAAAACGCATCAGAGACGACGGAACCCGAAAAGAAAGCTGATGAGACCGATCCTGACCCGACCGTGTCAGAACAGAGTACAGAGCAACAAAAGACTAAGGGTGGTGGAAAGAAAAGAGGTAGGAAGTCTGTGAAGAAAGACCAGACAGACCAGTCTGAAGAAGTACCGGTTACTCCGAAGCCAGACGAACCTCCGGCATCTGTAGAGGTAGAAAACAAGACAGGTTCAGTTGATGACAGTGAAAAGCAATGTGTCAAAGAGCTTAGGAGGTCTACCAGAGAGCAGACACGCAGACAGGCAGCTTCTGCACCTGAAAGAAATCCGTCTCCTTGCAAGACAAGAAGCCGCGAGAAGGCAGAAACATCTGCAGCTTCCCACCAGGATGACGTAATTCATGCTTCCACACCAAAGTCTCACAGGGTCAAACAGAATGTTTACAAAGCTGAGATGCTTTATCCCCTCAACAAACGAGAAAGCCCCATCAGGTACGTTCCACCTGGCTGTGTTAAATATTTAACATGTTGGATTGCTGATTGATATAATTTTCAAAGATAACTTACTTTCTGTTCATATCATGTTTTATTGATCAGAATGAGATTCACCAGAGTGTTTCCTTCTTCTGCCACCAAAAATGGAGATTTTGAAATATTAAGTCCTCTTTCAGTGCTGGTAATTTTTTCTTTATTTCTTTAAAAAAGGGGTCATGATGATTCCACGGTAACATGCTATCAGTTACTATTTATTTATTTCGACTCAGGAATCAAACTCGATGAGAAAACAGGCTAAAAAGTTGGTGCAGAAAGCCAAAGCGCTGCAGAAAAGTAAGCGGTCCGCTGCAGGGGAGAAGCCCGCCGTGCGACGCTCCACGAGGAGCAAAGAATCGAGCCAAATAAATTACTGTGAGGATGAGGTATGGCATTTCAGCTTACCTATATTCTGCTTTATGTTGTAGAAATTTTAACCGTTTCATTCTGGTGTCCATTTGTTTTAAGTGGCTTCTTTAACGGCGTCTGGTTTTCAGGACTCTGTTGTGTTCCTGGAGGACGTAATAAGCAGCCCAGCACCTGCGACTCAAGACAGTCAGAAAAAACTTCGCAGTCTAAATGACGTTTTAGGCAAAAATATGCCTCCAAGTAAGACTTTAAAGAATTCTTCAGGTAATGCATTTCTACAATGCAGCATGTACTGTTTACCTTTTTCTTTTTTGTATAAAGTAACAACCTATTTTAATTCTGGTTGGTTTTGCAATTTAGCTTCTAAACTTGGTTCAATGCTTGTGGAAAGAAAAGCCCAGAGACCTTCAGCCATCATCTCTATACTTGATGACAGCAGGTATTACTTTAGAAATAAATCCTTAATCTTTAAATACATTATAGAAATGTTTCCCAGACAGCTGTGGTGTTTCTTTAAACATTTTAATTGAACAGTCGTGAGGGTTCAGAGAACTCTCAAGATGATGAGCAGTTCCTGGCGAAGAGGGAGTTTCTGAAAAGTGGCCTTCCGGAGTCTTTTAAGAAGCAGATTGCTAAGATGACAGCTAACAGAGAGGCGTACACACAAGCCTGTACTTCATTCCAGTCTGTGGTTCACGTGCAACAGAGAGCCATGGGTGAGCTGACGCTCCTGAACGCTGTGTCTGTTTATCATCACTGTTATGCATTAGTTATGCATGTTTGGTTTGTCATTGCCGTGGACAGATTGCTCTATGTGGACTCTTCCCTGGCCTGAAAATCCGTTCTTGAGTTGCCTGAAGGAGTGTTATAATACCCCATCCACCCCATGTGTGTCACTGGAGGACCATGCAGGCGACTTCACTGTTCCTGCTCAGAGAACCTGCAGAGTAGAGGTTGGTTATGTGTGTCTGGCTTTTGGCTCTGTGTTTATCTGTGTGTCTGTGGCTCTGTGTGTGTGTGTGTCCATGTCCCCTTTTTTTTCCTGGTGGGGTGTGGTCTGTGTCCCTGCTTGTGTGTGTGTGTGTGTGTGTGTGTGTGTGTGTGTGTGTCTGTGTCCCTGTGTCTGTGCTTGTTTTGTGTGTGTGTGTGTGTGTCCGTGTCCCTGCTTGTGTGTTTGGGTGTGTCCCTGCGTGTGTGAGTGTGTTTTTGTGCATGGAAATAAAATAAAGAAATGTAATTAAATCTGTCTACTCTCGTCTTGCAGAAATGTTTTGTAGCGTATATGACGATGGATTTTTAGCTTTGAAATAGTCACTATAAATCTGCTTGTGGAATAACTTCTCTTTCTGTAATCTTCTCAGGTCTCTGGGAGGCGAGAAATTTTTACAGAGCCTGTTCGAGAGCGATTGCTAGAGGAAATTAGCACATCCAATCCCTCTTTCCCTGTCCAGAGATTTTTTACTCGATTCCTAAAGAGACACCAAGAATATGTACAGGCTGCTTTTGCTGGTGAGAATGTATTACTGCCTGTCTTATTTTGGATTCCATTCTTTTTGTTGCAAATGAACATTAAAGATAAAAATGCTTATGTCTGATTGTTTCCTTAATGGTTAATGTCCTCAGAATCTGAGGGTAGGTCTAAAGCAGCTCCTACTGAGTCCGTTGGAGGAAAGCGTAAGCGTGTAGATGAAGGAGACAGAGCAGGCAGGCTTGCCAAGAAACAGAAGTCTGTTCATAAGGAGGAGGACACCATAGTTATAGAGGACAGTCCAGGTTCTGCAAGTGGAGGAACACCAGAGGCAACTGACTCCGTGGCTCGTAGCTCAGGCCGGAGGAGACGATCACTGAGAAACAAGAAGGGGACAGAAGATGAGCCCAAACCCACAGAGGACAAGAAGCAGTGTGACACTGTCATTATACTTGACTCTCCCACTTCAGAATCATGTGCCAAAGGTTAAGAGAAAATATATTAGGTTTCTTGTTTGTTGGTTTACATTTTTAAAGCTCTTCCATTCATCTAGATCTATATTGGCTGAAATTAATTTTACTGTCATCTTGAACTAATTGTGAATAACTTCCTCCTTTATGAGGCATAGTATAATTTTGTCATTGTTTATTGTTCATCATTTTCCCAGATTGTGTTACTGAGGATGTGCCCTGGACCGAGAAGTACCAACCCCAGCAATCTAGTGACATCATTGGAAACACCGCCTCTGTTAGGAAGTTGCACAGGTTCGCACTGTTTAGGATGATATGATTATTTTTCCAGGAATACAGTAAATTAGGAAGTTGCACCATTGATGTTTTTTTTTTATTTTATTGTTTTATTATGTAGTTGGTTGAAGGAATGGAAACTCAGGGCTGACCGTGAAGAAAGAAAAAAGCAGCAGGAGAAAAAGCACGAGGACGATAGTAATGGTAAATAACACTGCCGTTCTTGAGGCTCCAGGAAGGCTGATGTGTCTGGGCCTGTGTATTCCTGACTGTGCTCTGTGTTCTTGTGTAGACTCCTGGTTAGGTGACAGTAGCGAGGGGCTGGAGGATGCAGAGGACATGCTTTGTAACACATTGCTCATCACAGGCCCCACCGGAGTGGGAAAAACCGCTGCCGTTTATGCCTGCGCTCAAGAGCTCGGCTTCAAGGTGTGTGTTCTCGGGTGTAATGCATTTCTAAGGGTGACTGGTTAAACATATAACAAAGATTATGGAAATTGTTCATGGTATGATAACCTACTCACAAGAAATCAAAGAAATTTTGTCTCTAAAACACATGCAAAACCTGGCAGCAGAGTTTAGCAAAGTAAGATGCTAAATAACAGTAGAGCATTACACAGTCTGCGCTCCCTAGTTGAAGAAACAGATTGTTTTAGTATAATGTACAGGGAGTTTAAAGGCAGGAAGTTGCGAAATCCAATCTATTTTGTAAACAAGGGATGAGAACCACTGGAGTAAGGAACTTGTTTAGATAAAAACAAGCAAGCAGTTACACTGTAACAAACAGAAAGGCATTTAAATCTGTATTATGAAGAAGTTAACGTTGAGGCAGATGTCAGATCGTACGCTGTGCACATAATTGTGAAGCCACAACACTGTAACAGCTCTAATAAAGATCTGTCTTTAATGTTACACTCTGATTTTATTTTCTGTCCTAGGTGTTTGAAGTAAATTGTTCCTCTCAGCGAAGTGGCCGTCAGATCTTGTCTCAGTTGAAAGAGGCCACCCAGTCTCATCAAGTGGACATTCACGGGATCAATTCCCATAAGCCCACTTACTTCAACAGCTACAGCAGCGGTAGTCTTTCAACCAAACCTGGATCTTCACCTAGTGAGTAGATGCTAAAAACTCCAAACATGCTGAATTGATCTCTTGTACCCCTGATATTCTGTTTTATTTCTAGGTCTTGAATCTTCCTTTGATCCATTGAGTTTTGGTGCTGATTCAGAGGGCTTTGTTTACTCAGTTTTTCTTTTCTGCTCACAGGGAAAGTGAGCTCTCCTAGACGAGTTGTGTCCTCACCCAGGAAACCACCACAGTCACCTCGAGGTGCTACATCAAGGAAAGGAACCCTGGCACCAAAATCATTGGCTAATTTCTTCAAAATGGGTGGAAGGCCTACAGGCAAAGGTGACCCTAGTGAAGATAAAAAGGCTCAAACAAGTAAGTGTCATATGCAAAGTTGAATATAAGAAGCAGTGTTCTCTGATCAAATCCTCTTACTAGACAGGTCAGGGAGACAAGTATTTAAGAAAATTCTAAAGCGTCTTGCTTAAAGCTGTTCTCCTGTTAAAAAGGCTGTCCCAAGACATCTGGTAAAGTCACACAAGCTGAGTGTAAGAGTCAAGAGACTAAAGCCTCCTCTGAAGAGCAGAGCAAGAGAACAGCCACATCTCTCATCCTGTTTGAAGAAGTTGATGTCATATTTGATGACGATTCTGGTTTTCTGGCTGCAGTTAAAACCTTTATGACAACCACCAAAAGGCCCGTCATCCTAACAACCAGCGGTGAGTGCCAGAATATTGTCTGATTGGTTTGTAACATCATTGACAGAATATAGCAAATAGTCATGTCAATCTTCATCATTCATCTTCAGATCCTACATTCAGTGCAATGTTTGACGGCTACTTTGATGAAATCCTTTTCAAGGCTCCCTCTTTGGTAAGACGGTTTGTTTTTCAGATGATTATCCAGTGTCACTACCGAAGTGCATATCTAGTCTGTGATTAATGACTCCATCGTGTCTCAGGTGGATGTGACAAGTTACCTGCAGCTGCTGTGTCTCGTGGAAAATGTGAGGACGGACATGCAGGACTTGTCATGTTTGCCGCATTGGAACAGATGTGACGTCCGACAAAGCCTCCTGCACCTGCAGTTCTGGACCCGCAGTGGAGGAGGACGCCAGGTTCCACGTCCCTTCTTACAGACAGGTGAGTATGTGTAGGTCTAGAAATGGGATTAAATTGTGCAATGTGACGAGCTTCATCTTTTCAACACCTTATTTCTCTTCACTCAGGAGCATCTGAGGGTGAGATCAAGAACGAGGCTGCTAAAGCGGAAAGTGATGCGCTACCTCCTCCCGGTGTACCACCCTGTCATATAGGATTCACAGAGTCTTTGTTAGGCCTTCTAAACACCCAGCAAGAAAAAGGAGTAGAAGACTTGTTAAAGGTTTTTAAATTCTATTGAAGTGTTGTAGAAATGTCTTTTGTTAATCTCATGTATGCTTCAAGTACAATACCTGTTGTGTTTCAGAGTGAACCTTCAGCTGTAGACAGGATGAGCTGGCTCAATATTCTCTCAGAAGCTAAAAGGAGAGGTGTGAATTTGCTTTACTCAAATTTGGAAGTGCTGCTCCCGCTGCCCATTCGTCCATCGCCAGATTCTGTCAACAGACAACGGTTGCCATCGAACACAGAACCACAAACCGGGCTCATAGCTAGATACAGCAATGTAGTAGAACAGGAAGAGCATTCTGATGACACAAGCCCTCTCAAAGTGTCCTGTAGAATGAGGCAGAAAAAGCAGTTGAACACAGACAGTAAAAGTGCTCTTCAGTCAGACTCGGAATCAGAAGATGGCTTTCTCTCCCTGCCTAAGCCTAGTTCTGACACCAAACCAGCACAGGATGAGGCTGCTCAGGATCCACCAGCATCCAAAACTGTGAAGGTGAAAGTTGAGTTGTCTGATTCTGAAAAGAAAAAGAGTCAGTCTGTGTCACGGTGCCTGAGCTCCTTAGCTGAGTATTTGGACCACATGTCTTTCCTGGACACGTCTCTGCACCACGAGCCTCCTCAAGCAGGAGGAGAATGCAGACCACAGAACTTCACCGGGGCAGGAGCGGCGGTCAAATGCGGAATGACTGATGATGCTCGCCTGGAGTGTGGAGGTCATGTGAGCAGGTTTGACTCAGAAGAAATCCAAGCTGTGTTAGGGAGTCTGAGTTTTTCTAAGTGTAAGGCGACAATCTCTGAAGCCTGGAATAAAGTCCAGGGGTTGGAGGAGCCCACCAAGACGGAGACTGTGGAAGAGCTCACCCTTCCTGTTGCATCACACAGGCAGAGATTTGAGCTATCTCACAGCAAACTACTTGAACCCAGGTGAGGATACAACAACTGTGTAAATTAGATTTTTTTTTCTTCTTTTTGAGCTGGATATGCAACTTTTTAAAAAAAAATCATCGGCTCAAGCAAGCATGACTGGACAAATTTACAATATTTACAGGATTACTTCCTGTTTTAGGTTAAACAATGGTTTAGAAAAGCACGTTGCGGTTCACAGATAAAATAGGATACATCGAGTAAATAAAGCAAATGACTCCAAATCAGAAAATGTATCAGCTAAAAGGTTTCATCTAAACCGATCATGGTCACACAAAAGCAAAGGAAGATTATCAGATAAATATTGCATTAAGTAATGTCAGGTTTTAACTCTTAAATACTACTTATTAGTTCATGGCTATAAATAAGACAATTCTTTCTGAACTGATAGTTTTATTGTGCTAAAAGCTTTGACTTCATATACTCAGAACAGATGAAGCATCTCTATAGAGCTTGAAGCTAAACAGCTGATATAAATGCATACGAGTGACCGCAGGAGAGAATCTGCTACAGGAGCCACTATAGTTAATGTCTAGAAAACTGGAGTCATTTTTTTTTTCTGCCAATGTTTGATTTGATCTATTGTAAATGCTTTGCTAGTCTACCTCTGACTGCAGTTTACCAAAATGGTAACCCCTGTTCCAGAGATGTACATTATACAGCATTAGAGCAAAGAGAAAAATGATGATGAAAAGCTTAACATGGATATGTTTAGAGTTGGGTGCTGCGAGGCAGAAAACAGAAGGATGTAAGGAGATGAGAAGTCTGTTTAGTGATGTAATTCTGTTTACCATTTAACTGTCAACATTTTCAGCATGAGTTTAACGGAGTTAAACTTCTGACCATGTAAGTTCTGACCTCTGAACATTATGTTGCATCAAAGGGTGATGGATATGAGGAGGGAAGTGATGAATACGGTCCTCACCAGCCGATCATTCAGTACACAGGGGAACAAAGTGGCAGCGACCGTGGACTACCTGCCCTCTCTGCGCACCATTTGCAGATCAGAAAGGCTAAAGGAGCAGGGCAAGGTCAAACGCAGGTAACATTTTTGTGAGCTGTATCTGTACTCAGATATACTCATTCATTGTCTGCCGCTTATCCGAACTACACTCGGGTCACGGGGAGCCTGTGCCTATCTCAGGCGTCATAGGGCATCAAGGCAGGATACACCCTGGACGGAGTGCCAACCCATCACAGGGCACACACACACTCTCATTCACTCACACAATCACACACTACGGACAATTTAGAGATGCCAATCAACCTACAATGCATGTTTTTGGACTGGGGGAGGAAACCGGAGCACTCAGATATACTTTAAATTTAAATTTATCTTAGGAAATTTCATAGCTTCATAATCAGATGTGTTGAATCACAGTGTTAGAAGATTAGTTCAAGTTCAGAGGTTAAAGTGATGGTGGCTGGAAGCTCGAGTACAAATATTTTGAGTGATTGAGTGTTTATCATATTAGAACAAATTGTTTTATTAATAAAAAAGTATCCTATAATGTTCTTAAAACAGCCCTCTACTCACTAATCCCTACTTTTTTAAAATCAGGAGCAGTAACAAGAACAATTCTAGGGACAATAAAATAACTAAGCTATTTATAAAACATGTGAAAGACAACGGTTACATTTATGCGCTACCTCTCACACTGCTGTACATCACAGGATTGAAAGAATACACAGTACTAGTACAGAGCATACTTTATGGCAATAATCCCTACTTATGACTTGCACAATTTCTAAAAGTCTTATGTGGTTGTATTCACTCACAAATGCAGGAAGGCACCAGAAGATTTATTGTCTTTCCCAAATGAATCTCGCTTCAAATTCTCCTGTTATTCCGTTTATATTCACCTTCAATAAAAACCTTGCAGAAATTCTGCAAAGTGGCACTCGAAGACGAAGCATTTTCAGAGATGTGCAAGGACAGGATGTGGGCTCACATCTCTCGCCTTGAAACAAACTTTCATGTCACGGACACTTCTGTGGCTATTTTGAACGTGTCAACGCCTTGGGTAATGCAACAGACTGAGTGTGATGAGGGGGAGGGGAGAGGGGTGTAAATTAGTTTCCAAAATGTGGTTTTTGAGGTACGATGAAACATACATGAATAGCTGGCAGTTTTCGTGGTGTTTAATGTATTGCTTTTCTTCACAGGTTCATGCACTACCTTGATAGCATTCACCTCGAACTACCTAAAAGCACTCTTCTGCACCTGGCCTCAGATTTTCCTTGAATTGTTTGATGGCACTGTGCTGAAGCATCCTGCTTGTGGCAGCTGGATTATATCCATTTGTACAGTAACATTATATGCCGTGATAGCAGGTGAAGTTTTATGTTGGTGGATTTTCTTTTTGATTTTCTTGTGGGGTTTTTTGTTTTTGTTTTTTTTTTAAATCTGAATGTATGGAGAGCTTAACGTTTTGTACTTTTATCATGTAGTATGTTTTATGAAGTAATACATTTGTACTTACGACTTGTTAGAAAGCACGTTTCCAACGGAAAATGTATATAACACTGAAAAATTGTTCTCCGAGACGTCTATAGGCTGCTCTGGTAGTTCAGTGCCTTCTTCACTAACTTCACAGTTTTAATATCAGGCACTAAAATTCAACTCGCTATTTTCTGATTGTTTTCTATCCGAATTAACATCCCTTGATTAGTATTAATATTTACAACTACGACTTTATTTAATCTCTCAATGAAATCAAAGAATAAATGTGTATTTTTTACAACCGAACATGTATGTCAAGATCCTTTTTTGCCATTTCACTGTTTAAACTCACAGTTTAACAAGTCTTAACATGTCATTTCATGTCCCTCAAGCTGAGAAAGCAATAAATTATATTCTTCCAAAATGGTATCTGCAATTCAAGCTGTAATTTTATTTGATATATTTTAACATTTATATTAAAAGAATGTGGATACATGAGCATCACACTTGTATGTGGGTCTTGGTATAGAATGTCTCTGCATTGTGTAGTATTACAATTTCTTTTCACTGGAAATCCTCAAACCCTGTTCCAAAGCATAGACCTTCATGAAGACCTGGCTTGAGCCCTAACTCTGAATCAACCCCACTGAACACCTTTGGGATGAACTGGAACACCGACTGAACCCCAGACCTCCTCACTCTTACAACATCAGTGTCTGATCTCACTAATGCTCTTGTAGCTGAATGATCACTAATCCCCACAGTCACACTCCAACATCTAGTGGAAAACCTTCCCAGAAGAGAAGAGCGCATTATGAACAGGAAAAGCAGACAAAATTTGGGCTTGGATGTTCAAGTACATGACTTATGGTCAGGTGTCCACACAATATAATGTATATGGGATTTATTAAAACCTCAACAACAAAAAGCAAGCAGAAATGATGAAATATTCAGAAATAAAAATTTATTTAAATATGGAACCTAATATTTGAGTGGTTGGATTATCATCTGAGGTGAGTCCATGGGATTTATTATATTTATGTTTAAAGAGGCCTCTGGATGCATTATTTAAAAAAAAAAAACTAAAAAAAAAAACACTTTGGTGATGTGTGTGTGTGTTAAGCATCTTCGGTGAGGTGTGTGAGAGAGAGTTGGACTGTCATCAGAGGTGAGTCCATGGGATTTATTATATTTATATTTTAAAAGGCCTCTGGCTGCATTAAAAAACATTAACGTCCTCCTTGGTGTGTGTGTGTGTGTGTGTGTGTGAGAGAGAGAGAGAAGCAGCTTCGGTTAAGTGTGTGTGTGTGAGAGAGAGAGAGAGAGAGAGAGAGAGAGAGAGAGAGAGAGAGAGAGAGAGAAAGAAGCAGCTTCGGTTAAGTGTGTGTGTGTGAGAGAGAGAGAGAGAGAGAGAGAGAGAGAGAGAGAGAGAGAGAGAGAGAGAGAGCAGCTTCGGTTAAGTGTGTGTGTGTGTGAGAGAGAGACCGAGAGAGAGAGAGAGAGAGAGAGAGAAGCAGCTTCGGTTAAGTGTGTGTGTGTGTGTGTGTGTGTGTGTGTGAGAGAGAGACAGAGAGAGAGAGAGAGAGAGAGAGAGAGAGAAGCAGCTTCGGTTAAGTGTGTGTGTGTGTGTGTGTGTGAGAGAGAGAGAGAGAGAGAGAGAGAGAGAGAGAGAGAGAGAGAGAAGCAGCTTCGGTTAAGTGTGTGTGTGTGTGTGTGTGTGTGAGAGAGAGAGAGAAAAGCAGCTTCGGTTAAGTGTGTGTGTGTGTGTGTGTGTGTGTGTGTGTGTGTGAAAGAGAGAGAAGCAGCTTCGATGAAGTGTGTGTGTGAAAGAGAGAGAAGCAGCTTCGTTGAGGTGTGTGTGTGTGTGTGTGAAGCAGCTTCGTTGAGGTGTGTGTGTGTGTGTGTGTGTGTGTGTGAGAGTGAGAAGGAGCTTCGTTGAGGTGTGTGAAAGAGAGAGAAGCAGCTTCGATGAAGTGTGTGTGTGTGTGTGTGTGTGTGAAGCAGCTTCGTTGAGGTGTGTGTGTGTGTGTGTGTGAGAGTGAGAAGGAGCTTCGTTGAGGTGTGTGTGTGTGAAAGAGAGAGAAGCAGCTTCGATGAAGTGTGTGTGTGTGTGTGAAGCAGCTTCGTTGAGGTGTGTGTGTGTGTGTGTGTGTGTGAAGCAGCTTCGTTGAGGTGTGTGTGTGTGTGTGTGTGTGTCGGTCAGTCAAGTGAGAGGAGGAGTGGCTTCCCCCTGATTCACTGTTACTCCGCTGGTTGATTACGGAGCTGAGCGCTTGTGTGTACCCTGGAGCCCGGTTTAACAGGAGAGAATGGAAATGTTTTACGTGAAAACGACCGCATCGATATCCTAAAGTTTGTTGTTGTTTGTTTTTTACCTGAAATTCCTTTACACCACGCTTCATATGGCAAATCGTGACAAGAATAAAAAGACTCTTCTGGAGCTGGTGAAGCAGCCGGAGAACAGTAGCTGTGCTGACTGCGGCGCCACAGGTCAGTCAAACCGCTGAAGGGCATCACACATCCACACCACAGCCTCGTCACTGCGGTGTGCTTATTCACTAGCCTTTATGTTTTTACTAAGATTTCAATAAATATTTCCAGATTTTTGTTAAAGATTGAAATATAGGCTGTAGAGAGCAGCCCCAGTCGCACCTGTTCAAACAAACTAACTGGGCTGCTGGTCTAGATTTTATAGGGAAGGAAGGGAAATGCTGTAAAGTTAAGATCTCTCCCAGTAAATGGTATTAAATACATTTATAAACCTACATTATACCATACTATAAAGAACAGTTTAAATTAATAGCATAAACAAACAAACATTAAAGTCAGTGTTTGCTGTGACAGCCCATTGTGTCTTCAGCTTAAAACACCACCTTCTTGTTTGTTGGTTTTGTTTTTCTTACATAATATGTTGCTTTATTTATTGAAACCTGTACTGTCTCAAAAATCAGAAGTCCTAATATAAATAACTATAACACTATAGTGTTGCGCAAGGCTTTTGGACAGTATTGTATCAGGGTGCTGAAGACTTTTGCACTATTGTTTGCATAGCTGATAAAATCCTGTTTCTCTTTCTCATCTGTCAAGGCAGGAAATAGCAGCTGAATTTGTGTTCAGATCAGTTGTATAGCCCTAGGTCTTAATTTAGTCCTCTTATGATCATTGCAGAACCGGACTGGGCTTCATATACCCTCGGCGTATTTGTTTGCCTGAATTGCTCAGGAACTCATCGCAATTTGTCGAGTATTAGCCGGATAAAATCTATCCGATTAGACTTCTGGGATGATGACCTTGTGCAGGTATGAAAGTAGTGTCCTTAATTTCCGGTTTATTCTAAGCTCCACTTCATCGCTGTCATTGTAACATTCCAAAATGTATGTCTGTTCAAAGTAATGTCTACTTCTGCAAAGGATTACTCTAAGAAATTTCACTGAGCAGTAAAGCATGTGGTTGAGCTGAATTCTGTTGTCTTCTGTGTAACTGCATGGCCTAACATACAGTTCATGAAAGCCCATGGAAACGGAGATGCCAAGGATCTCTACGAAAAATTTGTCCCGGTCTTCTATTATCAGCCGCAGCAACATGACTGTGAGTAAGTACTGAAAACCCTGAGGCAATTTACAGGCATTGCAAAAGGAAATTATTTCCAAGCTATTGTTTATGGCAGTTGGTACTATAGTTAAAGTAGATTTTGTTGGGGAAGTGGGAGACTGCTGATATGGCAAACAAATTGCTAGGGGTGCATTAGCGCATGCAATAATCTTAGTAACAATAAGGGGAACTACTAAAGTATTTCTGTTTCAGCCAAGAGAGGCTTGGTGTTAGATGTCAAGCCTTTCAATCTGCTTTCAGTTCTCTACACAAGTGGTTGATTAAAGTGGGTCAGAACTACCCATAGTTGCCTAAACATATAGTTTGAGACAGTTCTAAGGTTTTTGTCTACACCAAAACATGCTTGGAACAGTAGCTGCTTTACTGTTATTCATAATAAGTCTGTTTTAAACAACCTTTTTTTCCTTCATGATATAGTGTCCTAAGGGAGCAGTGGATCAGAGCCAAGTATGAAAGACAGGAGTTTACAGAGCAAAATAAACTTAGAGCCTATTCATCAGGTAAACCTGTAGCTTTAAGACCTTTTTTTAAATCCTTGTGTAGGAAATCATATAAATGTACAAAATGTTAATGCCTTATAATCCTATAATGGAAACTAATATGGCCCTTGACAGTTTTTCATGCAACCAGATGCTGATATCTGTTAAATCTGCTTTTCTGGATTTCTGAAGTGTTTCTACAATAAGTATGTTTATTGTTGATTATAGGAGTATATGAAGGAGTGTTGTGGAAGAAGGGAAAGGACAATGGACAGTTTCTCAAGAGGAAGTTTGTTTTATCAGAGCAAGACTTCAGCCTCAAATATTATAAGGAGGATGTGAGCAAATAATATGTCTTGTTAAGCAATTTTTCTGAAAGCGGTGGAATTCTCCATGTTGTTACACAAACGATGAATTACACAACCATGCACTACACTAAATGTCTCCATTTCTTCATCGTCTGTAATTCATTAGTCTTCTCTTGTTAACTGGATCAAACAATAGAGCTTGTTTTTCCCGCAAACATTCTGTACATACAAGTCTGTTACTGCATTATGTAACAGTAAATACCTGAAATAGCTAAGCATATTATGCTTACTCTTTCGTTTTAGGAATCAAAAGGGCCAAAGGCTGTTATCTCGGTACAGACTCTGAATGCAACCTTTCAGCCTCAGAAGATTGGACATGCTCACGGTCTTCAGATCACTTACTCAGTGGAGGACCACACCCGGAACCTCTTCGTTTACCATGAAAGTGGTCAGGTGAGTCACCTTTTCCGTTACTGGGTTTTGTGTTTTTTACACATTTTGTGCCGTCTTTAACTATATTTGTTTTTTATAAATATCTGCCTCGGTTCATTCTCGATGAGAGCAGAAACCTCTTTTATAACATATATGCCTTTTTAAACAAAGGAAACCTACTTCCTAATTTTAAACAACAAAAAATAGGATCTATTTCCAGTTTAGCTGAAAGCTTTTTTGTCAGTCTTGCCTTTTCCCAACATGGAAGTAAAATCATATTATATTTTAAACATTTATTTTTTTTAAACCATCCAGTGTCAACTTGTATATTGGATGTTATAAATGAGGATATGAAGCTAGTTGGTGCAAATGTTGAGGATGCAGAAGATAGATGGAAAGAGATGATTCGCTGTGGGGAAAAGCCGAAAGAAGAAGGAGTGTCAACTTGTACACTGATCTGGCATTATGATCAACATTTTGACCACTTGCTTAATATTGTGTTGGTCCCCCTTTTGCTGCCAAAACAGCCCTGACCCTTCGAGGCATGGACTCCACTAGATCCCTGAAGGTGTGCTGTGGTATCTGGCACCAAGATATTAGCAGCAGATCCTTTAAGTCCTGTAAGTTGCAAGGTGGGGCCTTAATGGGACCTAAAAGATACTTACAGGACCTAAAAGATACTTACAGGTCTTAAAGGACTTACAGGACCTAAAGGATACTTTTGATAGATACTGACCACTGCAGACCGGGAACACGCCACAAGAGCCGCAGTTTTGGAGATGCTCTGATCTAGTGGTCTAGCCATCATAATTTGGCCCTTGTCAAACTCGCTCAAATCCTTACGCTTGTCCATTTTTCCTGCTTCTAACACATCAACTTTGAGGACAAAATGTTCACTTGCTGCCTAATATATCCCACCCACTAACAGGTGCCATGATGAGGAGATCATCAGTGTTATTCACTTCACCTGTCACTGCTCATAATGGTCATAATGGTATGGCTGATCGGTGTAACTGAGACACACGTTACACAGGTTGCATTTTGCAGTTATGTAGCACTACTACTAACCACAAGCAGTAATGAGTTGTGTTTGTGCTTACAACTGCCTGGATCTTCCAACAAAGTCACACAGTTGCAGCCATCTCGGAGATGGCTGAGTGCACATGGGGCAGATCCTAACCAGTTCTCCTATGTCACTTTGTGACTTTGCCAGAAAGTCTCCGTGTATGCACACAAAAAATGTGTCCAGTTGCGTGAACAGTTGTCTGACAGTCACAGTTATCCAGGGTTCACAGAAACACATCTCTAACAACTGATATTTGAGGGGCATAGTGGGTTTAGTGGTTAGTGATTGTCTCCACCTCTGGGCTTAGGGGAGTTTCATTACTGCCTGTGGTTTGGGTTTTTTTTACGGTACTCTGGCTTCCTCCTTCTGTCTCAAGACATGCCTTGTAGGCTGAATGGCATCTCTAAAAATTGTCTGTAGTGTGTGAGTGTATGTGTTCTGTGATGGATTGGTACCCTGTCAAGGATGTCCCTTGCCACGAGTACACTGAGATAGACTCCAGGTTCCCTGCGACCCTGTGTATAATAAGCGGTACAGAAAATGTATGGATGTATGGATAGATGGATGGATAGATGGTTAATTAGCATTTTCATACATCAGAAAACTACACAGCATGCCCGTAGGTACCCATGCCTAGACACAATCTTTGACATGTTTTCCAGCCTTAAAAGCAATGCCATAATCTGGATCAATACATTCTGTATACATATACTGACCAAATCTGGGCACACCTTTAAAGCATCCTGTCAGAAGTTAGAGTGTAACTGAGACTCATTACCCTTTCAGGAAATTGTAAATTGGTTCAACGCTATAAGAGCTACACGTTTTGCCTACCTGAAGACAGCATTTCCTACAGCCAGCAATGCCGAGGTAAACTCTTACTTGTTTTTGTTAAGACAGAATAAATGCATTAAATCAAGCTTTATCTTTTCTTACATGTATTCAGTTTCATTCAGCATACTACCTTGCATTAAATTTCTTTTAAGCTGCTGCCATGGGTTACCAGAAACTACCTTAAAGAGGGTTACATGGAAAAAACTGGACCTTCGGTAAGTGACTCACTTAATATAAGCAGTGTTGAAAAAATTCTTACTTCTTCTTAAAAAAATAACTTTGCCTCTTTGCTGACCAGCACCGGGAGCCATTCAAGAAGAGATGGTTCATCTTGGATTCCCTAGACAGAAAACTACTCTATTTTAAAACAGAGCTGGTAGGTCAAGATCAATTGTACAGTAATGATGAATTATTTCTTTAATTGAAATCGAATTGACACCCAGACTTTACTTATTATTGTCAAGGATGCTGTGGAGCTTGGAGTCATTTTCATTGGGACAGAGAATCATGGCTACTCAGTGAGTGAGTGTATGCCGAAGGCGACCAGAGGAAATAAATGGAAGTGTGGGATGGCAGTGGAGACACCGGACCGCCAGTTCATCTTCATGTGTGAGCAGGAGCGGGATAGAAAGGAGTGGATGGAGGCCCTGAAATTCGTCATCTCCAAGCCTATGCTTCCTCAGGATTACACCAGTAAGACATGATTTACAGGCATTCAAATTTACATGCAATCAAATCTGACAATTTCTGTCAATGGTGGTGCAATCGAAAGAAAATTTTATCTGGACATTCAAACCCCGACAATGCGTGGCCAGGAAGCCAAGGGATAAAATGGCATAGTGGTGGGAGAGATGGCATATTCTCACTCCTGTCACTAGCCAATGGTGTGAGACCATGAGTACAGCAGAGAAGAACAGAAAGAGCTTTCCTCCGAGCATGCTAATTAAAAAAGATGTGATTGGCTGGCTTCACATGTCATGGAGGAAGCACATGTTGGTCTTCACCCTCTCTGGGTGGTATATGTTGTATGACAGAGAGAGCTGGCTGATGGTTAGAAATTGGCAGGTGACCAAATTGTGGAGAAAAAAAAGAATGAGTAGTGATTTTATGTAGCTGATACATTACATTACATCTGAAATTATTCAATTTCCTGTTTTTCAGCAGAGGCCAATATTCGCAGACGAAAATGACCATCAAGGACAGAAGTGTGTTTGGACTCCATCACTGTGGATATTTATAATATCAGCTGCACAGTGTATGAGATGTTTAACCTGAACCTTTTAAAAGTATACTCTTTGCAAAAAAAAAAAAAAAAGGGAGTAAAATACTCAAGAGTACTTTGAAGGGTTCATGGGTTTAACTTTTGTCATGGAGTGGTTTATAAAATGGAACCTATTTGTTCTACATAGAACCTACAGGGTTTCCCCAGAGGAACAAGATCACAAGAGTGTAGACACTGGAGGTGTTTTCACATACTCACTGTTTAGTCCATTTGAATGGAACTCTGGTGTGGATGCAGTTTGTTTGTGCAGGTGAGAACACAGTCGCGCAATCGCTCTTAGATGTTGGTCAAAACAGCTGATCTGAGATCTGGTCTAATTGAGATTGTCTGGTTCCAAGTGAACTCCTGTGTGGTCTGATTGCAGTGAGACAGAGATTCTACCCTAAACAGACCCAACTGCAGGAAGTAAACCTCTAGAGGCTCTATATTTTGGATTGCAGGCCACGGTTTTGTAGATGTGAGCTGCTAACTGATCTGCAGGGCACAAAGGACAGAGCTGTAGCACTGCAGAAATTAGATATCTGGACTGAGAGAAAATAAAGTGTGGGTGCTTAAACAAAAATTGGTTATTTCTATAATTATCTATTCAGATGATCTTTGAGATTTCCATTTTCAGATGTACATCACCCTCAGACAACTTTTTTGTTTTTTTGGTTTAAAAGCAAAACAAATCAAGTATCAGTTTGCGCTCAGATTTGGAGAATGGGCTAATAGATGAGAAAGTGTCCCAGAAGGCCACAGCGTTTTTTTTAGTGTTTTACTCCTTCAGCTCAATTCTTCAGTTAATGTTTAGGGTTTTGATGAACACAGAAAATTACAAATGTGTGATTTTCTACTTGAAGGACCTCTTTCCCAAGTTCATTTAATAAGACATTTTGTAAAAAAAAATAAATAAATAAAAATAAAATAATAATAAAAATAAATGTAAATAATTTCCAATGGAAGCATGGTGGACTTGCTAGTTAGATATTATCCACTTCTAGACATTACTGAAAATAGAGAAAAGGAGAAACACTGTTAAACACAACAAAACCTGAACTGTTTTTTTTTTTTAGCTCAGCACTCTTGTCTTCTTTTAGGATCACTTCCATATTCACACTCAGCTTACTGTTCGAGAGAGCGAGAGTGAGAGCGAGAGTGAGAGAGAGAGCGAGAGAGAGAAGTGAGAGCGAGGAGAGAGAGTGAGAGTGAGAGGAGAGAGGAGAGAGAGGGAGAGTGAGAGCGAGAGAGGAGAGGAGAGGAGAGAGCGAGAGAGAGAGCGTGAGAGTGAGAGTGAGAGCGAGAGAGTGAGAGTGAGAGCGAGAGAGAGAGAGAGAGTGAGAGTGAGTGAGAGAGAGAGAGAGCGAGTGAGCGAGCGAGCTAGCTCATTAATAGAACAGCCCAAAACTGCTGTCTGTTAATAAGCACATCCTCATACACAACCCTTGTGCTTCAGAATCCCACAAACCCACTGCACCCATTTGCTACAGCTCTATAATCTAAGATAAGGTCCGTTTGTACACTATTGCCAAAAAATTTTTGGGACACCCCTCCAAATCACTGAACTTAGGTATTGTTTGTCAGGGGTTGGGTTTGGCCCCTTAGTTCCAGTGACAGAAACTCTTAATGCTTCAGCATACCAAGACATTTTGGACAATTTCATGCTCCCATCTTTATTTGAACAGTTTGGGGATGACCCCTTCCTGTTCCAACATGACTGCACACCAGTGCACAAAGCAAGGTCCATAAAGACATGGATGAGCGAGTCTGGTGTGGAGGAACTTGACTGACCTGACCTCAACCCGATAGGACGGAGATTGCCGAGCCACACCAAAACTGGGACGTCTGGCTTTACATGTACATGAATGTAATATGGAGTTGGCCCGCCCTTTGCAGCTATAACAGCTTCCTTTAACTCTTCTAGGAAGGCTTTCCAGAAGGTGTAGGAGTGTGTTTATGGGAATTTTTGATCATTACACTAGAAGCACATGTATGAGCTCAGGCACTGCTGTTGGACGAGAAGGTCTGGCTCGCAGTCTCCGCTCTAATTCATCCCACACTAAACTCGCTCAAAACTTTTGCCAATATACTGTGGGTTTTATAGAAATATGTGGATTTTATTCTTTTGCTAGTCAAACGTTAAAAAAAATACATCAAACTGACAAAATAAAAAATGTCTTTTATGAACAAGTTAGATGATTGTCTACATGAGTTTCTGAAACAAACAGATATATTCTGGATTTTGACATACTTTCTGATAAATCTAAAAACCCAAGAATATTTAAACTTCCAGCTTATTTAGTTTTTCACCCTCATTATGACAAACTGGCCTTATCCATTACCTTATTATTCATCTTAACTTTTAAGACGAAACATTTAGACAGAAACACACTCCTGATGGCCTACAAGGGGCGCTACATGTGTCTTATTTAGGTTTAAATCAAAACCTAACGCGTTCACATTTTTGTCCCTTTTGGTTTTCCGTAGTTACCGGTTACACGCCCCTTTTAGCATGAGCTAGGATGTTGTGAATGAAGATTTAATGGTCGTGTTTTGTTTTGTAACCCTAATCTGAATGCAGCACTAGCATCAACTGCTCTTAAATGTATGTTTGTTAATGAACAGTGTGTTTACACGGAAGTCTTTTTTTCTGCATGAGACTGAAACTGAGTTATTACGCGCAGCTGATGTCGAACTGTCCGTTCCACCTTAAAAGGTGTTGCAGGTGTGTTGTTTGACCTGTAGAGGGCGCTCGTTAGTGAAAAAGTTTCATCCGTGTGGAGGGATTTTGAACTTGTTAATTATTCCACAACATGAATGTATAATTACCTTTTATTTATTAACAACAAAAATGCTACTTGTTTAAACCCCTTTCGAATAATAACAAAATAAATGATTAAACAATAATGTATAATGCATTGCCTGAGTTTTCATTTCTTGACCAATAGAAGATAAAATATGTAATCTAATCCAAACCTGATTTGACAGCCCTTTTTTTTTTTTTTTTTTTAAAGAAATGTATCATGATATATTGTATAAAATACCTATTCATTTGTATAAATCAATGCCACCAAGTCTGTTAATTCCCTTCCTGTATACAGTGTCAATGTGGGTCCTCCAGTCCAAGTGTACAAGTGTACACTCAAATACTTGTAGCTGTCAACAATTCCATCCTCCTTGCCCATGATGGTTATGGGCTCAATCAAAGTTTTAATCCTCCTCAAATCCACTGCCATCTCACTGGTCTTCATCACATTTAGGAGCAGGTAATTTCTAGTGCTCCACTCCACAAAGTTGTCCAGTAGTCCCCTGTACTCAGACTCCTGTCCATCTCTAATACACCCCACCACTGCAGTGTCATCAGAAAACATCTGCAGGTGGCATGTTTCAGAATTGTACTGAAAGTTTGAGGTGTACAGAGTGAACAAAACTGAAGACAGGACAGTCACCTGGGGTGCTCCTCTGTTACTGACCACTGTGTCAGACAGGGAGGCCACCAATCACACAAAGGTAGTCAGCAATCCAGGAGATGGTGGTTGAGCTGACACCCATTCTAAGCAGCTTCTCACTCAGCAGGAATGGATGGATGGTGTTGAAGGCACTAGAAAAATCAAAAACCAGGATCCTCACAGTACCACCACTGTCATCCAGGTAGGAATGAGCACGTTGACAGCATCGTTGACACCCACATGAGGCTGGTAAGCAAACTGGAGTGGGTCTAGTGCAGGTTTCACCTGTGGGACCAGGTGGGCTAAAACTATTCTCTCCAATACCTTCATGTGACATTAAAGCTACTGGTCTGTAGTCTCTCTAGAGGCCAGATGGAGTGGCTTTCTTAGGTATCGGTACTAGACAAGATGTTTTCCATAGCACCGGTACCCTTTCCTGCATCAGACTTGTAGATGTTGTAGATGTACTTCAGGTAGCCGAGTAGCACAGGACCTAAGAACCCTGGGACTAATACCAGGGCCTGCAGCCTTACCTTGATCAAGTCTCTCCAGCTGTCTTCTTACCTGGTTGGCCATCACAGTCAGGTCAAGTAGAGGCAGGAATTGGGAGGTTCTGGTCAGGGATACTCAGCAAGCCTGTTTGATGGGGGCAGTGGTGGCTCAAGTGGTTAAGGCTCTGGGTTGTTGATCAGAGGATTGGGGTTCAAGCCCCAGTACCACCAAGCTCCACTGTTGGGCAATTGAGCAAGGCCCTTAACCCTCTCTGCTCCAGGAGCGCTGTATCATAGCTGCCCCTGCGCTCTGACCCCAACTTCCTCAGCTGGGATATGCGAAGAAAGAAATTCCACTGTACTGTAATGTATGTGTGGCAATAATAAAGGCTTCATGCCCTCTTCTGCTTCTTTGATGTTGCTGTAGATATGTGTTTTAGTGTCTGCAAAGGGTGTGAAGACTGTTCCTGTGTGGAATGGCCCAGCAGGAGATTCTGTGCTGAACCTGTTAAAAAAACACATTCAGTTTGTCAAGATAAGTTTCTTGACCTGCACCTGCATGATTTTATGAATTGTACTACAGTAACCTGATTACTTGAAGAACTGGCTAGAATAATTGAAAATGTACAGGTAACAAAGTAGACAGTGACAGTGATAGTGTTTTTAACATGGTTCAGGCAGAAGGCTCCCTTCAGTGGTCTGTCACTTGAGAGATATAGTTTGTAGGATAAAGCTTAGGGCCTCTGAAGTTTCAGCAACAGCCTTAGCTGAAATAATGTATTTAATTAGTCTGACCATTACATTGTTTTCCCAGGCACATGGCACTTCTGTAACCTGTTTGACATTTAACAATCTATTACACTGTAATTATATGTAACAACCTCTGATGTTTAACTGTACATCGTTGTATGTTTACTTTATTACTATATATCCTGCAAAATATGTATGGTCTGTGAATTCTGTTGACTTTATTACCAAGCTTTTTATAAAGATATATCAATATCTTTATAAACACTTCAGTTTTTCTAAATAATTTACACTGATCAGGCATAGCATTATGAGCAGTGACAGGTGAAGTGAATAACACTGATGATCTCCTCATTATGGCACCTGTTAGTGGGCGGGATATATTAGGCAGCAAGTGAACATTTTGTCCTCAAAGTTGATGTGTTAGAAGCAGGAAAAGTGGTCAAGCGTAAGGATTTGAGCGAGTTTGACAAGGGCCAAATTGTGATGGCTAGATGACTGGATCAGAGCATCTCCAAAACTGCAGCTCTTGTGGAGTGTTCCCGGTCTGCAGTGGTCAGTATCTATCAAAAGTGGTCCAAGGAAGGAACAGTGGTGAACTGGTGACAGGGTCATGGACGGCCAAGGGTCATTGATGCACATGGGGGGCGAAGGCTGGCCCGTGTGATCCGATCCAACAGATGAGCTACTGTTGTTCAGAAGTTCAGAAGAAGTTAATGCTGGTTCTGATAGAAAGGTGTCAGAATACACAGTGCATGACGGGTCAGCAAAAGGGGGACCAACACAATATTAGGCAGGTGGTCATAATATTATGCCTGATCGATGTACATGGTCTGTATTTCAATACTCGGCCATGTTATTTTTCCTATACTAAAATGCTTGTTTTTCACTTTAACTGCGACAGATTGGTTTCTTTGTGACTTTCTGAATTTATATGTTGAAATATTTAGACAGAAACAATCCAGCTGCCCTATAGGGGTGCTTGATGTTACTTACTCAAGCAAAAAAAAAGAGTATGTTTATTGTTTATCCTTTAAAGTGTGTATATTGTGTAAATTGTGTTGACTCTAGCACCAAAACAAATTCCTGATTTTGTTTCTGAAATAAAGGTTCAAAACAAAATGATGTGTGGTAAATAGTATAAGGCACAAATTTATCCAGCTAATCCCCGTACTCTACAGGCGCCACGTTGTTACTGCAAGCACCATTTTAAGGTGGATTCGGAAATAAGGAGCCCACTTCCGTCCGTTTTGCCCTACAAGAGCGCCAATCGGTTGAATTGCGCATGCGTGGCACCGTGTCATTAGCTTAGCTTACCTTACCTTAGCCAGCCTCACAGAAGCACACTGCCGGGAAAGAAGGTGCTGCTAGTTAGCTTACATGTTATTTCAAGGAGCTTCGGGTTTGTTTTAACTGGATCTACGGCGTTAACCATGAGGAAGGACGTAAGGATATTACTAGTCGGGGAACGTAAGTAATTAGGTTTGGTGCTCTGTAGTGAGCTAATGTAGCCACTTAGCTAGCTGCTTCACGCTCCTCCTGCCTGCCCTCAACTTCAGCTCCATTACATTTCATTGCAGTCTGAGGTCGATTAGCGGTACTGTTCGTCCAGACGCAGTGTTGGCTTTTTAGAGCTCATGAACATTTATATTAGAGATCCACTCCATTTTAAAGCAGCCTGCACTCATTAGCAACACTAGCACAAGCCCTAAGGGCTGCACAACCTTTTTCAGATCTCCAAAATGTATAATGAGGATGCTCCTCTTAGATCATGCGAGATGTTCTTTGTTTACAGGACGTGTTTATATCAGTTAGGATGAAGGAATTGGACTTGCAGGTGGAAACCCATTTACAGTGAAGTGCAAAAGTTTGCACACCCTCAGAAGCAGAAGTGTATCCCATAGTTTCATAATCCTGCTTGTAGAGGACCAGACTATCATCCTACACATTCAACATCTCTGTCTAGCCCCGTCAGATTGCTTCACATGCTGTCTCTTTGTTTGTTTTTATTTATTTATTTATTTATTTGATATTTTGTGTTTAAACTGTTTCTACATTTTCTGTTTTTTCACTTTCAGCACAGGAAACTGAGAGGCTCAAGTGAAATTTCTTTTAGATTTTCCTTTTATCCAGGAGGCATGAGGGAGTGCAAACTTTTGCACACAGTCGTATCGTATCTGAAGATTCGGGTCGTTAGAATTCAAAGAGTTTTAACTTCTTAAACACTGATCAAGAAATATTTTTCCCTTTCACAGCTAAAGTGGGGAAGACGTCACTGATCATGTCACTGGTTAGTGAGGAATTCCCTGATGAGGTAATACACATCTCTGGCAAGATGAATGTTTCTTTGAGTTGTACATACATTATAGTTAAAAACATTAAACAGCATTTAAACATCTGCTGTTTTGCTACACTTAAGGTACCGTTGCGTGCTGAGGAGATCACCATTCCTGCTGACGTCACCCCTGAGAGAGTGCCAACACACATAGTGGACTACTCGGGTAAAGTCATACGGCGTGCAGCATCATCACCATCTCTGAATATCACACACTGATTATTATTTATACTCACACTCTGCTGATTATTTGTTTATATGAAACTTCTGTTTTCCAGTACTCCTTAACTGATGTTTTCTCTCGTTCTATCTCTGCTGATCTTCTTTTCTTAATCTGTAGAAGCAGAGCAGTCGGATGAACAGCTCTACCAAGAAATATCTAAGGTGAGCCTGATTTCACTGACATGCTTAGAGCTGGGCTGAATTCTGGATATAACTGGGTCATCAGACTTGGGGCTGGGTGATGAGATTACATAATGTCATTATCATAATAAATTTTGTCAAATAAATTTCTTACTACTGGTCACTCTAGTAACCGTTATGAGTAAACTAGCATTCCACTAATCAGTTTTCTGCCGCTAACATTCTGTAGAGAGAGCGTTTGTATATAAAATTCAGTTATTGATTATTTTCCTAAAATGTTCCAACCCGTCTTGTTGTATTTATTAGGTATTACTGTTAGAATTGTTGTAATGATTGTGTTGTGTTACATGTTGCAGTTGTACTTCGAATCTGTAACTGCGACGTTGCACAGTAGCAAGACCGTAATAAAGACACTATTCTGCTGCTTTAAAATCACTACTATGTACACTACATCGCCAAAACCTTTATATACGGAGTTGGCCCACCCTTTACAGCTATAACAGCTACAATATAGGGCAATATAGTGTATGTATGTGTACTATTTATGCTGCTCATACATGATTGTATTGTATTGCATGTATCTTCATATTATGTGTATATCATATATTAATTTATCAATTGCACATGCTATTATTATTATTATTATTATTATTTCTTACAGGCAAACGTCATATGCATAGTGTACTCTGTAAACAACAAAAAGTCTATTGAGAAGGTAGGTTTAGTTTTTACAGAAATCAGATAATTCTGTAACAGTTTTCTTGTTTTATTTGTTAATTGAATATGGGCTATTGGTGTTTCAAAGGTGTTTCACCCTTTTTTTTTTAATTAATTAATTTATTTATTTATTTTTGCTTTACTTTAGGTAACGAGCCACTGGATTCCCCTCATCAATGACAGAACAGACAAGGACAGCAGGTATGTGTGTCTGTGTCTGCAGTCTGTACATGGCTTTACGGTGCATGGAAACGTTCGGCCTGCTCACATATCTGCACACAGGCACTGAGGATAGAAACAGATGCGAGGTGTTCTATAATTTTGAATGGTGAGGACAGCCATGTGGTATATGATGATGATTCATTTAAAGTACTTTGTCTATAGTTTATTTTTATTTACATACCCTCCTGGTGGTTCAGCTGCAGGATCCCGCACTCTCTTTGCCGCGGCCCGGGTTCGATTCCCGGGCAGAGCGCTAACCCAGCCACTGAACAGTTAACTCTCAGTTCCGGTCCCAATCCCGGATTAAATGGGAGGGTTGCGTCAGGAAGGGCATCCGGTGTAAAACCTGAGCCAAATCAAAACATGCGGACAATGATCAACTGTGGCGATTCTGAACAGGGAGCAGCCAAAAGAACAACAACAACAACTTATTTTTATTTAAATATTTTTTAGATATGTTTTTTTGTATTTGAATATATTAATTAAAATAGCCAAAGATTGTTTGTGATGTAATTTAAGTCAGCTTTTCCATGTGAGTCCTTTTTTTTTTTTTTCCAGAAAGCTCTGAATATTATACACAAACAAATTTCAGTCTGTGAACACTAGGGGTTTTTTTTGTTGTTGTTGTTTTTCTCTCTAAATTATGGTTTTGCATATTGTGTAAATCGGCTCAAAGTCTGTATTATTAAGCAGGATTTAATGGCACTTGAGGCATTATTATTTAGCTGAAGCCAGAAAGCAATTTAGATTATTGAGTGCAGGAGTCATAAATCAGATGATATCAAACTAACTGCACTGTAGGCTCAGACTCAAACCAGACAAGGGTTCAGTTCACTTGACTGATTAAACCGAATAGTGTGTGATTTTGTGATTGTGAGCTTTTGTTTAGATTTTCATAAGAAAATCAGGCATCATCACATTGTGCTCGGACCCCTAAACAGTGTTATGCCTTGAGAAATGGGAAAACATGCCTCGTTCAGCAGGAGGGAGGGAGTGAATGATGTACACTGGGCTTGAATTAGCAGTGCAATTCTGAATGTAAAAACATGACATTTTCCAGAGTGCCCCTGATTCTCGTCGGGAATAAGTCAGACCTGGTGGACCACAGCAGCATGGAAACCATTCTGCCCATCATGAATCAGTACTCAGAAATTGAGACCTGTGTTGAGGTAAGTAGAGCTCTCCTGTTTTTTGGGTTTTTTTTTTTTTTTTTTTTGACTAGTGTTGTGTTTAGAAAGTCTTTCTGATCCTAAGAGGAGTAAGTTCAGGAAATATTTCAGTCAAAGACGCTGAGCGTGTGCAGGCATGCAGTAGTATCATGGAGGAAACGGGCATTACCTGGTGGCTCACGTGGCATCCAGCCATATCCTAGTGAGATAAGTTTCAGTCTAAATTAAGAGACCAGTTTTACAAGACTGCATGCACGTAGAGCTTGAGTAGAGCAAATCAGATTAATCTTATTTGGGCTGGGTCATGAGCTCTGACTGTTTTCAGAAAAGAAATAATATATATCCCTCAGTGGAGTTATATCATGTTGAAATGTCTGTAATGTGATTATTATTGCAGCTGTAGTATAATTCTGCATTATAGTACAGTTTGATTGAATTGTTGACGCTGATTAATCAGGTGTGTGTTAATTTTATATAACCGCATGGTTTTGACTGTATTTCAGGCTATGACATAAATGGTACGTTTTCATTATTGTGCTTTACAGGAATTTGTGTGGAAGGCACCCAACATAATTCAAGACTAATTATAGACAGATTCATTAGAGAGAAGTTTGCGCTTTCTGGTTTTACTGTAACATAACAGACTGCAGTTGTTGTTGTTGTTTTTTTTTAATCTACAGACTGCAGGGGTTTTCTGAAGAGAAAAAGAAAGGCTAGTGAGGGAACAACTGTTTTCTAACTGCTGTAGCGTGAGGAGCGATATCTGGAACTAACTTTTCTTATGGACATTCCATAACATTAAATGCAACTGTAAACAGTGAAAAAACAGAATGTGTTGGTCATTAATATATGTAAACATACTGTGGTATAAGCAGAATAACACATCAGACATTGGAGTTATATAAAAATACACCACTTGGAGGTGGGTTTGCATCAGGCCGTGTCACACCACCTCAGCGTGTAACTGTCTGTCGTGTGTTATTGACCTATTCATAAAATGGATATTAATACTGGAGAAGGAGGGAGCATTTTGTAACTTCTGTAAATTGGACCAAAGAACTAGCTTAACATATCAAACCTTTAACCTCACATACCCCACCAATATACACTGATCAGGCATAACATTATGACCACCTGCCTAATATTGTGTTGGTCCCATTTTTGCTCCCAAAACAGCCCTGACCCGTCAAGGACTCCACTAGATCCCTGAAGGTGTGCTGTGATATCTGGCACCAAGATGTTAGCAGCAGATCCTTTAAGTGGAGATCCCACCTCACAACTTATAGGACTTAAAGTGTACTTTTGATAGATACTGACCACTGCAGACCGGGAACACCCCACAAGAGCTGCAGTTTTGGAGATGCTCTGATCCAGTGGTCTAGCCATCACAATTTGGTCCTTGTCAAACTCGCTCAAATCCTTACACTTGCACATTTTTCCTGCTTCCAACAAATCAACTTTGAGGACAAAATGTTCACTTCCTGCCTAATATATCCCACCCACTAACAGGTGCCATGATGAGGAGATCTTATTCACTTCACCTCTCACTGTTCAGAATGTTACGCCTGATCGGTGTATAGTTGCTTGTAATTCAACAAGTAAAATTTTACTTGGTTATCCAGCATTCATCTGAACCATTATTTTTTATTTTTTAGTGTTCTGCAAAAAACCTGAAGAATATCTCAGAGTTGTTCTACTACGCCCAGAAGGCTGTTTTGCACCCTACAGGCCCTCTTTACTGCCCAGAGGAAAAGGAGGTGAGAAATTCTTTGATGTTGAATTGGCCACAAAAAGCTTTAGTTGCTCTGCCTTGGTTATTATATTTCTCCACATTTATACCAGTTCTCTTAGATTTGGAAACCTTATTTAGGTTTGTTGTTTGTTTGTTTTTTTAAATACAGGTTTAATGATTAATGTTGAAATGCTAATATCTGTGGTCTCCTTTCAGATGAAACCTTCTTGCATCAAAGCACTGACTCGCATCTTCAAAATATCTGACCTGGACAACGACGGCATTCTCAATGACCATGAGCTCAATTTCTTCCAAGTATGAACCTTGCTCTTTATTTCTTTCACAGAAGGTGTCTGTGCATGATTTCTTAGTGAATATTGAAAATACACATGCAGGCTTAGTTTGTCTAATAGCAGGGTGTTTTTGTTTTTTTTTTCCCCCACACAGAGAACCTGTTTTAACATGCCGCTTGCTCCTCAAGCCTTGGAGGATGTGAAAAATGTTGTGCGGCGAAACATGACTGATGGCATTAGGGACAACGGGCTCACTCTTAAAGGTCAGCTCTGCCGGATATGAACCTCACTGTTTATAGTTCTTTTTTTTGTTTTAACTTGTGTAAATTGCCCTAGATGAGAGTTTGCCAAAGGATTAAATGTAAATATGCTTAGCTGTCTCGGTCGTGCGCTCTTCTCCTCCTCCAGGTTTCTTGTTCCTGCACACTCTCTTTATCCAGAGAGGGAGGCATGAGACCACGTGGACTGTGCTCCGAAGGTTTGGCTACGATGATGACCTGGAGCTCACCCAGGAATACCTGTTTCCCCTGTGAGTCACATACAGTTTTGGGCGTATACCCAAGTAAAATCATACGGTGCTGCTGAAACAATAATGCAGTTTCAACAAAACCTTCATAACATAAAACTGTTTACTGTTAGCTCTTGTACACACGCTGCTAATTGTTCTTTGGTAAACAAGTCCGGGTCGTTTTGTGTTCAGTATCAGATCTGCAGTGGGTGCAAATAAACCTGGAATAAAATAAAGTTAAAATAAAATATTTCATTTTAATCTCAGTAGGTTTTACTGAGGCAGTAATGCATTTATGCTACTCTGTTCCACTGCTGAGTGAAATAACCTGTTTCACTGGAATCAAGCAATTTGTTTTCATGCTCAATAGAAGCAACAATAGACCATAAAAAAAAATAATTTCTTGTTTTCATTGAGGAAAGGTGTAGAGAGATCCCAAACACTTGAAATGCTCTTTCAGCTGATTTAAACTGATTAAAACTTTAAATGAGCTTAACTGATCAGCAAGGAAAACCCTCACAAGGACTCCTGACACTTTTAAAATATTGATCTGGAAAGTTACTTATTTGCAAAAAAATATATAGTTATAACTTGTATGTTTGATGTAAAGATTGTTACATGGTATATTGATGTATGTTCTGTTGACAGGATTTTAACTATAAAGCACCACATTAAGGCAGGCTCTGTTAGTGCCAGGAACAGCCAGGATTTAATTAAATCTTCTTCTAATCTGGGACCATCCTTGTTTGTGCAGGTTAAAAATACCCCCGAACTGCACCACAGAGCTGAACCACAATGCATACCTCTTCCTGCAGAGTGTCTTTGACAAGCACGACAAGGTGAGTCCATCAGTCCACACTAGGGGGATCACTGAGAGGTGCACAGTGCTGTTGCAACAGATGTTTAAGAATTAATGTATAGAATCATGTGGAAATATGTCCAGCTTTTAACAAAATGAATCCCAGAATAAAGCCAAGCTTTGTTTCAGGATCGAGATTGTGCGCTGTCTCCTGATGAGTTGAAAGATCTGTTTAAAGTCTTCCCCTACATGCCCTGGGGCCCTGATGTCAACAATACAGTGTACACCAATGACGAGGGCTGGATCACCTACCAGGGCTACCTGTCCCAGTGGACGTAAGTAACATTTCTGATCTAAAGAACCAATCTGAGCTACTTATTTCATACACTCTTATACTACAGGCAGATTTTTTTCATGATGTCTGATCTACCAATCAGGCTGACGACATATTTGGATGTACAGCGCTGCTTGGAATACCTGGGATACCTTGGTTACTCTATCATTCATGAACAGGAGTCACAGGCTGCTGCCATCACAAGTAAGAGACAGAGAGACTAGATGTATACCTTCTTGTGTTTTAACCTATATCTGTATGTTAACTGTTTTGTGTGGTGTAGTCACCCGGAACAAGCAGATTGACCTGCAGAAGAAGCAAACCCAGCGGAGTGTGTTCCGGTGTAACGTCCTGGGAGCACGTGGCAGTGGCAAGAGTGGCTTCCTGCAAGCCTTTCTGGGCAGGAACTTAGCTGTGAGTGCACTGCACAAAGATATCTGGAAGATGGTTAATACAGTACATGCTTGCTGTTTAATAGAATTGCTTATCAAAACTTTAGGGTTATTAATGTCACACCCGTGCAGTTATTTGGAAAAGAGGGTGTTTTTCTTTGCTCTGGTGATTTATGATTTTCAGCACCAAAACCTCTGCAATCATAAAGGTTCTTCAGTTTGTTTTTTTGGTCAAAAATTAAGCCACCTCAAAAGGTATTGATGTCCCCAGGACTTTGTTTTAGGCCAAGAGGAATTTCTTTGCTTGCACAAATTCAATCTTTCCAGTTGAGAACTGGTTCCATTGCCATGGAACAGCACCGAGCTTTTAAAGATTAGGTATCTATATCTTCTTGGCATGAAACCCTGACTTTTTTTTTGTGTGTGTGTGTGTGTCTTCCTCTTGTAGAGGCAAAAGCGAATTAGGGAAGACCACAAATCCTACTACGCTATCAGCACCACATATGTTTATGGACAGGAGAAGTACTTGCTTGTAAGTTTACGATAATAGTATTGCACTCATCAGAATTCATATATATCCAAAGATTTAATGAAGGACATGGAATTAATGTTGTTTTTCTGTCTTTCTCAGTTGCATGAGGTTCTCCCAGACTTTGAGTTCCTCTCTGAAGCTGATCTGGCCTGTGATGTTGTCTGTCTAGTGTATGACCTCAGTAATCCACGCTCTTTTGAATACTGCGCAAAGGTTTATAAGGTTTGTCATACATGAGAAGATTTGTAGCTGTAATTTTATCAGGCTACAAACTACATCAGGTAAAACTATAGGGTTAATTAATATAAATAATATTGAACTGTGGATCAGCATGAGGTCATTTTTTTTGATTCTACAGAAATACTTTATGGACAGCAAGACTCCATGTATGGTAATCGCCACCAAGTCAGACTTGCATGAGGTTCGCCAACACTACAGCACATCTCCTCTAGACTTCTGCAGGAGGCACAAGCTGCACCCGCCACAGCAGTTCACCTGTAACGCAGCTGAAGCTCCCAGCAGAGACATCTACACCAAACTCACCACCATGGCCATGTATCCGTGAGTAAAGCTTTCCCAGCCTACTCTTACCACCTTTCCACCCTCCTGCATGGCTCTCATGGCTGCCTGTTTTCCTGCCCTGTTTATTTTCTCCTTTGCTTTATTCTTTAGGAAACGTTTTCGGCAAACAAATTGCGAGATTGTGAAATGTTAATATAGTACACAAATTAATGAAGGATCAAAGCATGTCATGAATCTGGCCGTGCATTAAAACCCCTGATGAGTCCAGGCAGCATTACCTTCATAGATTTAAAATGAGTTTTTCTTGAATATAAAAACTTTTAGATCTGTTTGAAATTGAATGTAGTGTTTTCATTATACTTTAGAGAGATGGCACATAATCACTTCCTCTGCCATTACTGACAGTTTGATTATCATTTAATAATAACACCATTTTAATATATTCTTTTGCCACTATACTTCTATTAAGGCACTATAAACTGCACATGTACACTACTACAGAAAAAAATACGTTGCCATCAGAATGACTGTAATAGTAATTTGGATGATGATTTTTATTATCTGTTGTTAGCTTTGGATCATTTTATGTTGCTTTTCATTACGTTGCTGTAATTAATTCTATTTTCTAGATAGATTAGTACAAATGTGTATCAGATTAGTTCTTTTTTTTTTTTTTTTTACCCTCAGCTGTCCAGTCCAGCATTTTCTGCTGTATTGAACCGTGCTGTCTCTAATTAACATATTTGAATGAGTTGATTGAATCAGTCTACTAAGCTGTGCAAATGGACTCCTTTTGATGCTGCTGGAGGAAATATTGATCGTAATTTAAAATCAAGAAATCTCTTTAACTGTATTACAAAAGAAGCTATTCATATTAACATTGACAAAGAAGCACAAGTCCTTGTGATAAAGTAAGATTTAAGATGGGATTTGGTTACCTTATCCAATGTACAAGCACAGAAATCCTTCAGGTAAGCTTGAAGTTTCTTTAATTTGAGATGGATAAAAAGTTTTCTTAAATATTAAAGCTTTGCTTGCTTGGGTTTTGTCTCTGGTCTTTGTAAACCTTCAGTAAAAGAAAATGTAAACATAATGTTGGCAAAACTCCCCAGTCATGCGTGTGGAGTCTATTATCTATACTTTTTCTTTATTTAAGTGTGTTTTATATGAGTACAAAAATGTGAAATTCCAGCATTTCAATTGAACTTGCTATCGCAGTATAAAGCAATATTCTTTAATCTTATACTTGAGTGCAAAACTGGATTTTAGAGCAATTTCTGGGAGCCTTGGTCAATAGTTAGTGTTATCCACCATTGCGTGAGTCATAGTGGAGAAGAAGCTGAACATACACTATTATTGCCAAAAGCTTTGGGACACCCCTCTACATCATTGAATTCAGAGGTTGGGCTTGGCCCCTTAGTTCCAGTAAAAGGAACTCTTAATGCTTCAGCATACCAAGACATTTTGGACAATTTCATGCTCCCAACATTGTGGGAACAGTTTGGGGATGACCCCTTCCTGTTCCAACATGACTGCACACCAGTGCACGAAGCAAGGTCCATAAAGACATGGATGAGCGAATTTGGTGTGGAGGAACTTCACAGAGTCCTGATCTCAACCTGATAAAACACCTTTGGGATGAATTAGAGCGGAGACTGCGAGCCAGACCTTCTCGCCCAACATCAGTACCTGACCTCACAAATGCGCTTCTAGAGGAATGGTCAGAAAATTCCCATAAACACACCCCTAAACCTTGTGGAAAGCCATCCCAGAAGAGTTGAAGCTGTTATAGCTGCAAAGGGCGGGCCAACTCCATATTACATTCATGTGCATGTAAAGGCAGACGTCCCGAATCTTTTGGCAATATAGTGTGTATATATAACCCTAAGTTAGGCGAGACATTTGGAAAAAAGTCAGCCCAAGACAAGTCTCCAATACCTGACTATACAGAAGTAAGAATTTTGCTTGGCTGTTTTTTGTTTTGTTAAATCTACATTGGATACGCTCCACAATCCTCACAATATAATTACTGTTTTTCACCGGTGTCATAAAAATTTATAATGGTTTTAGAAAAATAATAATATACATATCTACAGAAGATAAAAGATTCTGTTAATGATAAAAGCCTGGCAATCCTGGACAAGGTTATAGTCATGCATGCTGCAAAAATATTATGTAGAACGTTGATCTGGTGAAACATGGTGACATTATTAAGAGTGTAATTGTGCTTTTGAACTTATGGTTTTGCCTCCTTCAATTCCTCCATTTCTGCCTTGTGATTATTTTTACTTAAGTGGTGATTATAGTAGGGCAGGAGCTCCAGTCTTTAAAGAGGAAGAGGAACATTTAGGCATCAGATCTCATGATCGTGCATCATACATGACTCTGATCCCCTCTTCCTGTTTGTGTGTGTGTGTATGTGTCTCCGCAGCCACGGCAAGCTCCGGTGCATGTGTGCCTGCAACAGGTGCACTTTTTGCATCAGTCAGAACCTGCTGAACAGTGAGCTCCTGCATTCGGTCAGGGCCAAACTCTACAGTGTCATTGTGAACAGGTGTCTAAGCCCAGCCCAGCCCTCCTCCTGCTTATTATGGCCACCTTTAACCTCTGTTTCCTAACACGCCTACTCTGTTTTGCGTTGCATATCCACCGCAGATGGTTGGGATATTTTATATGGGTTACCTAGCTCTTTCTAACTCTTTTTACCTATTCCATAGATCCTTGTTAAGAGGACTATCTGTGGTGGTTCTGTGTGTGAGTATGTGGGTTCAGTAGGTCTGTAGTTGGGTGTCCTTTGTGTCAATAAACTATATGGGGGTATATCTAATGCTGTCTGCTTAGTCTTTGCATCAGTTCTACCGAGGTAGCACAAGCCAGGTATGATTTTTATGTTTTACTGATGTTTTTCATTGAAGGCATTGTTTAGCTCTACCTATTGTTAATGGTCTAATCTAGCTAGTATTAGCCACCCCAATAGTGCTTTTTCAGTGGACGGGAATGGCTCATATAACACAGAAACTAGCAGAGCTGTGTCTATTTCCCATCATATTAGAGTTCTGTTTATGGTACTAGTAGTACCATGAATATGAACAACAGCAGCAGTTGTAGAGGAGCTTCAGATTTCTGATTTGCCCTTAAATCTGTGTTTGGTTGAGCATGAGTGGAAGAGATACAGAGGAATCTGAAGACCATATTAAATAAGGAGTCAGAATGTTATCAGACACTACTATTAACAATTGCAGTGCCGATCTCTTATCAGTAGCAAAGTGAATTTAGAGTGTTTTTTCTGATCCGAGTGATGTGACTCATGGCAATTCACAGATGGTTGCATTGGCTAGTCAAAGGATTCTAGCTCATATAACCATATGTCACCTTTTGGTAGTCTTGGTATTCTGGCAGGAACAAGTACTTGGTTGATGAGTGGGTCATTTGGCAGTCAGAAGGCTAACAGAATCAAACATTTCTTTCCTTAGGCTCTCAATTGGTGGAACAGAAACACATTTACTGAATTTTCATTAGAAGAAAAAAGGAGTGATGGATGCATTACTGGCTGCTATGTCAATGACAGTGATACTAGCCAATCGTGGGGTTCTGTGAGCTTGATGTATTCGGGGGAAAAGGCCATATAGCCATTGGCAGGTGACCAAAATGGGGATAAATATAAAAAGGATTTGTTTCTCCTACTTTGCTTGTGGAAAACACTATTATTATGGTGACTATTATATTCAATTTAGTGTTGAACATCAAAAACCAGTGTGATTACTTTAACTGGTGCAAATGAATGCATGGGGCTTTACTAAACATTGTCGACTTTCTTGTTCTATTAAAAGATTAGGTCTTGTTTAAAACTGCATGATTAACATAGATCGTGTATTTTTTCCTTCAACAAGTAACATTGGTCCTTAAGGTATTACCTTTAATATTGGTATTGCTCTTAATTCAGGGTGTTGGCTGACATCATTAAATGAATTATTTCATTAATACAGGTTATAGTTTAATTACATTTATATGTTGAAATATTTTTGAGGTGGATATGCAAACAGTAACTGCACTATTTCACTTTTTTTGTCCATCATTGTGCTGGCAGTGCTGTAGCTGCCTGGTTTTATATCCTTTGCGGCTGCAGTTCTCCCTGAATTTATTTATTTATTTATTTTTGTTTGTTTGAATACTGACCCCTACAACTGGCTCTTTGCGCATCTACAGCCTTCTAACAACTTACAAACTAATGTATTTACATCATTTTACTTGAGAATAATTTCTAGTCTACAAAATTTCTTTACTCTACAAGAGACTTTTAGATACTTGGTAACTGACGTGTGTGTGTCTAATATGAGTCAATGGAAATATCCAAAAACAGACTTGATTAACAGTGGAATTTATTCTTTACCGTGTCTCTTGTTGGTCCTTGCTAACTATGACAAACTATGAAACTTTTGCCACCCTTTCATTTCTTTATTTTGATGTCCGTTTCCTTTTGTATTACGCACTGTGTCGTCATGCTTGTTCTTTCCCTCCGTAGGTGTTCATTCTCGTGTGTTTGGCTGGGCCTGTTCCTTCTCATATTGCATCTCTTCACCTCGTTCTAACCCTGCTAGCATGCCTTCTTTTATCTCTGTTTCACTACCTGGACTGTAATGGTACTGATTAGATCAGGAGATTGGTCTTAACCTGTTACAGGCAGGAACTATGAAGGGTATGGAATGTGTGTATGCAGTGGGTTAATAGCTAGCTCTTGGCACTTTAATTTGTGGACACTAAACTATTTCTTGCTTGTAATGTAATTTCTTCTGGTTGCTGACTTGGTGTTTGTGTGTGTTTTGGTGGCTTATTATATAAAACTACTGAAGATGGCAGTGTTTTCCAGTAGTACATATAATGCCTTCATGTTAAAGGACTGAAAATGACGGTATTTGTGCATTTTAATAATGGTGTGGTTTATTCTGGTGTCTGTGCAACTCCATGCTGTGTTTGGACACTGGAAGATGCGGTTCAGTGAGAATGGCTAGATGACGCACTCACCACTCTGACCAGACATTATCCGAGCCCATTATCAGTCAAAGGTTCACACAGCACAGTGAGCTTTGTGGTTTGATTTTACTGATCTTTTTTCCTTTACTGCATTTCTGGGTGGTTGTTTGGAGCATGTAATGGTGGCTGTGCTGTGAATGGTATTTGAATTGCCGTCCTGTACGCATGTGCACAAGGTTGGGGCCCTTTTTTTATGGAAGCTTGTCATTTAGCTGATGAGGAGACCCGCCTCATCCATCAGATGCACACAGTAGGCTCTTTAAAGGACTCAATCAACATGGAGGCGACTGTCGACCCATTTATGTCCAGGTAAACACCGTCCTTACCCAGACCGTTGGGTGATTGTGTGTCCCGCAGTGTACCGGTGTGTTCAGTTCACTGGTGGGTTCATGAGCAAGTTGGTTCACAAAACATTTCTGGCTGTTATTTTGGTGTATTTCATTCTGGTGGTTATCTTGATATTTATGTTTTGATTCCTGACACTGAAACTCTGGCTGGTCTACAAGAAGAAAAGGGTCTGAATGAGCAGGCTCGGAAAACCTATAGCCGAGTCATGTGTCTTTGCTTTTCACATTGGCAGTAGATCGGATGTTTAAAGGAAATGTGACACTTTGGATTTGATTACTCTTGGGAGCGTGATCTTAATCATCTTATTATTTTATGCTCTTTAGTGCTTCTTTTTTGTCCTGAGCATTTCAGCAGGGTGTTCATTATCATGTTAATACTTTATTGCCCTTGACGAGTGCCCACTGCCCTTCCTGTGCTTCTGCTAGTACTGTACTGCTCGATCTCCCTGCCTAGCAGCCGTCCCAATTACAGTTCACCTCCTTGCCTCTGCACCTAGCCCTGAGTGAATGGGGAATGTCAAATGACAAATAGAAGAACTTTTATTTAGGGAAAATCCCTTTGTGATCATTAGAAACATTGAAGTAATTTTATGGTGCACAGTACTATTTTTTTTTTTTTAGATAGGCGAAAGGAACTTCACACTGATTTGTCATTTGTCATTTACCAACAAAGTGAATGAATCAAGGATGTTTTTTGACCAACACTCTCTGTCTCTCTCTCTCTCTCTCTCTCTCTCTCTCTCTCTCTCTCTCTCTCTCTCTCTCTCTCTCTCTCTCTTCCCTCTCTTCCCTCCTTTTCTCTGATGCAGACACATGACCCAGGCTGACCTGAAGAACTCCACATTCTGGCTGCGAGCCAGTGTTGGAGCCACAGTATTCGCAGTGTTGGGCTTCGCCATGTATAAAGCTCTTCTTAAGCACCGGTGATCAGTTACAGGCAGCATGCGACTGCAATCCTTTATCCGGCGGAGAAACTCTTCCTCTCCTTCCCTCCAGCCCAGTCATTCTCCTTTGAGAAACCTAGTAGTATCATGATGGATAGCTATATTTTATATATTTGAACCTACATGCATTCATGCAACCATTTTCTTCTCTTTTGGAGTTTTGATTTCAACCTGTGCTCTTATATCAAATGTCTTGTTTGTCAGCCGTGGTTGAATGCTACAGAACGTAGACAGACTGGTTTTAAATGACATTATTTTTTCTCAGATCAGTATTAGCAGATGTGTCTCTTATCAGACGGCCCAAGCAGAGGCACGAGAGCATGGAACTCTTTGTTTATAAATGTAAATATTGCTGAGGAATATCTACAGCTTTAGCGGACAGTACAGAGGCAGTACAGAACTCATATGCACGCACATAACGGGAGATGCACAGAAACAAAGCCATTTCTCACTTGTATAGGTCATTATGCTTTGAGCACGTTTCAGCTGTAATAATTTATTAATGCCATGTTTGTCAGTCAAAATGTTTTGTTTGACCTTGCATGCAGCAAGCACTATACAAGGGATTTTTTTTTTTTTTTTTATGATATGGTTTGTTTTTATATTTATGATTTGTTATGGTTTGCCCTTGGCCCCCACAGACACACTAATGCAGTGAAAGCTGGCTATACCACCATGTTGACAAGATCACAAGAAAGAGCCCAAAGTGTAGATTCTGTGGTCAGGGCAATGGGACATGGTCTCTATGAGAACTCTATTGATAGGCTCCATATTAAATATTTAATATTATCTATATTAATAAATACTACTACTACCACCACTACTGCACCTATTTTGTTGGATTAATGGCACATTGTATTATTCAGTTCAAAACTCCAAGTTCAAAACCATGAAGCTGTTGTACTCATTTCTGATCTTTCAAACATTTACAATAAACGGTGTGATTATAGAGCTGTATATCATATAATGTTTGTTCAATATTGCTTCTGCACTTTTCAGTAGGAAGACTGAACATTCAGTAGTCAGGACCTAGAAAGAAATGTAAAGCAAAGTTGACACCGTTGCTATGCCATACATGATCCACGTAAGTCTCTTTACACACATAATTTGACATAACCGTCATTAATATTGAAGAAGATGAAAGTGATGTATGTAACTGTAAGTAGTGGGAAGCGTTACCATCTTTGTTAGATATTAAAAACAACTGGGAAATAAATTAGTTTTATAAAAAAAAAGAAAGAGGGCCTCTAAAAACAGGAAGTGATTTGGTCATTTCAGAATCAGGTATTGCATTTGCCTCAGACATCAACAGCAGTGTAGAAGGTGAACATGTCTACAGGAGAAGATTCAATAGTGTGTATGCCAGTATGCCAAGGGTTTCTGAAAAAGAGAAAAGATAAAATAGTAAGTGTTACTTTTAAGTTCATACTAATTGGCTGTGTCTTTGTATACAGTTGTTATATATAATATTTTTGAGATCATAACTCTCAGCTTGAATTGATGACATTCTCAGCATTGAACTCATTAAATACTAAGAAAAGAGAGCCGCTTGTTTAATAATGGCATCGTTTTACTAAATATTTTAGAGACTCAGGTGGGTAACTTACTGGTTCAAGCTTCATAACGCAACCCTTTTCTTCTACAATAAAGAACATGGAAGCAATGTAAGTATCTGTATTGAATTACAGCTTTTACGTGTGCAAATGAATCTGTATGGAATTTCAGCTTTGCTGTAGTTAGATCGAGTTCATTTGATGCAATACACATGACTCAAGGACAGTGGAAGAGACTCATGATATAGCACTGGGTCTGGGAAAATTGCTCCATTGTGTAGTAACATTTGAAAACCTTTGGTTTCACTTCTGTTCATCTACTCGGTCTTTTTCAGTTCTTTAAGACGAGCAGATAGTCGGAATACTGATGTTTACAGAATCGTACAATTTAATCGTGCATTTCATTTACAGAAAAAACGTACAATAGAAACGTGTGCCAAATAGTATTTCAACTTGGAAGTAGAAATAGGAAACAAATTGCGACAATTTTTCTGACATTCATGACTAATCGCAGCACAGTATGCTCTTACACTGAAAGATGAATGCACGGAAAAAAAAATACACCATGTGAAAAAAATAAGCACTTGTACAATAACACAACGGGGAACGTTATTGTAAAGTAATAATTCTGCCAAAAAAAAGGTCTAGATCATCACACACTGGCTCACCTCAAAACCATGCAAAAAGACTGATAGAAAGACTGATGAAATGATGTGTGGTTTAAAAACCGGTGTAATGGTCAGCTTGAATCCAGATTTCACATTTTTCCACATTTTTCCAACACCGTTTGATCTGAGGTACGAACATCATCTTCGTAGGACGTTTAGCTCAAAGTCTACAAACGTTATTCTCATAACACTGTTCCGTTATTTTAACTTGTATTCAATTCAATTCAGTTTTATTTTTGTATAGTACTTTTAAAAGTCGACATTGCTGCAAAGCAGATTTACAGGAATATATATAAATTATTCATTTTAAATTGATTCCTAATGACCGAGCCAACAGTGCCAAGGAATAACTCCTTTACATTTCTGGCATTTTGGCAGTCACCCTTATCCAGAGTAACTTATATAATTTTTTTTTCATACAACTGAGGGTTAAGGGCCTTGCGCAGGGGCTCAGCAGTGGCAACACCAACAACCACTAAGCTACCACATCCTCCTATGCCCTATGAATATATGAGAGAGAAACCTTGAGAAGAGGAAGACTCAAAAGAGATCCATCCTCATCTGGGTGACACTGGATAGTGTGATAAATAATTTCCCTTATATAACTGTGTACTATATGGTCAAAAAAAGAGTGATTATGTACCCATGAAATATATGCTATAATATATATATATATATATATATATATATATATATATATATATATATATATATATATATATATATATATATATATATAAATAATATATTTTGACATGGTGTATCTTGTTGAAGTCTACATATAGACATCATATATAATATAGTTATACATTTAATTCAGTCCTGTGAATTCTGCTATTTGTAAAATAGATGTAAAAAATTATTCCTAAGCAAGTATCATTTAAGACGATAATAATGTGTGATCATGGGGGCACGGTGGCTTAGTGGTTAGCACGTTTGCCTCACACCTCCAGGGTTGGGGGTTCGATTCCCGCCTCGTGTGTGTGTGTGTGTGTGTGTGTGTGTGTGTGTGTGTGTGTGGGTGTGTGTCCTGCCATGATGCCTGAGATAGGCAAAAGGCTGTACACAGGCCGAGTGTACTTCGGATAAGTAGACAATGAATGAATAATGTGTGATTATTTAGACAAGCTCTTTACGCAGTGTTATACTGATATCTATAAAATGTAGCTACAGTAGTTCTGTTTAGAGAAAGAGTAATGTTTTCTTTATGTTTCATTTTGGATCTCACTTTAAACAGTCAGAACTAAAGGAATACATCCCGATTGTGAAAATGCATTCAAAATGTGTTGGTTTTTGATTTGTTTTTTTCCTCTCTGACAGTCAGACCTTAGAGGACAGTACTACCTTATTGAGGTGAGTATGTGGCTTCAGCTTCTCCCTCTCACATTATGTGGTCAGACAGATCACCCTGGCTTTCAAACACAATCATAATAACCAATATCTTGTAATCTGAGCTGTTCTGCACACAAGTTCACATATGGCTATGGCTTTGCGAGGTCTCACTATTTTGTGTTGATGTTTAACAGATCGAGTCTGTGCGTGAGGTGATGTGGACTAAAAAAAAGCACTATAGTTTTGAGATCGTTTTGAAAAACGGGAAGAGGAAAGTCCTGGTGAGTTCCCATGCTGCTCCTCTATGCTCAGTACTGTGTGTGTTTGAGGATGTGATCCATCATCATTAACCAGCTAGTATAAAATCACATTCTCCTGTATGAGTTCATTGGAAAGTACCTTTGCTGACGGTTGTTTTCAACACGGAACAGGGATCACTTGTGTTTTGCTGTATCTCAGATCATACTTTATGTATAAAGAGTGTCTTATTGTGATCTTAGAAAAATACTTAGGAGCAAAATTGCCTTCACTAAAGAACATATCTTCAACATGGTGATAAATGATGAATACTTAAAGCTGAAAAAAAAATCAATGCTAAAAACACTTAGCTAAATGTAAAATTGTTAAAACATAAGCTTGGGTAAATGTCCGAATTTTACAACAGTGTTTGGATCCATGTTAAAAATAAGTTCATGTTAAAATGTTGGAAGTTTTTATTGTATCTTTTAACTATTGTATGTTGGATCTTTTATTGTGTGTTACATAGTTATTACAAGTATGTATTCATGGGTCAAGTATTCATTTCATTAAGTTGAATTATTCCCCAACAGGCTGCAGAATCAGCAGATCTCAGACATCAGTGGATGTGCCAGCTTTTGCAAGCAATAAACCATCCTGTGTGTAACACCACCGAGCTGAACTCTTACAAGTAACACTAACGCCACACTGCTGTTACACATTGATATCAGTTATTGCAAACAGGTGAAAATAAAATGCTTTGTGTGTGTGTTTGTATACACAAGCAGTGAGACTGCCCCAGATAACAAGGGCAGAACTAAATCGAGCCCCTGCAACAGGTTCGTTAACAATCAGTCAGGGGCGAGCGATAGACTGGTCATGAGACGTCACTCTACTGAGCCTGTTTCCTATCTGTGGTCTTCCAGCCATCACTCTGCTGCTGTTATACTAACTGCGACCTCACCGAATAACACTGATGTTGGTGTGTTTTACTGAACTGAACTGAACTAAATGAATTCTGTAAGTCACTCTAGTCCATTACTGTAGTTTACAAAGAATGAACAGCAGCTATTGTGAACTTATTTTTCAGACCTGCCTCACGCTCAGAGCACTCCATGCATATTGGATGAAATCGACCAGAACGCTGAAGTGATTGAACTCGAGCACGATTATGATGTCCTGCCACATTGCAAACGTTGGTACATTTGTTTTCTTTTTTTCTCAGAAAAAAAATGCAGTTTACACACTGTTAATGTTCGCCGAAATGCAGAACAGACAAGATTGGTCTGATATTTGCTTCTTTAATTCTGCCCTGGAGATATGAGACTAATGTTGCCAACAAATATCAATGAAGCAATATTTTGGTGACATTCTTTATTTGCTAGCAGCATTAGCTTTGAAAGCTAGATCTTATGTGATGAGGGACATCACGTAATGCATATGGCCAAAGGTTTGTGGATACCTGACAATGATGCACATGTGGAATGTGGGCCTTCCATAAACTGCTGACTCAAAGTTTAAAGTACAGATGTGTCATAAATGTCGACTCTGTAGCATTACAAGAGCTGACCAGCCCAAACGCTATTCCAGCCCCTGTAGATAAAGCACAGAGCTCCATGAAGACATGGTGTGTTAAGGTTGGAGTGGAAGAACTGGAGTGTCCTGCACTGAGCCCTGACTCTGACTCAACCCCACTGAACACCTTTGGGATGAACTGGAACACCGACTGAACCCCAGACCTCCTCACTCTTACAACATCAGTAATGCTCTTGTAGCTGAATGATCACTAATCCCCACAGTCACGCTCCAACTTCACAGAAGAGAAGAGCGCATTGTAACAGCAAAAGAGGAAATACATTTTGAAAGGGGTGTTGAAAGTACATATGGGTTTGATGGGTGTGGCATCTACAAACATTTGGCCATAGGATCTCTCTCATTCTTTTACAGCCACTGTGTGCAGCTCCAGTGCAAAACTAAACTGGCATAAATGAAGAAAGAAAAGATTCTGGGTGACAAAAACTTGCATTAAAACCAGCAAGATTAGCCTCAAAGCTCCAGGACAAAGCCGAGGATGAAATTTCCACTTAGGTGGAAATTTCAGATAATCATTAAAACGATATTTAACAGATATGAATTCACTAACAAAACATTTTATCTCAGTACTTTACTCTGGAAAATGTAATTTATATTGTTCGTGAGCAGTTTAATGTATTTGCAGCACTACATACTGAGGAACCCATTTACGATACACCTCCATCAAACCGGCGACTCAGTGAGCGAGAACCTGGTATGTGTTCACTTCATCTCTCACTCTCATCATACACTTATAAACTCAGTCACTCACCACTCCCTCCCTCACCACTCCCTCCCTCCCTCATTCACTCCCAAATTCATTCCCTCACCCCTCCCTCATTCACTCCCAAATTCATTCCCTCACCCCTCCCTCATTCACTCCCAAATTCATTCCCTCACCTCTCCCTCATTCACTCCCAAATTCATTCCCTCACCCCTCCCTCATTCACTCCCAAATTCATTCCCTCACCCCTCCCTCATTCACTCCCAAATTCATTCCCTCACCCCTCCCTCATTCACTCCCAAATTCATTCCCTCACCCCTCCCTCATTCACTCCCAAATTCATTCCCTCACCCCTCCCTCATTCACTCCCAAATTCATTCCCTCACCCCTCCCTCATTCACTCCCAAATTCATTCCCTCACCCCTCTTTAACCTACTCCCTCATTCATTCATTCACTCTCACGCCCTCATTCTTTAATGCCCTCTTCCTCCTTCCCTCAACCGATCTACACAACTCCCTCACAATCCCTAACCACTTTGATCTTTCTTGTTTCAGAAACAACTGAAAACATCTATGATGTCCCCAAGTATGCCTTTCGAAAAAAGTCTGTGAAGGGTAAGCGAAATAAAGAGCGTGTCCTTTGAGTCATGCCGTGTCCTGTTGTGTATTTACACGTGTTTTATGATTCTCTTTGGCCCTGCAGAAGCCTCGTGTGCTACAGAGCTACCTGAGATCACAGGTCTCCTCCATGACATGGTGTTATGTTTAGGGGGAAACTCTGCAGACTGGGTCAGAGCGACTGCTCCAGGAACCACCTGTCAACCTTAACATCGCTGTATTTATGTATGTATTAATGACATGCACTTAATTGCAATAGACTCATTCCTGTACACACTTGTACTAGAGGAGAAATCCTTCATTCCGATGGTAGGATGTTCATGCTACATATTGATTAGTCACCATGTATGATGTACCTTTGTTTAATGGACAGTTAAAATGATGAGTTTATTTTACCACTGTGATTTTTTTTTAATCTAATGAGCAAAGCAGATTAAATCAATCAATCATGTAAAAATCTAAAATTCATATTAAATCCTAAGGAGAGGTATTTTTAAATGCCATGCTTAGAGCTGCGAACCTGGCACCAACAACAAAAAGCATGTATTTGCTTTAAAATGCTGTTTATATGCTGGGATTGCACTTTTGTACATACATTACACACTGTTCATGGAGCTGGATGTTCTCCACACAGATACAGGGTTGAAGTGATGGTGATAATGCCAATAAACATGTCCTAGCTGTGTGACACATCCGATACTCCTGCTCCTCAAGAAAAGTAGCAGAATTACAAGTAAATATAATGAGTGATTTTGACTTAGAAAAAAAGCTAAAACAACAAAACTTTAAAACAAGTTACTAATTTTGGATAATATTTACAAAATAAAATGCATAACTAAATACACTACGGCTAGATGTACAGTGAGAAAATGCCCATGACAATATACAACAGGAAAAAGAGAGGGAGAATTTTTTTTTTTTTAAGGCATCAGACTAAAAAAAAATATAAAACTCAAAAACATTTAGAATTGAAGAAGCAACGATATAAACAGACAAAGCTTGAAAACACAGGGTGCTCTAAAGAAAAAAAACCAAAAACAATCCAATGCAGTGTCTTCACTCTGAGGTTCCACAGAGAGCTGTGAGTCGGTTCTGCACAAATAAAATGGGAAAATGTTTACTTTTATATAATGTCTGCTAAGCATAACTGTGTAAATGTTATAACCTCACATGATGAAGGTATACCTGTAGCTGCCTGATACTGTGGATAGCTTTCTCATCCAGCTGCCGCAGATCAACAGAATCCATCTCGCTGGCCAGCAGCTGAATGCACTGAAAAAACACAAGCAGCTCCCATCACCTTTTGGTTTCATTATGGAATAACACACACACACACACACACACTAATTATGAAACAAGAAGCCTTTATCTTCATTTAGCGTCCCCTTCCAGAAAACAATACTTCCTGCTTTTGCTTTATGGTGTGGGTGTGTGTGTGTGTGTGTGTGTGTGGGTGGGGGGTGGGTGGGCACAAACCTCTCCGTTGCCCAGAGGGACATTGATGATGATATCCTCTGAGCCTCCAGCGATAGGAGAGCCATTCACAGAGATGCTGTACACCTTCTCTCTGTGACGAGGAACTCGTACTGCTGGGGTCTTGGGCAACCTGGAGAGAGATTAATTATTCAGTCTTAAAATTGGGCGACATGAAATCGACTAAAATGGAAATTACAGATATACTGCTCAATTTTATTACACAAATCAACGTACATTACAAACCTTTATACCACCGCATGACTTAATTTTCAGATCTGATTGGTCAGGACATGATTTTTTTTTTTATTTTTAACATCACTGCACAGCTCTAGAAGGTGTTGATTAATTTTCTATAACAGCAGATCTGACACTAGTTGTGGGTGCAAGGCAAGTCACAGGTTTATATTAATCTTGTTCGATCATGTCATCAGCTCTACAGTAACAGCTCAGTCACGGGGACCTGTACTGAGGATGTGCCATTTCAATCAACTCCAAAAATAAACATTAAAATATTATTTAAAAAAAGGTGCAATAGTTGATTTATTTTTTATTTCTTACTTGTACAAATAACCATGAAAGACATGCAAGACCAATCTTTTGAGAAAAGGGAAGGGGAAAAAGAAAAGAGACTGGTGCTAGAATTCATGTTTCTGCTGTAAAGCAAGATAATAGGAACTAACTTGTACAGCGGGTGTTCCACATCAAAGAATGTAAACCGATCAGGCATAACATTATGACCTAATAATGACCAAATATTGTGTTGTTCCCCTTTTTCTGCCAAAACAGCCCTGACCCGTCATGCACTGTGTATTCTGACACCTTTCTATCAGAACCAGCATTAACTTCAGCAATTTGAGCAAAAGTAGCTCGTCTGTTGGATCGGATCACATGGGCCAGCCTTACCTCCCCACGTGCATCAATGACCCTTGGTCGCCAATGACCCTTGGTCGCCCATGACCCTGTCGCCTGTTCACCACTGTTCCTTCCTTGGACCACTTTTGATAGATACTGACCACTGCAGACCGGGAACACCCCACAAGAGCTGCAGTTTTGGAGATGCTCTGATCCAGTCTCGCTCAAATCCTTACTCTTGCCCATTTTTCCTGCTTCTAACACATCAACTTTGAGGACAAAATGTTCACTTGCTGCCTAATATATCCCACCCACTAACAGGTGCCATGATGAGGAGATCATCAGTGTTATTCACTTCACCTCTCACTGCTTATAATGTTATGCCTGATCGGTGTATATGGATTTTAAAAAGTATATGCAACACTCAGAAATTTTAAAAATGTATAATGGGCAAAAGGCTGTGGCATAAACAGAATAAAACATGATGGAAGATGTTAGGAAAATAATCTACACCAGGGTGCTAACTCCTCACTGATCACACCAGTGTCTTTAATTATTTAATAGTGCACCACGTTATTACTTCAAGAAATAAAACGTCATGTCAGAAGCCCATTTATCCCAGAGTATTAACAAGTAGTTTACATTAAACCTCAAGCAAAGGTGAGACTCCATCCTGAGAGACTAACATGTGAAATTACCTGGAGTCAAAGCGGGGTGTGACCAGTGGAGTTGGGCCCATGATCGAGGAGTCCAAGAAACTTCTGGCTGGGGTGACCAGTTGCTTTCTGGTGGATCTTAACACACACACAAAAAAAAAATACTTTAATGAGGAAAAAGAACTGAGACACTTCAACATATGTACACTCACTGGCCACTTTATTAGGTACACCTGAACATTCGTTCAATTATCGTATTAAAATCGGAAATAAACTTTTCCTGTTCTTCTTAAACCGCCCAGTGTTTGTGAACCTGTACTCATTGTTGCCTCAGATTTCTGTTCATGGCTAACAAGAGCGAAACCTGATTGTAAAATTCTGAGATGCTTTTATGATCACCATGACCTTCCTGACAGCCTGAACCAATCTGGCCATTCTCTGCCCTCTCATCAATAAGGTGCTCACTGAATGTTTCTTGGCTTTCTGCTCCACTCTGTGTAAACTCAGACTGCTGTGTGGAAAGAAAAATTTCTGAAATACTCCAACCAGCCCATGTGACACCAGCAACCATGCCAAGGTGGGTCTCAAGCACTTCTCAATTCTGATATTCACTTAAATGTAAAGCACTTGATCTGTTTCTACATGATGATATGCATTGTCCTGCAGACAAATGATTGGCTGACTGGATAATCAAATGAACGGGTTATATTAAAGTGTTCCTATTAAAGTTGACCAGTGAATATATGTGTATAAACAGACCAGGAAAAAAATTAATTAAATGAACATAACTTACTTTCTAATAGTGCCATTCTGCTTGCTCACAGAGAGAGCTCTGGCCTTCTTGGTAGTTGATGGTGCTTTCTTTGGTCTTCCCTTCTGTAAGTAACAAAATGTAAAAAAAAAAATGACTGAGTGCGCTGATCATGTGTACAGAACCAGCAGTAAGAAAGGAGACCGCGATAGTGTCTACAGGTGACTTGTTGCTGTTTCTGCACTGACCTTTCTAGTAGTCTTAGGCACAACATTCTCTTCATCCTCAGAATTTACACTCTTTGAAGCTACAAATATGGACAAAAGAAACCCCAATGATTAATATCAGCATACAAATAGCAAAAACAGAAGAGGTAGGAGGAATGTTTTAATAAAACAATACAATTAAAAAAAAATAAAATCACCTTTTTTGGCAGATTTGGGTGGAATTGTATGATCCTGAGCGATGGTGAGCTCCACCTGTGCAGCTTCCTCCTTTTGCTGAATTTGACAAAAAAAAAGAAAGAAAAAGATTTAGACTGAAAAGATAGAATTCAAAACTGATCAAGGTTCTCAAACTTTCAGGCCAGTTTTTGACCCCATTCAAAAGGCTCAGTTCTCATGCCCCAGGCACTGGTTTTGTAAATGTAATGTGCAGGTATCTAGGAATAATATAAACATGCATTATCATTGATCATACAAAATTACAACTTTCACAAAGTTTGGATTTTGATCAGCATCAGAGGGAAATGCTCTTCCTGTGCTGTTTAGATTATGGGTATACACTACAATATCAACAACAGAATTATAATTTTAGTATCTTGGATTGTATATTTCGTGTGGGAAGAGTAACTGAGTAAAACCATTTCACTACATTACACATGTACACCAATCAGGCATAACATTATGACCACCTGCCTAATAATGTGTTGGTCCCCTCTTTGCTGCCAAAACAGCCCTGACCTATCGAGGCATGGACTCCACTAGATCCCTGAAGGTGTGCTGTGGTATCTGGCCCATTGTTGGAGCTTTCAAAGGTGCACAGGGATCAGCACAGGCTGGTCTCTGGCTATGCCTTTTCAAACTCACCCAAGTCCTTACACTTGCCCATTTTTCCTGCTTCTAACATCAAATTTGAGGACAAAATGTTCACTAGCTGCCTAATATATCCCACCCACTAACAGGTGCCATGATGAGGAGATAATCAGTGTTATTCACTTCACCTCTCACTGCTCATAATGCTATGGCTGAGCGGTGTATTTAAATATTTATTAGACAAATAAAGAACCTTGATCCCTACTAGTGTTTCTAGCACACAACTATGACTGCAACATCCAAAATATTACACTTATATTTATTTGAATTTATTGAATTGAACACTGCCAGTGTGGGGTGTAAAGGCCACTCCAATTAACTTGAGAACATGCCACATAGCTGTGGTCAGCTGAAAAATGGGCTTAAGAGGCGCTCAGAATAAAATAGATATTATAAAGTGATAAAATAAAAATCTGAGTTTTATTTATCATTACGGAACTCAAACTCAGATCTGTAGATATATATTAAAATTGGTACAAATCTCCTACGAGTTCATCACCATCCCAGGCCTGAAGGTAGAGAACAGGTAGAAAACAGACAGACTTACCTTTGATTCATCTACTGGTGTCTGTGGCTTTTCAGAACCTAATGAGTAGATGGAGGAAAAACATTCATGTAACAATGTCAGTGCACTGAATAAGCAAGAAAGAAAAGAAACGGCAAGACATTAGACACGTACCACAATACTGAACCCAGTTCATCTGTCGCACTGCCATGGGAAGCTTGATGAGGGTCATGTTGTACAGGTTGTCTGCATCTTTTAGAAGGTTGTTGGTCCTTTCATTCAACCTCTTAACAATTGTATTTACTGTGCAGGAGAGGAAATAAAGCTGAATTTTGGCAATGAAAGACAACTGTTACAAAAGATTTCTAGATACACTATATTGCCAAAGGTTTTGGGACACCCCTTCAAATCATTGAATTGAGGTGTTGTATTTCAGGGGTTTGTTCTTGGCCCCTTAGTTCCAGTGAAAGGAACTCTTAATGCTTCAGGATACCAAGACATTTTGTATAATTTCTTGCTCCCAACTTTGTGGGAACAGTTTGGGGATGACCCCTTCCTGAATTTAATATGGAGCCTGCCCTTTGCAGCTATAACAGCTTCAACTCTTCTGGGAAGGCTTTCCACAAGGTTTTTGAGTGTTTATGGGAATTTTTGACCATTCCTCTAGAATCACATTTGTGAGGTCAGGCACTGATGCTGGACGAGAAGGTCTGGCTCACAGTCTCCGCTCTAATTCATCCCAAAGGTGTTCCATCAGGTTGAGGTCAGGACTCTGTGAAGTTCCTCCACACCAAACTCAAATCATCCATGTCTTTATGGACCTTGCTTTGTGCACTGGTGTGCAGTCATGTTGGAACAGGAAGGGGTCACACAAAGTTACGAGCAAGAAATTGTCCAAAATGTCTTGGTATGCTAAAGCATTAAGAGTTCCTTCACTGGAACGAAGGGGCCAAGCCCAACCCCTGAATTCAATAATTTTGAGAGGTGTCCCAAAACTTTTGGCAATATAGTGTACCTGACGTATTCCTACGAGGGATGTCAATGAACTCACCTTCATCATCAAAGTCGAGCAGAAAAGCTTCCAGTTTTGGCATCTTGGGGTTCTTTTTGCTCTTAGCATTGGTGGGTCTTTTTCTGGGCGCCATTTTGATCCTGGAAGAAAACAGAGTGAAGATGGTTAGTCAGTTAGCTCGAGTGCCTTCTTGTTGTTGCTAGCAAGATAATAATCTCTACAGATTTCGCCTCAAACCATGTTAAATTAAACACGTATAATGCATAAATTAACATTCATAAACATTCCTACATTGCTATAGTTATTTATCCATTACCTGTTTAAGTTTATTTATTCTTTTTATTACGGTTCCTGTTGCTTCTCGACCTATCCCGACAGTACAGCAGTTGGCAATAGGCTTTTCAAATTTATTCGCCGAACTATGTTAACCAATAAGCGACCAGCTTTTGGTGTTACGTCATTCGTACGGGGCGTTACGTTCTGTTCAAAAAAGATTCAATTCTTTAAACCGTGCATTAATAGTCGAGCTAAACGTCAACTAAACTAACAGATTTGTTTTCACAAATACACATTAATTCTTAAAAGCCAATATATCTGCAGCGCTCATGTCTGAAATCTGTAAAATGTTAGCTATGATTAAAGTTTGTTCTAAACGACACTTAAAATGTATTGTGTAGAAATGGACTCAATCGTACACAATTAGAAGAAGAATCGATTGGAACATTTTAGATATCGAACAGCCATTTGATTCTGATTCAGAAACAGATTCCTGCCCACAGAGACAGATTGACCAATCACAGAAGAGCTTATTGCAAGACGCTTTAGATGCCCATTTTGGATTGGTGGGTTTTGCGGCGCACGGCGCAGTAATAGGAAGCACTACATGGGCACACGCGTGCTGAAGCGAAGTAAATAGATAACGGTAGTAAATTATAGATATTCGCTTATATATAATGTAGCTCATTAACATATACATGAATTAACAGTAATAGCTGTATTACTGATACAAAAATGAATATCAGGGTTGGGGAATCACTTACTAGTCTTTTGTTTGTTTTTGCTGAAAGTGTGTCATGTCTCAGCCAGCGGTATTACAGTTGCACCAAGAACTTAGAAAATGCTTTCAGTGTTTAAAGGCGAATCAGACTGTTTGGAAAGGGGTGCTTGAAGAATGTACACCTTTAGTGAGTTCCTTGGGGAACCTGGCAGAACAGCTGAGGGCGCTGAAGAGCGTTGAAATAGCAAACACTCCACTCCACAGTTTTCCAAACCTACCAGAGCGCCTGCAGCACAAACTTCTGAATGCTGTAGACACAGTCCTGGGGGAATTAAGTGAGAAAGTGTGAGTTGTTTTTTTTTTATCTATCTATCTATCTATCTATCTATCTGTCTATCTGTCTGTCTGTCTGTCTGTCTGTCTGCTATATATATATATATATATATTTATATATTATTTTTATTATTATTATTATTAATTTTTATTATATATATTATTTGGGACACCCCAGCAAATTCCAGTGAAAGGAACTCTTAATGCTTTAGCATACCAAGATATTTTGGACAATTTCATGCTCCCAACAAGGTCCACAAAGACATGGATGAGCGAGTTTGGTGTGAAGGAACTTGACTGTCCTGACCTCAACCCGATAGAACACTTTTAGTATGAATTAGAGCGGAGACTGCGAGTCAGGCCTTCTCGCCCAACATCAGTGCCTGACCTCACAAATGCGCTTCTAGAGGAATGGTCAAAAATTCCCATAAACACACCCCTAAACCTTGTGGAAAGCCATCCCAGAAGATTTGAAGTTGTTATAGCAGCAAAGGGGAGGACAACTCCATATTACATTCATGTGCATGTAAAGGCAGACGTCCCAGTTTTGGCCTGGCTCACAGTCTCCGCTCTAATTCATCCAAAAGTGTTCCATGCTTTGTGCACTGGTGTGCAGTCACTGTTCCCACAAAGTTGGGAGCATGAAATTGTCCAAAATGTCTTGGTATGCTGAAGCATTAAGAGTTCCTTTCACTGGAACTAAGGGGCCAAGCCCAATCTCTGAATTCAATGATTTGGAGGGGTGTCCCAAAACTTTTGGCAATATAGTGTATCTAGAAATCTTTTGTAACAGTTGTCTTTCATTGCCAAAATTCAGCTTTATTTCCTCTCCTGCACAGTAAATACAATTGTTAAGAGGTTGAATGAAAGGACCAACAATCTTCTAAAAGATGTCTGTCTATCTCTCTCTCTCTCTCACTCTCTCACACTCTCACACACCCACACCCACACACCTTGAAACCTTGCTCTGTTGTTTTCCCAGGGATGCTCTTGGCTCAGTGCGAGATTTAGTCTCTAAGCAGGTGTCTGCAGTTTTCCAGATGTATGAACAAAACTCAGATTCACTTCCTATCAGCGCATGTGTGGCCAGATGTGCTCTCTCACCATCAATCGCTGACATGCTGGGGTGGCTACAGGATGCGGAACGCTTTTATCGGATACAGTATCCCAGAACCGACACGCTTACCTACTTATATTACCTCCAGCTCTTTAATTTCTACTGAACAGTCAGTATTAAAAGCAGGTTATGTGATACATATGACAATGTGATTTGGACACATTTGGTGACTCAACTCAAAAACAGGTGGGCTTATCAATAATGTTCAGTTGGACTTAATATGTTCTGGGAATGGAAAGTTATAGAATAAAGAATAAATAGCTCTATGAATAGATGCCTAGTGTTTCTGGGATTAGGCTCCAGATCCACTGCAGCCCTAGCATTTACTGAAGATGAAGGAGGATTTGAATAGTTGATTATGTTCATAAAGTCAATATATACTGAGCAATTTATTACAAAGTTAAAGGAATAGGGTTCCTATCCTGAGCTCAGGTGGATTTTCTCTTTGTCGTCTTTGTTCATGTCAGTTCTTCCCAGGTTCTCGTTTCCTCACAAAAGAATCTTAGTGTATAAATGAATGTGTGTCCGTGGTGCTCTGGCATCCCATCCAGGCTGTATTTATTCCTGCCTCACATCTGCTGGTCCTGGGATTCTGTATTCACTACAACCCTGAGCAGGATAAGAAGAGTGAGTGAATTAAAGAGATCCCTTGTTGCAAAAAGTTTGACCCCTAGTTTAATGAATCCACTCAGGTCTCCAAGCCACCTGCCTGTTTATCATATTTAGATTAATATTGTTTTGCTGGATCAATATAATCAGTGCTACATTTGAATTACATGTCAAGAATTAACGTAGCGGATTCAAGCACATACAGCGAAGGTGACTGTAGAAATCAGGATTTTTAGATTAGCCTCATAAAAGCTGCTGTTTAATGTTGTATGGACTGTTGTTTGTAAAGATATAGTAACTGACAGCATGTTTTGGAAGGTGGAGGTGATAAATGTATTAGACATGAAGCCTGTGTGGTGGTCCTTAGCTCTGTGTGTTCAGATACATCCAGAGGAGGAACCTGCTCCAGCAGCTGAAGCCTGAAGATCTTGCTCTTATAGAGACTGTAACGAAGACATGGACATCTTTATATTCACACGAAGGAGAGGAAGAAATTTCAGGTAATTCATCCCTCTCGAATGGTCACTGAAACTTGTTTATTTCCTGGTTTGCAGTTCAGTTAATTGTTTACTAAGTAATTTACACAAGGATACATTTTCATGCTTAAAATGCTATTAAACATTTCTCATTAATGTTTTTTTTTTTTCTTTTTTTGTTGTTTTAGATGCACTCCTTCAAGTGTCCTTCTTCATGGAATCTGATTAAGCAATGCCTCCATCTGTGGATTTTTTCTCATCTTTAGAAATATAGTCCACTGTCGCTCTGAGCCGTAATGACCAGACAGAAACACTAACCCAAGTTGTGACATTTAGTGCCTGGTGCTTATCCTCTCATATTACAACCGCTGCATGAACTTGCTCTTGGTAGTTTACAGGAATCATAGTTTCTTCTTGTGAAAAATTCCCAACAGCAGCATCACAGCATTTTCAATCCAGTTGGTTTTTCTGGACGTACACAGGATCACTGAGGTGGTTTTTTTCCTTCATGAATTTTTAGTCATTTTAATCAATTATTTGTTTTGATGTTGAGGACTTTTTAATCCCAGCATATGTATACATTCATGTAATTAACACACGCAATATTTCTAATGAGTGATTATAAAATACTTCAATCCGAGAAAGCACGGTTATATGATAACTAATTTGACTGCTTTGCTTGAAAAGTATTCATATAATAGGAAGTGTGAGAGCGTTTTGTTTACATCATGTACACGGTGTTGAATGAGAAAATTCATTGTGGTTTCAAACCATTCAGTTTTATTTTAGAAGCACACATTTCACAAACACTGGACTCAGTTAAAAATTCAAAAATGTGCAGAGACAAAATGTAGGAATTTTCATTTAGAACCATCACCAACAACAATTAATCTAATAAATAAATGACTTAATGAATCTAATAAATAAGAAATAAATTACTTAGAAATACTGTAGTGCAGGTATGACTGTACACCCTCACGAGTAGTGAAAAGTAGAAAAACAGTACAAATAGTCAAAGCTAAACACTGCAGGAAAATTATTCAAGCTGTCTCTCAAATCTTAGAGCATCCACCATGTGTATTTTACATAACTCGCCCTGACGCCTCTACAATCTCCATTTAAGTCTTATGGAAATGCTGTCGCTTGCCTTCCACCTTAGACGTACTCCTTAAGGGGCACGCTGTTGGTGGTGATGGGTTTCGGGGGATCCAGTGGGGACGGCCTGGAATTAGCAAAGCTGCGGCCCATGTAGCCGCGTCTGTAGTGTCCCTTCTCGATGTAGGAGCAGGTGGTGCTCAGCACGATGCCGCTGATGATGAGAATGACGGCAGCCGCCCAGCCCAAATAGATGGCTTGGCCCAACTCTCGCTTCTTCTGAATGGGAACGTTGGGGTTATAGAAGTCCTGCACCACTGTGTTGGCTGTCCAGGACACGGGGATGAGTACACACAGGCCTGTTAGGATGAAGAGCACCCCGCCGGACAGCGCTATGCCAGCCTTGGCATGGCGATCATCCCCGGCGCAAGTGGTGCACTTCATTCCACAACAGGACACCGTGCAGGACAGCCAGCCCAGAAAAATGGCCACACACATGAGGGCACGGGCCGCCTGGATGTCTGGCGGCAGCGCTAGCAGCGAGTCATAAGTCTTGCATTGCATGTGCCCAGTGGTCTGGTAGATGCAGTTCATCCAGATGCCCTGCCAAACGATCTCCGAGGTCAGGATGTTAGGCCCGATGAAAGCCGTGACCTTCCACTGGGGCAGCGCGGTCACGGCGATAGCCATCACCCAGCCGGTAACAGCGCAGGTGAAGCTGATCAGCTGCATACCCGTATTCACCATGATGCTGCTGTCTCTGTACCACCCGTCTGGCCACAACCGGGACGACACTTTTTCTCCTGCTGCTGGTCCTGATAGGGCTACTTGTTCGATTCTTCTTCACTTCCTCCTTCAGGTTACACTTACTCTCTTGCCCTGTTTGCCTTCCAGGAAGCTCCTTCAGAAGATTTAACACTTATGTCCAAATCCGGTGCAGCAACTTTTCATATGCCGTCTTTCAAAGCCTTTGCTGGAGTTTTCCTTCAGTTCTTTACCATGCCAACTTTCTCCCTTTCTTCGATTTAATGAATTATTAAGAAACAGACCAGCGCTATTGTTTATCACAAGCCAGCCGTGGAGGACTCGCTCACCAAGGTGCCTTAAGAAGCAAAGTTTTTATCACTATCCACAGGAGCAAGGACTCTGTTCCCTCTTGCATGTAAAAAAAAAAAAAAAAAAGAGATCATCCAACTCGTCACCGGCACAATATTACTCTCCTGGTTTGGTGTTGCCTTACTCAGCTGGGTCAGGTAGAGTCAATTTGATACCACGCGGAAGTACGATTGAAGATGGATTTCATCCAAGTGATCTAAACCTCCTTAAAAACCACAGCTTTAAAAATGAAAACAACTAAAGTCAGTCAGTCATAAGTAAATGCCAGACAGATCAGGCTGAGGAGTTTCCACTGTTAAGCGTTGAAAATGTTCGCCGATACAGACTGGAGATGGCTCGGATATGCAGCTGTAGGATGTTTTTCCAGTCTCCCGGGCTGTTGAGGGGATCCTCTCGTGTGCTGAAGAGTATTGTCTACAGAAGCAGGAATATGCAGCTAGGACTAGGGCTTCAGGCCACTTGAGGACAGAAAGACCAGAGGCTACTGTTCTGAACAATAAAATGGCGCCGATCTAAATGTCAGTCAGACATGTGATCGTCTACTGAACAACCTTAAAGGTGTTCAGGATGCCAGTTGCTGCCATCTCCAAAAAACACAAAGCACTGGCCAATACCAGGCTGTTCTGGAGAAACAAATGTGCCAGTGAGAGGCAGAGAAACAGGGGAGGGAGGGAGGGAGAGCGCATGATCAATTAGCACAAAATAATGTAGGGGCTATAAAAATATCAGTTATTTGTTTGTTTTTTGTTTTTTCTTCAAATCACTTTACCAAGTGAATTTACAAAATCACTTTTTGTTTGTGATAAAATTGCTGAATTTCTTTTGTAAGAGAAATGTGATGGATGAGGATGTGACCTGAACAAAAAGAAATAAAAGCAATTTCTAGGAACATTGTTTTAAGAAAATGGTATTATTTTCATGTTTCATCATGTATTGTTTCATTTGTTAAGTTGTTCCCAGAAATATAATTTAAAGTTTAGATCTAAATGTTTCATTTTTTTTTTTAATTCCCATTAAAATTGTCAATACTTTTATCTGCCATTGTGATCACTTGTTTTAAACAAATCAATACACTACAACTATTGATAAAAAAAATCTGTTAAAGAATGCATTAATTTCATCAATACATACATATTTGGTCTCATTTCTGCCACTATTTTAACTGAAGTGTTTGTCTTTTTCCCCCCACAACTCAATTGTATGTTCTCGGTTTTCCGCATGTAAATATCAGTGTCTCGGTTAATGAATTAAATATCACTGACACAAGATCCCTGGTTCGAGTTCCCTTTTTTCATGCGGACCCTCTCTCTCCTTGGCAACAGTGGCCATGACAACAGAACGGGAATTGAAATGAGCGGGGAGGATCAGGTGCAGGTGGGGGAAAACACACAAAAGACGACAAGGACAGAACGATGGCCGGGACAGCGAGAGGGCGTAGATACAGGCTGCTTTTGAGAATCCACATGTGAAAACATGGTTTATTTACACAGTTCAGTCACCGGCATCAAACAGATGATCGATCAATCTACATCTGATGCCAGACACACATTTACAGGATTATTTGACCAGTGTTTTGTATTTGTATCTGTCCAGTCCACTAAACAGCTGCAGTTTCTATACATTTCACCCAGGACACATCTCAATACTACAGTCTAGATTAAGCTTCATTCACTCATTTAAAATCTAATGGGTTTTAAATTCATTGTTCCAGAGACTTTACGCAGTGCAAAACTGGCAATATAGCATTCACATCAATAAGAAATAAGGAAAAAGAGACATGATCTAGGCGTAAAATACCAATTTATTACTTTGCACAATAACACGAATAGTCCCTGCAGGCTAAAAAAAAAAAAAAAAAAAAAAAAAAAAAAAAAAAAAAAGGAAGAGGGGATTTTCTTTTTTAAAATGTCAAATAGCAATACATCAAGTGATGTGGCACCCTAATAGGAGAGGCCAGAGGAAGCCCCAGCAGGTCAACAAGAGCGCCCTCTATTGCTACATGACAGGTCACACAGCTCAAAACATTAAAAATACAGCACAAAAGCTACACGCACAAAAAAGAAATAAATTACAATACACTTTTGACCAATAACAAATCTTTATATATCAAAGAGGAGATTGTTTAAAAAATCATGCTCTCTTAAAATCAGGGAAGTAGTGAGAAACCATGGGTCAAAAGGTTAAAAAGAGGTAATTCTTGTTTAATCCTGGAGCGTCTGGATGCTGTGAGCGCGAGTGTCATCAACAGAGAACCACCGGACTACAGAGCACAAGCGGACCTGAGCTGAGCAGCCGTGTAGCATTCTGTTGACTATCGAAGGGGATGACATGCCGGTCTTGGTGCTCCCAGATTGTGGAAAGATAAATGGAAAAACAAAAACAAAAAGTACCTCGTTTGAGTTGGAGATTTCGTCAAGACTGGACTTGGCACTCCCTCACAGCATCCGGCTCGACCCGCAGGACTTACTGACGTCCGTGACGTAATTTTCAAATCTTGTTAAAAGAGACTGGTCAATATTGCTACCCTAAAAACAAGCAGTCTCAATTCATACACCTTTACAGAAGTAATTTTTTTTCCTTTTTCTGAGACAATAAATATTCTGTAAGAGATTTAGGACAATACTCTGGCATGCAAGCAAGCAAAGTCTAAAATGTATAGCTTTCCGTAGAGCCTAAAGAGCTAGTCCACCAAATGCACATTCCCACTGATTGACACAAGCAAAAAAATTAAAAAATAAATAAAATAAAATAAAACAAAACAAATCCCCCACACAACGCACGTGCCCATGGGCAATTATACGCACTGCCACATCAATGAGAAGAATTATAGCTTTAACTTGTTCATCATTTGAAGTATATTGCTGTGCCATAATGCGAAACTGGAATTATTGTCATTTTACCATAAAGAGGCACAATTGTTCAGCCAAATATGATATGCTGTGGGATCAACATTAGAAAATCCGGGTAATAACACGAAATTGCCGAACACCTTCATCCAGCTTATTGCGAGTGATGCCATTGCCCCATCCTTCTCAACAGGCCACGAGTCACGTCCTAAACAGGAGAGCGCTCAAACTCAGTCATAGCAAACCTGTGGCTTTATAGACGGTTTATTACAAAAGGGTTTTTGATGAGCTGCCCACCTGACAAGACGCATGCAGAGGCCCAACAACACAACCCGGGACAAGGCTTGCCATCATTCAACCACATAATGTCAGGTACTGTCAAACTCAAAAGGCAGTGCTTATGCTTGTGTCTCTTAGCAAATAATACAATGCTCACACTTTTCCATCTCAAAAGAGAAAAGAAAAAAGAAAAAGAAAAAGTATACCTTCAGACTTTATATATAGATATACAAGATCAACTCACTCACAACAGCAATTAAAAACACAGAAGCAAGTGTAAAATTCAAATAATGGCCAACTATTTAAACAGCTCTAAATATCCCCGAGCCCTGATTGTCATTGATCCTTCCTTGTCAAAACAGTTTCCCCAGCACGCCACTGTCTGACACTTGGGGGCAGAAATAAGGTCAAAGCAAATCTTTGCCATGATAATTCATTACTTCCATTACATAAAAATCATAAACGATATCACCTGAAACTGAAAAAAGGAACACCAACCAAAGCGCTTTGGGCCCCACAACCATGGACAGAATGCTACAACATGTTCAGCTACAAAACCGGATTCACCCAACACCATTGAAACGACTCCTGGATAAAATTCTTTAGGCGACTGAGATTCTGACGGTCCGATATACATAACAGCAACATTACAACAGTAACAATGACATTGACTTTATACACTAACAGTTAAGATAACCACAAAAGGTTTTATATTAAACTCTTACAAATCTGTCTTGAGTCTCATGTAGAAATGCATAAAAGGTAAGGGAGAGTGCTGTTATTTTTCCAAGCTTTGCCCTTTGTTGTCTACTACGCTAACCTGTGATCGGCCAGCTTCACGTCCATAACCATCCCTGCACCTTGTACTTAACCATTCATAAAAGGACGTATGTGTTTCTAACTTGTGCCACAGACACAAAGGAACTTGTAGTAAAGACCTCAGTGTCCTGGCCTGATACTCCGTCTCTCACACAGCTGAGACCATGGATAATTCCTGCTACACATAACCCATCAGCTTATGCAATCCTGCAAAAATGTAAATCTAGTGAAATAAGCTTATATATAGATGCGTCTTTTTATATATATTTATGTATGTGAAGCGCTATAAAATAAACTGAGGCATTTACAGCAGTTAACTCCTTGAATTTTCCCTTTACAATTCAGTGGCCTGCCATGAAACATGCACACACACACGCACAGTCACACTCCATACACACAATACAAACACGCGCGCACACACACACACTCAAAATAAATGGGAGAAGAGTAATGGGTACGATACCCAGATCACCTCGCTTGTAAAAGACTGAGCGGAGAGAGTTAAAATACGATCATAAAAAGGACAAGTTTCAGCCAACAGTGGCCTGAGGTAAAAGTAGACAAAGTCCAGCTTAGCTGAGAGAGCCAGAGCTGTCACGACAAAAATGGCGCAGGTTTGCTCACACTCAGTGTATATTACAAATTAAAAAAAAATATTAAGAAAAATGACATTCAAAACTGAAAAACTAAACTCTTAAATGGCTCAATTTGATTTACTCTGTGCCTTGGAGACTAGTGGTCTCTCAGTGCAGGATTGCTGGTGGGCAGTTCCACTGAGGGCGAACGCTGGATTCAGACACGTGTCCGACCCTCTGGCTTTGGAACCGCTTTGGTTGTGGATGAAAAAGAGAGCAAAAGAGAGAGTGGCAGAGAGAGACAGAGAGAGAGAGAGAGAAAAAAAGTTCAAAGAAATAGGAAACAGACAGAAAGAAAGAGAGAAGTAAAGAGGGAGCGTAGAAGTGCATCTCCTGCTGGTTGAAGCAGTTAGGCGAAGTACATGGTGTGCTGGGTGTCATAGTGAATCTGGACTGCCTTGGCTAGGGCCTGAGGGTCCCGACCATTACTCTGGCCTGATACGTGACTGCCCTCCGCACTGCAGGGATGAGAGAGAGAGAGAGAGAGAGAGAGAGAGAGAGAGAGAGAGAGAGAGAGAGAGAGAGAGAGAGAGAGAGAGAGAGAGAGAGAGAGAGAATCAAAATTACAACTGCAGCTGGCTTCTCTTCCATTTTGTTCATTATTGACACACAATTGAAGCTTGACCCCACACCATGTTCTACTTCATAGCAGATGGATACAACAGACTGCTTCTGTTTCAAATAATGAAGCAAAAAAAATAAAAATAAACCCCTTCTAGTGTGAGTAGTCTTCATCATTAAATTGCCAGAGGTCTGTTTTTAAATGGGTATTAAATGTCAAGTTTTGTTTTGTTTTTTTACATGCAAGACAAGTAACCATCAGACTTGAATGTTCTTCTAACTGACAACATGACTCTGAAACTCAAGTACCTGTCGTGGTCTTTGTCCACTAAGTGGTAGCGGGCGCGGAAGGCGACGAGTCTGGCGTAGTACGCTGGTGCAGGGATGGACACTGAGCGTGTACAGCGCACATACGTGTGGCACAGCTGGTAGGTGAGCAGCTGAAGCTCATCCGCAGTGAAACAGTTGTCATCCCACAGCACATGGTAGTGCGAGGGACGGCTGGTGCCCTACAAGAAGAAACAGATGAATTATGACTGACTGACATATAAAGAGTGATATAAGGGGTAGATTAACAGGAAGGAAGTGAGACTCACTTGGATACCAGCATGACTGCACAGGTAGAAGTCAAACTCTGAGGGATGTGTGATGGTGCTGTCCACTGTAGTGCCTGCTGGAACATTACCACTCTTCCCAACCTGCAGAGGGTGACAATTCAGGTTAAGATCCTTATTATAAAACAAAAAAACATTTCTGACTAAATTCTATTAAAACCAATGTGAGGTTAGCTAAAAAGTTCAGGCTTTGCTTACTCTCTCCGCTTTGTCAGAGCAGAAAAGTCGGGTGTGATGGCGTTTTTGCACTACGATGTAGGTGATCCCTGGCCTGTAGTCCTCCTCCAAACTGATGCACGCCTTTCTTATGGCTATCAGCTCAGGCCATGCAACCTAGAGTACACAGAGAGAGGTAACAGACACCATCACAACACTGATTCATCACACAGACTCAAGAAACATGTACAGTTAAAGATTTAAAATAAAAATAAAAAAGATTTTTGTCCAGTTAGCATCAGATTCTAGATCTAGCCTGACAGGAGTGGAACCAGATGTGGTCTTCTGCTGTTGTAGCCCATCTACCTTGAGGTGTAATACATTTTTTTATGCCAAGATGCCTACTGCCCTTTCTGCTCCGAGTTATGATATACTTCCTAGCAGCTTCAACCAATCTGGCAATTTGCCCCTGGATAAATATCCCAGAAGATCAGCAATTTATAAAATACTCAAAGCAGCCCATCAAGTAGCAACCATACCACAATCTAAGTCCCTGAAAATTACACTTTTTCTTTCATTTTGATGCTTGATGTGAACATTAACTGATGCTCTTGACCTGTATCTGCATGATTTTATGCATTATGCACTTGCCACAAAATTGGATGTACAAAGCTACATAAACAAGCAGGTGCACGTGTTCCTATTAAAGTGGATGGAGAGTGTAGATTATATTACATGTTGTGTTGTATAAGACAAACTGTATTTGCAAACCATTGGAGATGATATCTGAAAGTGCAGTGGATCCAAAAACCACTTTATCCCTCCATCAAAACTGAAAATGGAGCCTCCATAAAAACAATATATAAAGGTCATGCCACACTGCACTCACCTGCTTCATCTGCCCCTCTGACACTCCTCCACGATAGTAAATGATGCGTGTGGGCTTGAAGCGGGTGGACTTGTAGAACTGGATGAGCAGCTCACGCACCATGTTGGTGAGATCCTGGATTACTTCTTGGCTGAAGAGCTGCTCCTGGGACAGATCCTGCCGCGAAGTCTGCACCCGTACTGTGGCGCAGTAGCGGCTCGGATGGCCATCCATGCTGCCCACCACTGCTGCAATGGACGGCTTCTTCCCATCACCTGCTGGGGGGTGAGTGACGTCGGCACCCAAGAAGATCACCGGTTGCTGGAATACAGATGGTCTAAGGCACATGGAGGTATAATTAGTTTTTGTGTATTTTCTGTTAGCTCACAGATAGCTATGAAAGATTGCAATCTGTGAATCTACAAATAACAGTAATTTGCTGTTTGCATTCCTGGTTTTGTTATGAGAAGGAAATCAGTGAAAAGAGTCTGTAAAGTTAGCAAATAGCATGATTTTCATTCGCATCCAGTGTCGCTTTCTGTACCAAAATGTATTATTTATATAAAGAATTAAAGTCACACACACAAAAATATCAATATTTAGGTTATGTTTGCAATGGCTGCACACCTCTGATGGGGTACCAGAACATTGTTGATGCCACCCAGTTTAGCATTGATCTTGAGGCAGAGGTTGGAGAGTGTCTGAGGGGAGGTCTTCACTACATTCTTCACCTGGACACATTGGGTTGCCATGCCCAGCAGAGTATCTCCAACACGCTTCACCTCCGCTAAAACACAAAAAAAACAAAAACAAAGTCTGCTTCAATACTGGTTCAGCATTCACAACTCCTGCGTAAATATGTTGGGTCATTAAAAACAACAACCATGAACAGAAGAGTGGATAATGAGGTCCAGTAAAATATTATACTAGAATCCATCTCAAGCCGTTCTTTTTACCATAGACGGGGGTTTTTCCAGGCAGGATGACCACAATGAGTTGCAATCCAACATAAGACATTTTAAGGTGCTTGAACATGGGCTCGACACTGTCAGCTCCCTGGGCATACTTGCAGAAGCAGGGCTGGCCCTGAATGGGCATGCCTGCATCCTTAGAGATCTTCCTTAGCTGGTCTGTGAAGCTCCTGAATGGAGAGAGAGCCAAATTCCATAAAACACATTAATCTGATTTAGCTTTTGGATTGGATTAAATCCATTTCATTTTTGATGAAATGTACAGCATTTCCAAAGACAGAATTCAGTGCAAGTAGAAGAGGAAAAGAATGAATGTAAGAAACTAACCAAACTGACAATAAGGCTGTATACTAAAACTCCAGTATAGAAGTGACTGATTTTGAGTACTGAGTGTTATTTTAAACTGCGACTGCTTAAATGAAGTTTTCACAATGTTTACAAGCCCCTCTCAGCTTCCTTAGCCACATTAGTTAACGGTGCAGTAGAACAAGCATCAAGGGCATGCACAGATTGCTTTTGTGGCTCTCTGTGTCTGTTACAGGCTTTCCTGAAAGCAATGAATGAATTTTCCTCAATGAAAATTTCAAAGATGGTACCAGATATCAGTGAAGGAAACACTTGTTATTTTAACAATTTCGGCACAATTGGTACATCACAAGACATTTATTTTATACACAGATGGCCTTAGCTGACCTCACTACAGCTTTGGTACTTCACAGACCTTATTTGGCAGCAAAACAAATATGAACAGGGAAAATAATGGACAACAAAAAAAGGACACTCACTTGAGCAGGTCCTCTCTGCATTGTTTCTGAGGGGCAAAGCAGGCCACAGCCCACACCTTGATTTCAATGCCTGCATAGAACTGCTTCCCCCTCATGTCCCACACGCCCTGGTTGGGCGTAGCCACTGTCTTGTTCTGTGAAAAGAGTCCCTACATTCTTAGTGAACCCCATAGACTAAACACTAAAAAGAAAAAGATAAAATCAACAAAACTCCCCAAGAACTGCATTATAATTAAACAAGCATATATCAGCTCACTATGCAAAAGTGTTTAAACTTGTGGCTAAAGCATGAAACAACCTATCATTAACATTTTAATAAAAACACACAGGAACTGAGCAACTCCAGTGTTCAGGCAATTCCTTACTCAAGCTACTTATTTTTCTGCTTCAAATGGATTTCTACTGCTGGAAAATGTCCTTTTGGTATTTAGGCCATTAGCTTTTAATATGCAGTAACATAAGACACTGAAAACTGGAGATGACCACATGTTAGAATAGCAAGTGGTTAAAACATTAATGTTTGTAATATGTTCTTTAAAATAAATATTCATGTTTTACCTAACATTTCACCTTGATTACAAAATCACACAGTTGAAAGATTACAACACACACACAGGTAATGAAATGAAACTAAACAAAAATGAGAGAATGCTTTTCCATTTACATTTTATGAGCCTGTAATTTTAAACACTGGTGACAAAGAAACAACCCGACCCAAATGATTTAGAAATTCAAGGGTTCCATATACAGTAACTCTCTGGGCAAAAAGAAAAGCAGTCTTTCAAAAGCTCCATACATTCCTGAGGAAGAGGATAAGACTCCATTGGCCAATAATACAAATGACCAGAGCACCACATACAGCTAAATCGTTCCAGCACTAATTCATTAATAAGATCAGTGACTCAAATCAGGGATGAAATGATCATTTCCACCAGAATTAATACCCATAAAACAAGACAGACACACACCCATACATCAATTAAGTAAAAGATGTTACAAAACACTGAGTCTGATCATCCTCCTCTTGGTTATTCCATTCACCCCACCACGAATCACAAACACACACACACACACACTCGCCTGTGTTTATGGCCCCACCCGTACTCACCCTGCACCCGTGCCCCAGTACTCACCCTGCCACAGTCCCTCCCAGTGTCTGTACTCACCCGGCCCCCATACTGCAGCATGGGCGCTGGGAGGACCCGCCCCGTCACCTCCGTCATGTCATTGTGCACCACGATGCCAAATTCTTTTAGGTAGGGGTCAGGGCCACCCACCATGCTGTTGCTTTTGACCTAAAAGACAGGAAACCGTATAAATTCAGAGGTAAACAAGAGCTTATCATAACATTCTCAAAACATTCTGATCTCAGACACTATTTATGACAGACGGCAGGCACGTTTGAGATGTAGCATTAGATAAGCTTGGTGTAAAGTGAAACTAACTGCATCCTTCACCTTCCCCTTTTGCTTCCCTGCTGCTTTGGCTGAGAAAACAGAAACACAATTTTCAGGAGGCTACTGTATTGTAGAAAAGGGTTTAAAACCACAACCTGGAGATCACAAGTACGTTCGGTTATGTGCAGCTTCCAGGCATCCAGGGAATTTGTGCGTTTGACAACAAGGGAGATTCCAAAGAGGCAGAAGCAGTTACGGACATACAATTCATAAACTCATGGGAAAAACTTTCACCATGTCCGTTAGGAATATGTATATTTACTAAATTCATACCTTAATGTAGCAGACCATTACTGGTAGCCATGTTTACCTATGTTTGCGAATGACTGCTTATGTGCATTTTGAATTATTACAACACATCGGAAGTGCGACAACGTAAATCCTGAGCAAAACTAACTGCTATGTTAATATTTGCACATCAAGCCATCCTAAAGGTAAAGAGCAACCAGAAATATCGGCTTGTTAAGTAATCGGCTGCAGCCATGAGTTCTGTTCTTCTGCTGATAACGGCTTAGAAGCCAAAGTAAACACAGCGAGATGGCACATGCAGCAATGACTCACTCATCCCTTTCATACATATGTTTGTTATGTATGAATGAAAAGTGAATACTCAGTACATAAGGTTAGAACAAATTTATTCTTTTATTCTCACTACAAGCTGGCATCTGGGTTATGTTAGAAATCACAGCTTTCCAACATCGTTTCCCTCTTTTTTTTCCTACTCATCATGTATGATGTGTCCATTGAATATAGACATGGTATCACATGACCTCATGCGAATTAAGGCCTAAATAAATAGGTTTATATTTACATACTATGCTTAAGCAGCAAAATGACTATAACTATGTGTATGTGCAAGATGGCCTCAACACACAAGATGGACATTTGGCATGTTGCTTGCACACATCCACATTAATTAATGCGACATGTCACATGCTGCGATACCAATGTAAATAAAGAAGACTGTGTGGCACCACCAGGAAGTTAAACAGAAGGGAAGAGAAACGTGGATGAGCCGTCTCTTTAACATCACTGTGCATAAACCTGCTATGAAATTCGACCTGCTATGAAATTTGAGGTGGTGGTAGGATTTATATGCGAGGTTTTGGGTCCAACATGCCATCTAGTGGACGTTGCTTTCAATCCTCCTGACGTAACTAAACTCTACAATTGAGTATGTGAGCAATGGCAGTTGCATGTGCACATGATTGTGTGTGAAGGTGAAGTATATTTGCACCTTTAGAAGGAACAATGGTGCACTCTTTTATGCAATGGTTGCACAAGTGCAAATGTTGCAGAAGCAGTTACATTCTCTAAAGAAACTGCACTGAGAAAACAGTTGACATAACTTAGAACTGAACTACTTTTAATATGCTGTAAAAATCAGGGAATCTTCTTAAAACTGTCCTTAACACATTTAACTAGATGGTAAAAGCAAGCAGTGTCAGTTCTGTCACAATGTGACAGAAATTTGAATGTTCTGAAACACAACTGAGTGACTACAGATTTAAAAGAAAAGTACTGTGCAGAAATAACAGGAGGTAAAGCAGTACAACTCACCAGCCTGCTGATCTCCTCTTGGCGGTCAGGAGCTGAGCGGGCTGTGGCTTTGATCATGGTGGAAGTCTGGTTATCAGTTAACTTCTTTATGCAGCGCTGGCCTGCCACAATATTACAGACCTGCAGCAATGAAAAGAATTCTGAATTTAGTGAAACTTAAATGTGCATGAAAGAACTACGATACAATTTCAAACGAAATGTGAATTATTTCACTTCAGCTACTATAACCTACTGAAAAGCATCCACATTTTCAGGAAAAACTTGTAACACCACAAAGATTTTGTATACATGTAGCACTTAAGTACATGATCCATCATATTTGACATCATGCAGTCCTAAACTGAATAAGCCCCTGAATAAATAATATGGCTCACCTCAAGGGGAAGGTATGTGTGCTTTTGTTCCTGCCCCACCTGAAGGCAGGGCAAATGGGGGTATTTAAGTTGTAGACTGTATTTCTGTTTGAAATATTGAGCTACGGTACATTCCATGGCTTGTCCATTTTCTAGCTGCAAGGGAAAGCTGCCAAAGCAAAAGTTGTATTCATTACAAGAGTGAATGTTCTTTAAGGTGTATCGATATGGGTGTCATAATGCAGATACTTATTTCACAATAATCACTAATCATCAACAATAATAAATAAATAAATAAATAAATAAATAAATAAATACATAAATAAAACTTTAGCAGCTTAAACAGAAATGCTTGAAGTTTATGCATCAAGTATTCATTTGAAAAAAGGCTTGCACAGGAAGCTGAGTCTCAAAACAGGTGCAAGACCTACGTCTGGTGGCTGGCTGGGCGGCGGGTGACATTGCACACACGGTACTTCCTCTTCATCTGTCCGCAGTGTGTGACCTCTACTTTCAATCCTGTTCACACAAACACAACCATAAGTAAAAGCATGTCAACATGCAAACAACCTCCCCAAAAAATAAACAAAAAAAGAGACTTAAACTGGAAACGTTTAATATTCAAATAATTCTAATCACACAGTCAATGACAAGCCTGTGTACTGGTCCAGACAGGAACTGCCCACTCACCTCGGATCTCCTTGGTGAACTTGACACGTTGAGAATCTGTAAGGGGCTTGGTCTGCTCATTAATGTTTTGAATGTCCAGAACCTCACACATGAACTCAATCACTGGCTGGGCACGGTAGAATGCAGTGGCTGAAACTGTAGGATTGGGAAACAAAAAAATTAATGCAATTATTATAATCATCATCATTTTTAATATAAAATGGCAATGCAAGAAGGAGAAGAGATATAGAAATCAGCATAACCCCAGATCCTGTCAAAGACCTCTCACCATCGATGTTGAGCATCATGTTCCACATGGCAGGACGAACAGATTGATGGAACCCAAACCACACCTCTCTTCCTCCACCTAGCGGATGGTAATAGCCTTCAGGGGGAGAGAAGAAAGAACGGCCTACAGGAGTGTACCTGCAACAAAGTAAACAATGTGATTACATAATTCTTATCCAGTGTATTTTCACCCATCCACCTACACACACACACACACACACACACACACACACACACACACATCTTGGTCACCTTAAACCAAATCTAAATTTTTTGAATGGAACATTCATTCATTGTCTACCGCTTATCCAATCTATTCTCAAGTCACGGGGAGCCTGTGCCTATCTCAGGCGTCATTGGGCATCAAGGCAGGATACACCCTGGATGGAGTGCCAACCCATCGCAGGGCACACACACACTCTCATTCACTCACACACTATGGACAATTTAGAGATGCCAATCAACCTACAATGCATGTCTTTGGACCGGGGGAGGAAACCGGAGTACCCGGAGGAAACCCCCGAGGCACGGGGAGAACCTGTAAACTCCACACACACGGCAGAGGCGGGAATTGAACCCCCAACCCTGGAGGTGTGAGGCAAACGTGCTAACCACTAAGCCACCCTGCCCCCCTTGAATGGAACATTGAAACTCAAATAAATTCAAGCCCCATCTTCACTGTTAAATCAACTAACTACATAAATAAATAAATAAACAAACATGCCCTGCAAGAGGCTGAGCTGACTGAATTGAACTCTACCAAATATTACCAAAAGTGCTGCAAATTTAACCCCAACACTAAACCCATTATGTCATATGAACCTCAGATATATGCATTGCTAAAGAAAAGGATAAATATTAGAATCAGCATAGGGGCTTGCCTCATGGAAGGAAGATGGCGTGTGATGACATCCAGGGCCTGCACAGAGTCCTCAGGAACCTCGTTTAGGTGACCAGAGAGAGCCTCCAGGAGCATCTGCAGACTTACCACCGACACCCACTGGAGAGACACCTTAAATGTCTGATCCTTCCCTTCACCTGGCAGAGTCACTTCCAGATCCACCTGAAACATACAAAGCAGTAACAAAAACAAAGCTTTCAACTGAAATACTGTGTGGCTACTACATGTTTTTTGTCCAATCATCAGATAAGATTCAATAAATTGAAAGGAAGTATAACTTCTAGAAAACAAAAGTAGTGAATACAAAGCACCTCTGTTGTAGATGCTGGTGTAGTTAGACTGTTAGCCTGACCCAAACACAGCCTTAACAAGTGCCAAAACAAAATCATATTTCTCTCTCATTTCAGCAGAAAATTCACCAAAGCTTTTATTTATTAAGCCAGCACTCCTATAACCTCAACACTGGCAGTATCTATCAGCCACAACTGTGTAGTAGATTCTGATCAAATACAATTAGGTGGCTATTAATACGATCAACATACAACAGCTCCCTGATGTGGGAACATTTCCCCATCATCAATTTTATCAAATCTGCTTGAGGCCAATTATAAACGTGAGCAGCTGAGGTTGACCAACTGAAGTTCAGGAGCTCCAGTCTGCAAATTGCTACACTATATTGATTAAAGCATGCAGACAAATGGATTTCTACTAGATGTTGAGCATTAGTGAACACTGATGTTGGGTGATGAGGCCTGAGTTGTAGTTGGTAAACGTACGTGTCTGTGTATAAAGCGCAAAAAAAAAAAAAAAAAAAAAAAAAAGTCAGCACAAAAGGCAAAAAAGCCAGCAAGACGTGTGGTATATTTCACTTTCCCTTGAAAGTGTTAATGATGCTGCTGCTACTTCCACAACCACAAGCAAATGTGCAAATAGCTGACACTGTGTGGTATTTAGACCAGTCACAGAGAGTGGGCGGTTTCAGAACAAAAGGCATGGTGTTTAAGAGTTCTGCTTGAAGGCTCACACACTGCGTTGAACAAAAGTCATCTTATTGTATAAAAAAAATGCCTTTTTTGATCGAAGAGCGGTGCCAGATTCAAGTGCCAGCTTACCCTGTCTCTCCCGATGGGCAGTGGGTGAGCCGTGTACATGTTCCTCTTTCCATCATATCCAGGCTGCCGGTCCCCAAAGATCTGCATCTTGAAGTGTCTCACCATGGTGTCCACCACCTCTCTGCACACAAAATGAATAAAACGCTGCTGTCAAAAAGTGATATCTAACCAATCATCATAATCATCATCATCTTTGCTCTTTGTCTTCTTCCTTTTCTTGCCAAATCTCACCTGTTGACACGCCGAGGTCGCTTCTCCGGCTTGATTTCGATGTCATAGTGGTAAACATCGATCTTGGGGATCTGCACCTGGAAGTGATTGGCCAGCAGGCGAATCGGCTTCCCAACCGTACCCAAGCCAGGCCGGCGCGGTGGCTGGAAAAAGGAGGTAGTGGCAGGTGGGCCTACAGAAAACATTAAAAAAAAAAAAAAAGTTAATAAAAAAAAGATACTGGACATTATCCTGTATGCTTACTTTTTGTAAATTGACAGAGGATGGCCAACCAGTATTTGGATAAAGCATACAAGAACACAAAGAATACACAATTTTGTCTTGCTTTTTCACTTTTGATTCGATCATCATAGAACAAAGACACCCAATTACAATGTATAGAAGGCACCGAAACAAAGAGAGCCAGTCACAGAAAGCAGCAGGACTGTCTGGAAATCTATTATGATGTGCTGAACATCATAACTGTACTAGATATTTTTGAACATTTAATTTAGATGCTACTTTGGTCCTTCTGATCGGACTATACAATTTTTTTGCATCAAATTTGGATGTACAAGATTTCATCGTCTTGTCTTCTAATCTGTTGTGGGGGTACCGTACATGTCATGGGCTTGACACTGTAATGCTTTGACAAATTGCAGAGGTCAAGACCTGTGGTGGTCCCACACGCTCCAATTAGCACATAATCCATAGGGGGTACTGTGGTTCCACTGTGGCCCCTCTGGCTCCGACCTCCGCCTCCTTTTTATTTAGACTATGACTGTCAATATCACCTCTGTTCCTAGAAGCTTTCTAACATCTTCAAACCTGCTGTTTACCTCTGAACACATGGCAAACCATTACTGTTTTTTTTGGCATTTACAAAATAAAGCAAGCACACATTTACTGTGCAAATGCCTACTAACATGATTTATTTACACATTTCTGAAACATCCAAAATAAGCTTTGGCCACCAGACATCTGCACTTTACTTACACTTTAATTTTGTAAGATGTTCTTGATAAGTATTCTGGCAAATCTAAAGTTTCTGGCATTGAGTACTGGCATAATGGGCGGAAGGTGAGAAGCAGATGGATTAAAATGTTCAGTCAGTAATGACATTGAGCACATGGCGAGCCGTCACTGCCCAATCACCTGGATTACTTTACTCAGCACAGTGTACAGCTGAGATGGAGGATCATCCATGACACCAGGAACACAGGACCTCACCACGCTGAGAGGAACGGAGGGAATCTCCACAGCTTTTAGTTACAAAGAAGATGGCAACTATTTCTAGAGGATGGCACCATGAATGGCTTAGCACCAAATCGTTCAAAACCAAACAGACACCACTGCAATTCTGCTCTGCAATTCTGTGGATACAAGTCTACCAGAAGTTGCATATTATATATATATATATATATATATATATATATATATATATATATATATATATATATATATATATATATATATATATTTTTTAATAAAAGTGATGACAAAGTCACAGAAATGTCGTCACATCATCTATACTCACTGTCTGCTACTTACATGCTGAAAGTAAAGGTGAAGCCCTGAACCATTCAGGGGTCCTAGAGCTCAACAAACACCCTGGAACATGCATCTTAACTCAAACTGCTGAAGTAGGATGAGGGGGCAGCGTAACATTTTTTTCCCCTAAGCGGGCCTCATGTATGCTTGTGAATTTCCTAAAACTATGTCAGCTGCCCCCACCCCACATCCCCTACCACACCATGTGCCATGGCTAAAGTCTGAATAAAAGCTCAGCCTATAATTATGTCAACTTGCTTCGTACGACAGTGTGTTTGGATTATTAATCAAAACCTGTCATATGCTGAGGTATTCTGAATCATTCGCAACAGATGGCTTTGTTCTGTAATGTGGAAGACCAGACAAAAAAAAAAAAAACAACAACAACAATTTACTGTGTGCCCCAACGCTTATGGACAGGCAGCAGGCTTCAAATTATGTCATTATCCTAAACACATCATCAAGTGCCTCTAATTACAGTGGGATTTGTAAATACTATAATAAAACTTAGTCTATCAAGGAATAGCTCATCTTTCCTCCTGATTTATTATGCAGCATGGATATTTATTATTGTTTAAACAGTTCGCAATCAAAAGTTCGAGATCAAAAGTCAATAATAAAATCATCGGTGGTGAGAAGTGGGAGATAATATCTATTTATCAAATTAAATACAGCCGGGGACAAACGTTCACAGCCCTCAAGGCTCTGGAGACCCTCATAGTTTCCAGAGTAGATCTGAAAAAGGCAAATGTCTGATCTAAAAGAAGAAGAAATAAAATCAAGAGCAGATATGTTAGACGGGAATGAACGTCAAATGGTGGGCATAAAGAATTATAATCAAATGAAACGTAAAAGCTTTTGAAAGGGTGCTCCTACCATTAAACTAATACACTCTTTATTCAGTTTCATCATGCGATAAAACACAACCTCTTATAAACTTGCTAATCAATTAGATTGCTATTTTTTTTTTAATTTGCAATCAAATGCAAATTGACCAAAAGAGATCAATTTAAAACGTTTCAAAAGCGGTCTAAAATTATATTGTAATCTCAAAACTTGCAACTCTGGGGTTTGTTTTTTTTTAATCTGCCATGCAAACCCATTTTCCATCTGATTCACCCAATTCATTAACACTGGACAGGTCAGTGTTGCTGCTGTTAAGTGAAGAGTAAAAACGAGGGAAAAGGCACGGATAAGAAGTCAAAAGAAGACAAGTGAGAATATTGATGTACCATTTTTGCCTGTCTGTGGGCATTAATACACTTGAAATCAGTGTGTTTTCTAATACAGAGGAATATAAACACTATAAACACACACTTCCGCTTTTCACAGCCTCAGCGAAGGGAAAGAGGTGTGTTTACTTTCACTCCTTAAAACTGTCTACATGAAGGAATTCAAAACCTTCAGCGAAAATGGGGCCTCATTACCAAAGACTGGAAGCTACAGGAATGCCATTTTGTCCCCATGGAGCTTAATGTTGATGTCCTGTAGGGAGGTTTCTGGTGATCCGGAACAGGCACGGCATTAACACCATGTCCGCGATGTGTTCAGTGCGAGTGAAGCCTGGCGGTCTGTCTGCCAGCCTTTAGGACAAGAGGCAATCCACCACGTTTTATAAAAACACATTTACAACCCGAGCAGTCTCACCATGTGCTCAAACTAGGATAGTAACACGCCAATTATCACGTCGATGTAACAAACGCTTAGCCTGAGCGCCTCAGATATTCCTAAAGCTTCCGTGTTTTGATAGCTGAACGCCACTTCCTATTACACCAAAATCTTCTAAAATTCTAGGAAACAGTAGAAGGCGACCATCCACCTAATGGACTTCTCTCCCTCTCACATACACACACGACTGTGTGAACAACACATCAGGAAGTAAGCTCGCTTCTTGATTAAATCCCAATCACCGTCGCCGTCGCCACAATGCCGTGCTGCCTTCCGCACTGCTGTGTGTGTGTGTGTGTTACAGTTCACTGCGCTGCTACACAATAAATAACTGTCCCGACGTCATACATACACACACACACAAACACTTGTTGGCCTTCTGTCTAAGTATTCATCTTGAATAGCAACTGTACTGATTAAACAAAGAATAACAGAATTTTGACAAAGAGACACGGCTGGTAGTGTGTTTGTTTTCGTTTTTGTCTCTGAGGCCTACAACAGCCAAGTCAAGCCAAGCCGCGGCCCACAGTGACGCGCAGCGCCGACCTGCGCTCCACTGTCACCGGACACGGGCTCCTCATGTTCACCGCTTACCGGGTCCGAGCGCTTCCATGGCCGAGGGCTCTCTCTCCGTCTCTGTCCCGGCCTGGCGGCTCCGTACCGACACTGAAATTGGGGGCGGTATCTCGAAGCTTAATGTGACTAATTTAAGAACTGGAAAGATACGTATCCGTTCAAGGATCTGCGCGCTGCGTTGTCTTCGGTGTGATTTAAAGCAGATCCATGGGATTTGTAACTGAGCATGCGTGAGGACGTGCGCAGCTTATCGCGCATGCGCAATTGCACAGTACATACAAACAGCTCCAAGGGTCAGCTCTAAGATGGAGATAAATATGGCATCGGTAGTGAAATAACCCATCATTAAACTAGCAGTACAAATATCCTGGAAAGACGGTTCGTTTTCATTCATCCTAAATAAGCTGATTGTTTAGAAGGTATGTTTGAAATATGGCTTATATTTATTTCTAATGTAACTATGAAATCAGTGATATGCACACCTGCTGTGTAGTGTGAAGTTAGTTGAATGTTACTAAAAGGCCGTTGGATTGTTATTTCTTTCTGTATATTGATCTAGGTTTTCTTTATAATGAGTAGGAAAAAATTGATTAGAAAAAATTAAGCCATTGTTTTTTTCTGTCATGTTACAAGAGCGACTTTAATATATTGACCTATAGAAAGCTAGGCGCCGACATGCGTAGCCAATCACAGACAGGATAATGCAGTCTGCCAACAACTCAGCCAATCAGAAAGCTTGAAAGCGGTGACGCAACGAGGACGGAAGAGCGCCTTCACTCCAGCGCGCGAACAGTTGAAATTTTTTTCTATTCCCTTTTCCGAGGATCAGGCGGGAGATGTGTTTTTACGCCTAGCTTCGTCGGAAAGACACGAAATTCCTCCGGATTTTACGCTGGCCTCTCCGTATTGTTTATATGCTCGCGTTTCTCTTGGGTCAGAACCGGTTTTTGTCTTTGCTTTTGGATTTAGTTTTGATGAGTTTTTGCGCCGAATAGAGCTCCAGTGGACAAAAGATGAGCCTGCTTCTCTCTGAGCGGGTAATGTAGTGCATGATGTTTACTAGCTCACTCAACCTGTACTAACTGATTCACACAGACAATAACATGTTTTATAACCATTAATGTTAGTGGAAGTTGGTTTAAAACGGTTACAATCGACTTAAATACCAAGTAACAGTTCATTTAAAAAGTCATAGCTAGCTTAGCTGTCTTGCTATAAGTAGCACACAAATCATCACCTGAAAGTTGCTGGTTTAAGTTGTCTAAGAAATAATAACGAATCAATATTTTAGCTAGGAGTGTGTACTAGTTAACTGTTTATCTTGTCTACCATTTGTCCACGTTTTGTCCACATCTAGTTGTTAAACTAGCTGTCTAGACATGGCTAGCTCGTTGAGAGTGATAGCTAGAAGGTTACTAATCCCAGACACTTACTACATACTAACATGTTAGGAAGCAATCTAAGCAATGTGTTTTTTAAAATAAAAAAATAACTAAATAAATATCTTGTTGATCTCTAACCTGGTCCTCACATTTGAGTCAAGTTCATTACCAGCTGATTTTGCCGGTTAAGTTAATGTTTGGTGATTTTAAAGTGGTTTCTCATCATGTATGCTTAAGTATTATTCATGCACTGTGGATTTATTTACTCCTAAATCAAGCTCAGGCCAATCAGTTATCTGAGAAAGTGTTGTATGTGACAGGTGGAGCTGACTGATGCTAGTGTTTTCTCTACACAGCCTGCTGAGATCCCCAAGGCAGAGAGTGATTCAGACAGTGGAGTGGGATCACCCATGGAGGAAGCTGGTACAGATGGCGTCACTGCTGTCATTCAGGCTGAAGAAGGTAAATAAGGAGATGTAAATGCATGGAATGCTCATGTTAACACTTCTTTGGCCCTGTTTGGTTTGGATTAGTTTTTCAGCGGGACGAATTTTGAGCACTCAAGTCTCAATAATGTTTACTCTTGTATCCAAGCAGCGATAAAATGACAGGAGGAGTGAGTTTCTAGCAAGTTGTATTTCTTCGAACCTGGTCATTTGCACCATGTGCAGCAGTTCCTTAAATATCTAATGTGACCTGCTGAGAAATGAACTGTAAATGAGTTGCACATAAACAATTCAATCATTCCCAGTGGTAATTCATCAGCATTTAAGGTTAGATATTTAAGAAACTAACAGTGACAAGTAGTTGTTATTTATGGAAGACTAAAAGTTGTTGGTACTTTTATTATTTCCTATCTTCTGAAAAATGCATTTTCATTGAGAGGGGCTAATCAGTGAGTTTTGCTGGCTGGGCCAAGTATATGATTGAGCTCCTCTTCTAAAGCATTAATTTTTTTGTGTCAGTGTGATTTGGGAAGTGTTTAATATCTGGAAGAGGGTCACTGAAAAGTATGCTATGAGACAGCAAGTAGGTCTTATATTACCAATAGGCATTAAAAAGTATTTCATATGTTAAACTGAGTCTACTGATACCTGCATATACTGTGTTTGCTGAAGAAAAACTACAGGACCTATTACTTTGTATTCAAGTAACATGCATGTTTTGACCTTTATCTAAATCTCTCAGCTCAAGATTCAGATGATGACATTGTCGTGAACCGGAGGCCCCGTTCTCGAAGGGTCCTCCAGGACAGTGACAGTGAGCAGGAGGAAGATGTGGAGGGGATGGGTGAGGCTCTGATGCTGTCCGAATCCAGCGGTGAGGGGACAAACGGTGGTAAAGGGGAGCCCTAAAAAGAGCCGGGGAAAGAAGTTATCCCGCATTGCAATGGCCAGTGATGAGAGTCAGCCAGAGGAAGATGAGTGTCAAGAAAAACCTAAGGAAAAGGCCAAAAAGAGAGGGAAGTCACAGCGACGCAAAGAGAAGGAGACCCGTAGAGGTCCCTCTAGTCAAACAGCTGAAAGAGAAGACAAGGATTTCTGAAGTGAGTTTATTGGGGGTTTTCTGAAAATTTCTGTTTAATGAATATAGCCATTGCTGACTATCATTTTTTTTTTCTCTCTCGCTCTCCGGGGCTCTCTCTCTCTCTCTCTCTCTCTCTCTCTCTCTCTCTCTGTTCTCAGGAGTCCTCTTTGCCCAAGGTTCTTAATGACAGTGGTTGTCTGCTGGGTGATAATGACTTGTTTGATGCTCAGCTGGAGGAGGACATGACAGAGGAAGTGATGGAGGAGGAAGAGGAGGAGTCCCTGGATGCCATTCGAGCTGCTGTTAAAAAGAAAGCCAAGAACAAGGTGAGAGAGAGGCACAAATCAGTAAAGCTACTCAGAGTAGCAAGAGTACACAGGTGTTCAAATCACTGGCTCAGACACCTGGAGCAAGCACATTAGTCTTCCCCAGGTCATATACTCTTTCATTGCCTTTAGATCTGTCTGAATAGGATAAAATTTACAAGGGCTTCTGGGGTAATTTCTTAATTTAAATGTTCTACAATGTACAATTGTTCAGTTTGGACATGCCAGTGTTTTCCTCCATCTTCATCTTAGAAAATTTTACACACATGTTTTTCTATACAGATGTCACCTCATGTTTTAAACACTTCCTGTATCGCAAACAAAACATGAATGCTTTAGAAAAGACACTCAGTCATATACATGATCCGATCTGTAAAACCTTGACTACATGTGGTCAGAGGTAATGCATTTCCTGGAGGACAAAAAAATAATAAAATCATTAAAATAGTGAGATTCCACAAGATTTCTATTCACACATGCACTATATTGTCAATTAACCTCTGTAAATAATGACAAGCTGTGCAGGGTCCTTAGTTAGAGTTCATAGAAAATACAACCTAATAGCAACTCACTCCTCAGTAGTCATTTTATTGCTGTCTGGATGCAAGATTTTTTCACGAAGATATATAAAAAATGTATTATAGATCCCCTCACTCACCCCAAATAAACTAATTAAATCCAAATAGGCCTTTAATCTGTGTTACTGCGCTTTGCTAGCTGTGTGACAAGCAAAAAATAATAGTTTCGTTTCTCCTGACTGCAGCCCCATTTAGATGACTCTGAAGAGGATGAAGGGCAGGAAGGCAAATCCCAGCGCAAGGTACAAGCCCTTCAGTTGTGTGTGTTTTCCTTATATGTATTTGTTTCTATTAATTTGTTGAACCACCTGATTGTGTTCTTAGGAGAGGAAAGCAGCGAGAGCAAGTAAGGAGGCAATGAAACAGCTCCACAGTGACAGCCAGAGGATCGTTAGAGGTTAGTCGAATTTACTGAGTGTAAAATTGTAGAAAATTGAACTTTTTCACTCTTTTAATCTTGTCCTATTCTGCTATTTTGTTTGTTTTACCAGAATCTACGGTAGGGCTACCGTACCATATGCCAGAACCCAAAGGCATAGACCATTTCTTCAAGAGAAGAGTTCGTCCCGATAGACCTGCTATGGCATTACTGAAGTAGGCATATCGTGTGTTGTACATTATGTGCACTTGTATCACGGAAAGGAGAATTTTTAATTAAAGTAATGGTGATATTTGTGCAATGTTATTAATCTCTCTCAAAAGATGTTTATTTTGGGGAATCTTTAGGTGTTTTTTTACACTGATACCTCTAGATCATTTCATTTAGTGTTTTTCTCCTTTTTTAAGATCTGCCAAATACCAAGCATGCATTGCAGAAGCCTCTTCAGCATCCTCTACTTCACAAAATCAGTCTGAAGCACCAGAACAGAACTCGAACCCACAGGCTGATCTGAACGAACCTGACCCAATCAGCAGTACACAACAGACCAGCGCTACAAATGAACTGGATACTGCTATTGAAACCACTGAGGACCAGTCAAATGTTGAACTCCAAAAACCTGAGGTCATGGAGGAAGAGAGTGTTCTTCCTTCTGTGGACATGTCTAAGAGTGCTGAATCTCCTAAAGAGGATCATGAGATGTCAGAGGTTCAGCTGACTAAGACAGGGACAGGGCAGTCAGGACAGGGTGGCTCTGTGCTGGCTGAGCAAGGAACAGCAGTGCCTAAACCCAGGAAAGATAAGCTGGCCAGATTGCGTGAGCTGGGTTTGGAGCCTCCCCCTGTTGCAAAGCTGTGTGCAGACGATGGCGCTTTTGTCCAGCTGGAGCCGCAGCAGGCTAACCCTGGTGAGAAAACACACTGTTATAAATTGTGTGAGTAGTGCAGCAATCTGTAGTGGTTGTCTTTTGGCTTGTAGTAGCTTGATTTTGCCTTTTCATCAGGCTCCTAGTGTTGAATGCATGTTGTGTGTTGCTCAGGTCTAGAGGCTTTGAAGAAACGTTTTCTAAAGCACGTCCAGCCTGGGCCCCGGTCTAATAAACCGCGATCGCTTCATGTAAATGTGGTGAGAAAGGACACCGCTGCCTCTGGACAGGAAGAGCTGCATACTGAATCCATCACGGTCGCAGTTAATGAGGGGGAAGAGGAGCCTATACACACTAAGCCAGGTATACTGTCTAGAATATATATTATTTAGATATATAGTTGCTGATATCCTCTGCTTGTTAAATGAAAACTGCAGTGTTTTTCACCTTGATATCTGTTTAGCATCTGTAGAATATAACAGGCAGAAACTGTGTAATTGCTTTCGACTAAGAAAAGAACAAAAAGCCATTTCGCTGAAGAGTTTTGAAGACATGTGAAATCTTCCCACTCATTTGGAGTATCTTTTTGTTCCCCGGTGTTTGTACAGGAGAGAAGCTGGTTTTACTGAAGTCTCGTTTGCAGCAGGCTATGGCTGTCCGCCGCCAAGAAGAAAGAGAGCGTAGAGCTGCCCTTCATCGGCTGGATAATGAGGACTGTGAGGAGGAGGAGGAAGCGGAGATGACTGAGTCTGAGGAGGAAGAGGTATCGGAGTAAAAAAAATCCTTTCCTGCATAGTGTTTTGTTTAGGCAGTGCCTTCAGGATTTTGTGATCACCGAAATGAACACCAAATCAACCAAACTTTAGGATATTCTGAGGAACTTGCGATTTTTAATTGCACATATGTTGAACATGAGTATAGCTATCATAGAAATGAATTACATGTGTCTTCAGTAGTAGAAGTTTTAAAAGAACAATCCTGTGCTTGCCATTTTACCAATTCAAGTAGTTTTTTGTAAATGGCATTTTTCAAAAAACTGCATTTTGGATTCAACAATCACAAAAGAAACTGATTGGACTGATTTAGATTCTCATTATCAGTCTAATTAGTTGAAAGAAGTGCTTCCTCTTCAGTTTAATAATACCTCTGTTCTCTTCTGTTGCTCTTTTTCAAACACTGCTTTATAGGGAATTGAAGATTTGTTGGGTGATGGTGACGATGGAGAGGAAGAAGAGGCAGAGGAAGCTGAAGGAGGCAATGCGTTGAAACGAAATGCTTCTCCTGGTTTTAAAAGTCCATCTCCCACTCCATACACTGACGGCACTCTGATGCTCTTTGCAGGCAGCTCGTGCTCCAGGACAGGGTGAGTGTGTGCTTGTGTGCGTCTCAATATTTTTTTTTTTTTTTTTTTTTTTTTAAAATGTCTGAGCCAGAGAGATGGAAAATCAGTCTTATTTAACACCCTTAATGTCTTAATTTATATTTAGGGATGGTGTTAGGCAGTCTGGACAAGCCAATCATGAAAATGACAGCAAAATGGGTGAGTTAATAGTTTTCCACATAAACTGTTTGACGCAGCTGATCTGCACTCACTGTCTGACAGCTGTAATGAAACTTATTTAGAACTATATAAACCTTACATACTGTTCCTAGAACATTTGTGGCTATTATTGTTCTCTTCTCCCTCAGAAGATGATGATGGCCTTTCCTTGAACAAGGACAACAGCCATAACAGCAGCTTTGAACTGACGAGCTCCACGCTTCCGTCATACCAGCCAGTGAGCCGCGCCGCAGGCAAAGGCCTTTCAGCAGCTGTTTTCCGTTCACCTTCACCCTGCTTCTTCAGACCCAGTTTCCTCGGCTCAGCTTCCAAGGTCAGTCCTTTTTAGCCAGACAAGTGTCCTTGTTATTGCTGTTATTCTTAAAGGAACATGAAATCACAATTGGTACTGTAGAGATTTTTGTGCTTATCCCTATATTATGAACAACAATATAAGAATATCACCATCTACAATGCTGATGGTAGAGCTCGTCTTAAACCTGTACACATAACTAGATGACATCTAGTAGTTTAGAGTGTCAACCTTGTAACACTATAGGCTGTTGTGTAACTTGGTCACGCGCTTTATAGTCGGAAGCATGGCAACATAGGTATTCAAATCAAGGCTCTCAAGACAATTTATGCTTAATTTAAATCCTTGTACTTGTTTTTTTTGGATGCTGGAATTTTTTTCTTTACAAATGCACTAATTGTGCCTTCTACTTTCTTGCCCTCTTGTGCTGTTCCTCAGAGCTCTGGTAAGCTGTCTGAGCCATCCCTTACCCTCCCTGTGGAGGACTCACAGGACCTGTATGGTGTTCCCTCTCCTGACGGTGGGGACTCTCGGGGCCCTTTCTCGCAGGAGGAGGACACACAGTCACAGCTGTTGGATGCAGATGGCTTTTTGAACGTGGGACCCCGTGGTGGTCAGAGCCGCTCTCATAAACGGCAGCTGCTGTTAGATAACCTGGATGAAAACGCCATGGACGCTAACATGGGTGAATTACTGGGACTCTGCTCAGGTGGCTTTGGCTCAGAGGAACGGAGTCAGCGAGGAGGTGAGGATGAGCTGCTGGGCCTGTGCTCTGGAGCATTCTCCACCCAGCCTGGAGAAACTGGCAGACCCAAAGAGGAAACTGGGGCTGTGGAGATGAAAAGCACAGTCGAGGAGAGTCATGGGAGCTCAGACACGGACATGGACCAACTGCTTTCTCTCTGCTCTGGGAAGTTCACAGGCAGTCCTGGTATGTTTTTCTTTTTTATTAAAGATTATTTTGTCTACTAATGTTATCACAATAATCACTGGTTCTTTTTTTTTAACATCATCGAATCATTCATTAATTCTTTCTTTATTATTTCAGCTACATCTCCAATGCAACAAGGTGCAAGCCCTGTTCTTGAAGATGAATCTGACAGGTGAAGTGGATTTTGTGATTTTGCATATTTTGGTTTTTTGTTAAGTATGTTAGCAATGCCCTTTTAATCCACGTGCATAATTTTCTAATAGTAAGAACAAGGTGGAGGAGGAGGAAGAGGAAGACAATTGTGAGTTTCGGCTCATGTCCGATGTCGACAGCGACAGTGAGAAGGTAAGCAAGAATTGTGTCTGTGATGGTAATGTGTGAGCAAAGTGGTGATTAAAGGCAAAAGACATTTACACGAGGGCGAGAGGCACTAGAATTTAATGGACGATTTCTTGTATCTGATTGGTACTGTTGAATTGGACACAATATGACCACGGTTATAAATTAACACAATAAAAGCATCTGTTTTCACTTAATTGTCTTGCCTTTTTTTTTTTCCTTTTCCTTATCAGGAGGAGGGTGAGGAAGACTCGGATGGGGAAGGAGAGATTGGTGATCAGGTAGATGATGAGGAGAGGGATGCAGTATTCAGGCAACATAAAGGCAAAAAGATGTAAGTCATGTTAAGGCTTGCGAATTAATATATGAAACATCCTGAGATGAAAATTCTAATAATACTTTCCACATGAATCTTTTAATAAAGTTAATACCAAACATTTCCATTTTCATCAAGTTTCTTTTTAATTACAACGTGTTTTTTTTTTTCTTCTTCTCTGAATTATTGTCTCTTTCTTCTTTTTCTTCTTCTTCTTTTTTTTCCTTTTTTAGACGCATGACCTTTGTGGACTCCGAGGCCGAGCTGTCAGGCAGCGATGTAGGCAGTGAGGATGAAGAAGACGAGGAAGGTGATGAATATGAAGAAGAGGATATACAGGAGCAACTTCCGTCAGATGATGAACTGATGGACCAAGTCAACAAAATCCACATGTGAGAATAAACATGCCTGCAACTTTCTCTTGAGCCATGGTGTCGGTTTAACTGGTTGTATGCGGAGTTTGTGGTGCTCATTTTTTGCACATGTCTTAGAAAATCTAGAAACTGCTATAACATGGATTTGCCACTAGGAAGCAGTCAGTGTTCAAATAACTCCAAATGTGTGATTCCCTGATTTGTAGAGTAATATTCTATTGGTTTGTAACTATCCTTTACTAGTTCTTCTAATCTTTCGAGCTGTGTCTGTGTTTACAGGAAGCATGTTCTAGACGACGATAAACGCAAATTGCGCATATATCAGGAGCAGTACCTAGCTGATGGAGATCTGCACTCAGACGGACCTGGTCGAGAGCGCCGCTTCCGCTGGAAGGATATTGGTAAGTTTAGAGAGTGTGTGTGTGTGTGTGTGTGTGTGTGTGTGTGTGTTTTATTTTTTAACACCTCTTTACACTGCAACTGGTTGTGATTCACACATAATGCATCAGCTGCTCAGCTATAGTGTGATTTATATGATTATCTGCCTGTTTTGTGCATAAAAGCTTTGCTGGTTGATGAGTGTTTAATCGCATCCGGAAACAGGAAGTTGAAGAAATATGTTGAGGGACAACAGACTGTAGTGTTCAAGATGTGCTACACCTCCCATTGAACAGACTTAACTGTGGCTTAGCAACACCTGTAGTTTGTTTATAGATGTGTTCTCGAGAGCATCTGATTGGATGCATCTGGACAAGTGCTCAGGTGCCCATGACTCACTAATGTGCGTGGGGAGTGAAGGCTAGGCTGTCTGGCCATAGAGCTACTGTAGCTCAAATTGTTGCAGAAAATTATGCTTGCTAGACAAACAAGTTTTATCCATGGAGTCCCCACCTCACAACTTACAGGGCCTAAAGGTACTGCTGTTAACATCTTGGTGCTTCAGCAAACCTTCAGAGAGCTTGTGGAATCATTGTCTCAGTGGGTCAGAGCTGTATAGGCGGCACAAGGGAGACCTCACAGGCAGGTGGTTTTAATGTTATGGCTGATCTGTGTATGTCCAGAAAGGCCAGAGACTTGTACAAAGGTCCTAAAAGTCACTGTTACTTAAAGTGAAACTGTTTCCTGAAGATACTAATGCGTGATTTTGTTTATTAATTTATCTTTCACCTGACTCCTAGATGATGGCTTTGAGCTCGGGGTTGCTGCTGAGGGGGAAGAGGAAGAGGAGGAGGAAGACATGGATCAGCATGAGCTGCAGAGGCAGAAGGATAGGCTCGAGCGAGAGCAGTGGATAAAAGAGCAGGTGTGTATGGACCTGGCTGATAATATCTTTAACAATGTCATTGACCCGCATTTCAGAGCCGACAGATTTATCACATGATCCCATGGACATTTTAATAGCTTCTTCTATATGTACAATTATATTGATTATTTCAGCTCGTAGCTTTTTTCCTGGAAAAAGGTTTTTATGATAAAAATGTTCTCTTCTTCTGATAGTCTGAAACATCAAAGAGAGGAGAAGAGGTTGAAGAGGAGGAGGACAAGATTGGAGAGGAAGACAGTCAGTTTATGAAGCTGGCTAAGAAACTAACAGCTAAGGCACTCCAGAAGAAAGGTGACTGTTGAAACAAATCACTTGGTGGTGTGTTTCGGACTCTTGCGTTTGATAACAAGTCTTGAACCTTTTTCTGGTTGCAGAGACCTCTTCAGTGCTCCTGAAAGAGAAGCCAGTCTCTAATGCCAACCCTTTTCAGCAGCCCTGTAAGCCTGTGGTAAGTATTTGAATGAGAGAATGCTTTTCAATAGCCGGGATGCTGACTACATTTATAGAAATATTTTATTTAGTTAGTTATTTAAAAAAAAATCTTACCCATACAGATCAGTCTTTGTTTCCGGTGCAAAAAGGAATCTTAATTATCAAGTTATGAATAAATTCTGATTTTAAAAATATGTTCCACTTATTCATGCATGCCTTAGCCATTTCTCCCAGATCTTAATGTGTGTTTGCCCTTCAGGTGAGGAGAGGATCTTTGCTCAGTCAGCCACGGGCAGTGCTGCAAAAACTCGCCAACATTTCAGAAGGCAACCCTCTAGCTCCTCGGAACACCCGAGGATTCCTCTTCCAGACTTTGTCTCCAGAAAAGGAGCCACCTACGTCTGCCAGCCCAAAGAAACAGGTAATTTATTATGAAGCTTTTTATACGGGTCTGAAACAGTGGTTCTACTGGTGTACGTGAGAAGGACTTAGTGTGCAGGGCTGCTGTGTACCACTAGGGGGCAACGGTGTGTTTTGTGACTTACAGTCAGACAGAAGATGTACATTACACCATTGGTGGCTCTATATAAGTATAGGCACATTACACAGTGTGGTAAGACTGTGTGTGTGTGTGTGTGTGTGTGTGTGTGTGTGTATGTATGTATATAGTTAGGTAGATCATAGATGGATTAGTTTTACCAAAAATAACAGCAGGTATAATTATAGATATAGTTTACAGTTTTTCACTGGTATATTTAATTTATTTTGCATTTAATTGAACACGTAATGAAATCATCTTTCAGTGGAATTGAAATGAAATGTTTACAAACCATTTTTCCTTTCTCACTGGTGCTAGAACTTTACCTTTGTTTGAGATATATGCAAAAACAAAACATCTTTCACTTCAGAGAAAACCTGTAGATTAAACGTTATATCGCACATGTTAAAATATATCGTCTTTATTCTTATGTATTTTCAAACAGATTAAGGCATTATGAAAATCGTTTTATTTCAAAATCGGTTTTTATTTTATATCGTAATATCACATTTTTATGATTTATCAAAGCATGTCTGGCTGAGGTCACATTTAATGAGATCTTTTTTTTTTAAAGGTTAATATAATTAGAACCATATAGTAGTTGGGTTTTTAAATGGGGGGGGTGATTTTTAAAAAATATTTATTTTCTATCATTAATGACATTTAAGTATTTTATTTTTAGTTCAGTTTTAACCTAGATACAGTTTTTACACTGAGATACTATGGTAACATTCTAGACGAGTATAAAGTTTGAAAAACGATCATTTTATTGTTATTGTGATGGAACGTTTTAATGTTGTCTCATTCATATTTTTCCTCACTGTTCCAGTTTAAGAAAAGAGCTCAGACAGACACTTCGGCACCTGTTGCAAAGCGACAATGTAGAGAAAACTCTGTGAAATCCGTCGGACCTCCAAGAAGTATTTTCAATTATTTTGATAACTGAAGCCGTTTTGAAGCTTTGTGACGTCTCGGTCCTCCAGCGAGCTAATTTCTTAGCTTCACATACGTCTCTTGACTCTGGTAAATTTTGCAACTTACTTGACCTGGTGTGGGTTTTATAATCCAACTTGTGCATTTACTTGTTTTAAATGTTTTAACATGTAAATATTTTGTTGTGTAATTCTGTATTTTTTTTATTTGTAAAATTTATAAATTAAAAGTTTATTTTAAACATGCTTCTGAAATGTTTATGAAGTCGTAAGACATCATAGATATAGAACACAAGTATTTTATTGTAAATTAATTGGCTGTAACTTGCATCATGTACAACTGAATTTTTGTTAAATATAAATTTCTGCACAATGCAGACTGTACACTCTAATAGGAACATCTGTACACATTTATGGCATTTGGCAGACACCCTTATCCAGAGCGACTTACATTTCCATCTCATTTTTTTTATACAACTGAGCAACCGAGGACTAAGGGCCTTGCTCAGGGGCCCAGCCGTGGAAGCTTGGTGGACCTGGGATTTGAACTCACAACCTTCTGATCCAGCACCTTAACCACCAATCACGTGGCAGCAGCACAATCATGCAGATACAGCTCAAGAGCTACAGTTAACATTCACATCAAAATGGGAAAGATGTGTGATCTCTGTGATGTTATATGTGGAATGGTTGTTAGTGACAGATGGGTCGGTTTGAGTATTTTAAGTGTGGGATTTTCACACAAAACATTTGCTAGAGTTTACACAGAATGTTGCCACACACACAAAAAAAAAAAGAGTGAGCGACAGCTCTGTGGGTAGAATCGCTTTGTTGATGAGAGAGATCTGATGATAATGGCCAGATTGGATAACTGAGTGTAAATGTAACCATGCATGCGATACTGATGAATTGAATTTGAGCCTCAGAATTGAAATGTGGTTAACATCTCTAGCCCATAAACATTTTTTTTTCTCTCCAGTCGATTTTTCACCTCTGGTTATTGTGATCCAGCAGAAGAGAAGCTATGGGATTACACTTGACACCAAGCTTCCAGTCCCTCAGGCTCAAGATGCTCTTATAATGACCTGTTCAGTTTTGAGGCATGGTTGTGTTATTAGAGGTCTAAGCAAACTGTTGGTTAAATAAGGAGCAGGCTTTGCTGTCGACTCTTAATGATCCCTTTTATCTGGACCTAATTAACTGAGTACTGCTAATAACTTGGTCCAGCGGTCCTGGTGGGGGGACCCTCATTAGCCAGAAATGAACGGTGCTGAAATACAGACAGGTTTGCAAGGTGTTGGACCACCAGGAGCCAACAGAACAACCTCAGTGCTCTACAAATCTCTGGAGGGAGATGAGCATCATTCTATCAGAAGATATTACCTCAATATTTTTGAGAATGGTGGTGGAGAGTGCTCTCCAACACATCACTATTTAAAATCCCTCATAAGTGTTCAAAGGTGTGTAATGAGTTTTCATTCTCATCGAACCAGTCAGTGAGCCATTATGCCCTGTGAATGAGGGCATTGTCATCCTGGAAGAGACCACGCCCATCAGGATGAGTTTCATAATAGGATAAAAGTGATTTAATCAGAATTTATTCGCAGTGAACCTTCATTCTCTAGGACCTGAAAAATACCATAAAGCCTAGCAGAGCCACACAGTTTTCCTTTAATTTGTCACCTGCCTGTAGATCTGTTCTTTAATAGAATGGTGAATCTTTTCCTAACCTTTGACCATAATTTTCTTGAGAATGTAACATCTTTGAGTATGGGATCCTACAAGTTTTCCACGAGCACTAAAGAATGTTTTCAGTCAGAGCTAATCACCAGGTTTGAGCTTCGTTGCCGACGAGCTCTGCAGCTGAAAGCTCGGCCGGCTGGTTGAATGTGCAGTAACCGTCACTGACAGCAGCGCCGTGGGCTCCTGTGAACTCTGTGACATACAGCTGAACTGATGCTACTGGATCATTAGCTACTGCAGACTGCTAACTACCAAACCAGTGTTTTTAGACACTGCCAACAGCATATTCTTTCCCACCCTGAGGTTTTATACTGATTCTAAATCTAATGGTCGTTGTGCATAATAATCTTGGAGCCTTGGGTGTGTTTTTAACTGGTGAAGCACAAGCTGTGCTTAAAAGTAATTCATCTTCTGGTCATTTTTTCCCCCCAGTCTCCACTCCTCCCTTGCTTGTTTGGTTGATGGAGATGATCCTGCATGTGATGGGGCTGCAGGGCTGCTTCTCCGTTTGATGTATTTTTCATGTGTTAAGGCTACTGTTGAGATTAGGGTTTGGTGGAGACGGCCTGGAGGTGCTGCGCTTGAATGGGGATGTTGTTGGAGCTTGTCATGGGACAGGGAGGCGATGTGCTTACTGAGTCTGTGTGATGTGCAAACAACAAAACACGTCACACATCCAGAAGACACCACAGCAAAGCCCAGATGATCTGCTGTCGTTCTCAACAGCAACAAAACGATTCCAGGAGGGTAGCCTGACACTGAGGCAGACTTAAAGGACTGGTTTAGAAACAAAATCAAAATTACATAAATGTTCATTTCATCAAACAGTTTTAGTTTTCTAAAATTTGCACTGGGCAAAGTTAACAGGAGCTAACCTACTGAAGCTAACTAACGAAGCTAACCTACTGGATTATGACCACCAATCAGCTTCATTTAAACAAACTGCAAAGTTTCATTGGTTTAACCCGAATATTATAATTTGATTACAATTTCATAAAATAGACATATTTATATACTTCTTTACAACATTTCACATATATTTCCATATGTTAACTCTCAAAATGTACAAATCAAATCATTTTTCTTGGTTTTAAATAGCTGTTGGTATTAAACAGCTTAAGTTGGTATTTAATTCTTGAGTTTTAATGTGGCATAAGTTGCACTACCAGCTGAGTTAGGTGGTTAGAACTAGAGTGATTTTTTTTTTTATTAAAAGATAAATTAATTCTCTTAAATGATTCGAGTATTTGTAGAGTTATCTGTGTACACTAAAGGCCAAAATGATTAGCCTTAACCATAGCCTGGCTATGACCCCCACATGTGGGCCTTCACCCAAGTTTTGCCACAAAGTTAGAAGCACATGATTGTCAGTAGTGATTATGTATGCTATAGGATTCTGATTTCCCTTTTCATTGGAACTAAGAGGCCTAAATCTGATCCAGCATGACAATGCCGCATGTGCACTAAAACGAGCTCCATGAGGACATGAGATGAGATGCAATGTACCTTTATTAATCCTTTTAGGGGAAGTTCATGTTAACATGGTATCACATATAACACAAAAGAAAAACCTATACATCAAGAAATTGTGTAAAAAAAAAAAAAAAAAGCTTTGTCAAATTTGACATAGAAGAATTTGAGTGTCATAAAAAGAGCCTTGCCCTCAACTCCGCTGAACACCTTTGGAATAAACCCGCACCTCAGACCTCACCCCAAATCAGCACCAGACCTCACTAATGCTATTATGGATAAAGGACATAAATCCACACAGCCACGCTCCAACATCTACTGGAAACTCTTCTTAGTAGAGTGGAGCTTATTATAACAGCAAAGGTGGACCATGACCATATTAATGCCCATGTTTTGGGAATAGGATGCTCAACAAGCTCAGGTCAGGTGTCCACATACAATATAGTTCCAAATGTTTTGGGACACCCCTCCAAATCATTGAATTCAGGTGTTGGCCCCTTAGTTCCAGTGAAAGGAACTCTTAATGCTTCAGCATACCGAGACATTTTGAACAATTTCATGCTCCCAACTTTGTGGGAACAGTTTGGGGATGACCCCTTCCTGTTCCAACATGACTGCACACCAGTGCACAAAGCAAGGTCCATAAAGACATGGATGAGCGAATCTGGTGTGGAGGAACTTCAGTGCCTGACCTCACAAATGTGCTTCTAGAGGAATGGTCATCTATCTATCTATCTATCTATCTATCTATCTATCTATCTGTCTATCTGTCTGTCTGTCTGTCTGTCTGCATATATTATATTATTAATATTATTATATATATTATTTGGGACACCCCAGCAAATTCCAGTGAAAGGAACTCTTAATGCTTTAGCATACCAAGATGTTTTGGACAATTTCATGCTCCCAACAAGGTCCACAAAGACATGGATGAGCAAGTTTGGTGTGAAGGAACTTGACTGTCCTGACCTCAACCCGATAGAACACTTTTAGTATGAATTAGAGCGGAGACTGCGAGTCAGGCCTTCTCGCCCAACATCAGTGCCTGACCTCACAACTGCGCTTCTAGAGGAATGGTCAAAAATTCCCATAAACACACCCCTAAACCTTGTGGAAAGCCATCCCAGAAGATTTGAAGCCGTTATAGCAGCAAAGGGCGGGCCAACTCCATGTTCCATTCATGTGCATGTAAAGGCAGACGTCCCAGTTTTGGTCTGGCTCGCAGTCTCCGCTCTAATTCATCACAAAGGTCTCTCATCCACGTCTTTATGGACCTTGCTTTGTGCACTGGTGCGCAATTATGTTGGAACAGGAAGGGGTCGTCCCCAAACTGTTCCCACAAAGTTGGGAGCAGGACATTTTGTCCAATTTGTCCAATTGTCCAAATTGTCTTGATATGCTGAAGCATTAAGAGTTCCTTTCACTGGAACTAAGGGGCCAAACCCAACCCCTGACAAACAACACCTAAATTCAATGATTTAGAATCATTGGCAATATAGTGTACATTTGTCTGTACTGTGTATGTTGTTTCCTAATGTAGAGTTTGGTCGCCGCTGCCCACTTTAGGAAGTGAGTCATAGTAGACTAAAGCAGTCTGTCCTTTGAGCCGGAAAAGCGCTTTGAATAGAGAGAGGAAGAGAGAGAGAGAGAGGAAGAGAGGGAGAGAGAGAAAACAGCACAGACATTGCTGGAAAGGAAAGGACAGGCTGGAGGAGGGCAAAACGCACATAACAGACGGTAAGACAACACCAGTTATTCATCGACTCATAAATATATTCTCCAATCATGGCTTTTAGGAGCGGAATAAATAGAGTAGTGTAGTGATTAGCTGAATTAGTAGATGTTCCTGCTGAAGGACCAGAGCTTGAATATGGGGTGAGACTAAACACATTGCTCTTACGTAACCGGACAGCGCATTTAACGTGTTTTTTTATTTTATTTTTTATTTTTTAGCGTTATTCGTCGTTATAAATATAGAATGTGTGCTTTTTGTGTGATTAATTTGTGTGTTTGAGGTGCGCCAGGGTAAATAGCACGACTCGACTAGCATCCTCACCGCGCTCAGGTTCCGCTAGTCCTCTCTTCGCTATAATTTCATACCGTAATTAACACGCAGATGTGCTAAATTTACTCAAATTAACGCGGGTTAAATCATATGCTAATGATAGCAGGCTGTCATATTTACTAATCCGTACTTAATTGGCATGTGGATAGCATAGCTGCTTTTTTCTTGCCCCAGTCACCTGCACAGGATCATTAGGATTTGCACCCGAGGCTCTTTAGGATGACAGACGATATCCTGAAGTGATTAGTTCGCTTAGCTTTGCTGCTGTAGGACATCAGAATATTTTCTGAAATTGAGAAGGGACCACAATACTATAGATTTGTAAGGCTAATTTTTTTTTTTTTTTTTTTTTTTTTCAAGGTGTAATATATGTTTTTATATCATTTCAAGCTTGAAATACATTTACTCTTTTCATTAAATTGCGGATTTTTCTTCTTTCTTAAAGAGCAACTCACTCTCAGATAAACATGCTGAAACAAGATCGACTTGTGAACGCTGCTTTTGGAGGTCAGTCTGGAGGTACAAATTCGACCCTGCGTGTTCTCAGTAACAGCCAGAGGACGTTTGAGAAGGATGGGAACTTCAACTTTCTGAGTCAAGATGAAAACACAATGACGGGAGACGAGAACCGCAACCAAATGCGTCCTCGAGCTTTAGGCCTGTCAAGCCGCTATCCACCAGCGTCGGCTAACCACTATGTGCCTGGACCTTTGTCTCCCCTGTCTCGCCTTCCCTGCTGGAGCCCCCTCGAACCTCTTCCTGAGATTGACAGTGGAGAAGATACTGGAGGCAGGGTGCCTCCTGATGGAGCAGAAGAAGGCAAAATAGATGAGGAGATGAGGAGAATGAGTGATGATGAGAAGGAGGAAGAGCAAGAAGACCTTATGAAAGGTAAAGCTCAAGAACAGGTGGAGGAAATAGAAGAAGATGGGGTGTTAGACTGGGACGAGAGCGATGAAGACTTTGAGTTCAGTTACAGGTCGCAAAGCTCTTCGTCTCTCACCGTCGAAAGCGTAGATGTGACTGGGGGAGACTCCGTGAATTTAACGTGGGACCGCATCTGTGTGGGAGGTTCAAACTCAGAAAATGGCGATGCAACCACAAACCTGGAGGGAAAACAAAATGCTGAAGAGGACAAGAAAGCCGAGATGCACCGCAATCGCCTGGAAGGTTCCAGCCTAGCTGAAGAAACGTCCTCCGATTTGGAGAGTGATCCCTGCTCCGAGCTGCCAGAACTCATGGAGGCGGTGTGGACCATGGAAGACCGGGAGCGGTTCAAAGCCCAGGAGATGGAAAAGCACCATGTGCAGTTGACCATGTACCGTAGGCTCGCCCTGATCCGCTGGGTGCGCACCTTACAGGAACGTGTCCAAGAACAGCAGAACCGACTCCAGTCCAGCTTCGATATCATCCTAACTCACAGGAAAGAGCTGCTTCGCATGGGCTCAGCTGCAGCTGCCGTTAGCCAGTAACAGCAACAGAAGAGAGGATAACAAGAGCAAGAGCAGGGGAGAAGAGGGTCCTGGGGGATCATAGCAGAAACAAATGACTAAGAACAGTGACAGAGAAGACTCTTTTAAACTAAATAATATCCTATCTGTCAGTCCTGTCTTGTTTGTCTGTGCTTCAGATTCTGTTTGTGTCTTTGCTATCGTACATTGTCCTTGAAGATACATCAGTGCAGTGATTTGCATGCCTGGCCAAACATTTCTTAATTAATATGTCCATCCAAACCAGCACGAAATAAGCATTATGAAACTATATGCTCTATATGAAACTCTATATATATATTTAAATAAATATTTAAAGAAAAAAAGATATACGGAAAAGGTTTATAGGCATATCAATAGAATTTATGAGAGATTTTAAGGTCTGTCTTTTGTGTGTTAATGAATTAATAAATATTTAAGTTTTATTTTTAGTTGGTGTTCTTTAATGAATACTGTACATGCAAAGATTATCCAATTAAACCAGTTCACTATGATTAAAAAAAAAAAAAAAAAGGTAGACAGAAATAAATACATTTTGCCAGACAATAAACACACGCACTAATTGTAATAATTGTGTGACTTTAATGTGCAAGAAAATTTCACAGCTCGTCACCACACATTTTTTGTCTAAGCTTTCTTTCCATTAATAAAACACACATCCAAAGACATGATACATTTCTGAAATCTTCAATCTGTTGACTATTTTTAATGACTTTTTATTGGTTTAGGGTTTTACCTTCATCCAAAAATGATATTTATTTGTAGAATACATCTGGCATGGTGGTGCCTGAGCTTGGGTTACTTTCTGTGAAAGTTCTCCTTGGGTACATATTGGTTTCCTCCCACTTCCTAAGAACATGCCATTGGGTGGATTGTCCCAGATAAACTACCTGTGTTGATGAATGTGTGTATTCATATACACTGGACTATCTTCCCATTTAGCATACATTTGCAACTCACAACCAGTGTTCCCGGCATACACTCCGCATCCACCAAAACACTGACCGGAATTCAATGATGGTGACTAAGTCAGTGATAATTTCCTGTTTGATGCTGACCACACCCCTCTAGATGGTGTTGCATAAATATTAAGTCCAGCTATTTTCATTAGGCACCTCAATTGCAAAGGTTTAGTAACATTTTTTTATCAGGAAGGAAAGTAAACAGTGCCAAATTAGCCTGGTGTCCCAATACAGGCTACCTGAATCACCCTTTCTTAATATGGTTTATTTATTAATTCCTAATATTTTAGCATCTTGTGCCTTATCACATGGGCAAAGCTTCGGGTATGAAGTTTTATTTCATGTGTGTTTGCACAGATACCAGCTAAATCGTAGTTAAATCCAAAGAGTAAGTATGGCCGGCGGGCAACTGTGGCGCCGACCCGAGTCTCCAGGGGATTTCCCTTGTGTGTTTGTGTGTGTGTGTGTGTGTTTTTTTTATGGTTTCTGCCTCGGGCTTACTGCACCATGTCGGCCCAGTAAACAGCAGGCATGACCCCCTGGCGAAAATGGGGATTATCCTTGCGTTTGGACATCAAGTTTGTCTAGTTTACGCTTATCATCGTTTGTCTAAAAATACACAGCCAGTTCATGTAGCTTATAATTAGCAAATATACAGATGTATTTGTTTTGTCTTTGGCTGAAAGCTGCACAAGTAGCCTAAAGTATGAAGCTGAAACCTCCAGGAAGGAGCACTGTATTGTTTACATAGGCATAACTCTGATTTTTTGACTAATTAATGATCATACTAGTATTTGTAGAGACTGGCTATTTGGATTAACATACACATCGACATTAACTTGTTTGGACATCTCTAGATGTCTGTAGTCTGGAGGCTCAGGTTCTTGTGAAGGAGAGGACATGTAGCACTCAGTGCGCTCTTTGTCCATACATGCCACAGGTCTTGAGGAAAAGTGAGGATGATCCTAACTGGGTGTGAAAAAAAGCAGAACACAAGCACTACGTGGCGGAAAAATATACAGCAAAGCCAATGAGGTTTATTGCGAAAACATTTCTGTCGCAAGTCGCGCTGCAGCGATGACACCCAGGATTGTGTCACACTGATTGTGCTATTGTGTTACAGTCTTTAACTGCTGGCCTCTTTGCTTCATGTGATATCATAGAAGTGGAACAAAAATTTGATCCTAAAAATCATGGAATAGGAAAATGCTTTGCCTAGAAGTTTTTTTCCCATAAGGTAGTAAAATTGTCATAACTAATATATTCCATATATTTATAATTATGCAGGTAAAGGTTACATAAGCAATGAGTTATTTCAAATCATGTACACTCACAATTGCTTTCTCTTGGTTAAGGGTGTGATGAACCCAGAGTCCATCCTGGGAACACTGGCACTGAGAAAGAAATATACCCATGATGAGATTTAAGGCATGATGCACACATTCATTACATCAATACACCTAGGAACAATTTAGCTGAACTCTTTTTACCAGAAGCTGAAAAGTTGAATTTAAGTCTGTTTTGTTGTGCCCATATTCAGCACTGAATTTCTTTGTCGTGTCAGATTTAGCAGTGGTGGTTAATGGCTCATATGAAAGTAGACGTAGTAGGAGTTTTCCTGTTTTACCTAGCCTACTAGGAGCAATAGAAATTTCCAGAAAAAAACAAAAAAAATTCATTCTGCTCTACAACAAGTTCATAAGCATCTAAAATTTGAAGGCATTATTTTCAACCAATAAAATTCTGTCTTTTACCGCTGAAAGACAAGTGTCTTCAATTTTATATCCAGATTTCTGGCCATAAAAGAATTCACTGGTTGAAAATGTCTGATTAGTCAATTTCCATTCTGAACACAGACAGAACATGCACAAAATCACGGCTCAAATTACCCAACATGGCTCAGATTAACCGCAACAGTCTTAAAATACAGTAAGTGGAAAGAGGAAGGGATATAATGGATGCATGAATAGATGTATGAAGCACACAACTTTGGCTAAATTATATACACTGAATGATTTGCATTACATGGTGTTTTTATGAAACATTTTAAGAAGAATAAGGTCGGAAATATAGAATGTCACTTCTAGGAGACCTACATATACCAGATTCATGTTCATATAATTGTAGAGGTTAATGTTGCTGACTTTTTTTTGTTGTCTTCTTTGTTATTTTACTCAATCCGTTCACAGTGAATTTTTAGAAGAGATTTATTGAAAAATATTGAAGATTGTTGTTATTGCTGTAAGAAAAAATTCATTGTAGAATGTTACTCGTGGAGTCAATTTTGTGATGATGAATTTGGAGGAACATTTTCAAGTCTTGTTATTAAAATTCGATTCACTGATTGCATGAATATATATGCTATAAATAAATAAGGATTAAGGATGAAATAAAAGGCCTAAACCAAAGAAAACTGTCTCCCTAATTACCAAACATGTCATTAAAATGGCTTAAGCCATGCTTTTTATTCTATAATATTTTCCTTTACATACTGATGTAATGAACAATTTGACAATGGCGAGAAGCTTTAGACAAGATAGAAATTGAACTACTGTCCCAATTTAACTGAATTTTCCATACATTTTTAAAAAATAGTTCATTTCCAGAGATAGAAAGCTTGTGGCCTTGCAGCACTGCATCATGGGAGTGGTTGTACTGCTTTGAATATTCTTTGGGTTTCCTCCTACATAAATGTAAGCTTTACTTCAAAAACTAATTCCAGGCCACTGAAAAGATGATCATTTTTGTTGTGAAACACATAAGTTATGTGAAACACTCTAGCGACAAACAAAGACCTATTATTTTGAAGTAAATAGTTATTAAGTAAAGAGCCTCAAATCAAATGGCCATATTAATTATGCTGGCTCACTCACACACACTTATTATAGAGCACCAAACCACACAATTGCCTTACAATTGGCCAAGGGTGTCAAAGATGAAGATGGTGGGGTTTTTTTTCAAAATGATTACAAAAAATGTGTAGAATAAAATATGCGCTACACCGTTCTTTTACAACCTAACATTTGCATTTGCACAAACTTGTGCAGAAATATGAATTCCGCAGAGTGTTTGTACAAAATGATAAATAAAACATTTCAGTAACACCTAGCTTGCTAAATTCTACGTAGCTATAGCTATACAGCTCCATATATATATATATAAAGAGAGAGAGAGAGAGAGAGAGAGGGGAAGAGAGAGAGAGAGAGAGATCCATATTCACAAATTCACAGCAGAAATCCAAAAAGTAGAGCAAGTAAGAGTATTTAGAAATCATAAAAATAAACATAAACACAGTATAGTATTTGACAAGTGCTCTGAGTTGTAACAATGCAGTCAGTGTGATATTATGAACACACATTCAACATAACTGTTCTTTACTCACTCCTACTGCTGCTTTTCTTCTCAACAGCAATTAATGAGCCATGATACCATGATGTAACATTATTATCTATCATTTTGGTGATGCCTGAATTTAGACAATAGTAGTCTTTCAGAAGAAGCTGCTGTTAGCCTGGGACATTAGCATGAACCAAGAGGATGGGATTTGCACATCATTATAAACTATATATATATATGTATATATATAGTGGGCTTTTTTTCCCTGTGCGGCATGTTGTAAAAAAAAAGGACCAGGCATCTGCTACAGTTTTCAAAATAGGCCTAAGTATGTTCACTTACTGTGCAACTGTAAGGGATAAAAGTGGAGTGTGTGCCCAATTAACATGTAATCTGTTTTTAGAGAAAAAAAAATAGACAGCGTCATCATGATTAGTTATACCAATTGAATCCTGTAGAAGACCATAGGTCCCGTGTTTATTCTACCCTCTTGAGCTTCCAAATCAGCACAAACAAGTTGATGATGCTGCTCAGGTCTTGTTCCAGCCTAAATAGACAGATAAGTGTGTGTGTGTGTCCTCCAGGACAGGATTACTTTTTTTCAGGCAACTGACACCCAACAGGGGGCAGCACTGAGGATAGTCTGTCTAGCCTCATGTTTATCTATGGGTTCAGTAGCCCTTTCTCAACACTGGGGGGTAACTTTATTCATATCCCTCATCAAATGTGCATGAACAGGCCACCAAGTAGAAACACTTCTGGGTTGTAAGATTAAAAAATCTTGCTCTCTCTCTCTCTCTCTCTCTCTCTCTCTCTCTCTCTCTCTCTCTCTCTCTCACACACACACACACACACACCATCTCCCTCTGTCGCTCTATGCCTATCCCTACCTCTCTCTACCTATCCCTCTCTCTATATCCCTCTGTCTCTCTACACCCTTCCCTCTGCCTGATGCAGTGTGACAGTGCACTAGCCTCTAGCACTCTGTTGGCGCGGAAACAATCAGCTTTGACAGAAAGGGGGTGGTGGGGGAATGGAGGGATGTATGCAGCCCTGGGGCCAGTGTATGATGAAGTGGATGGGGAGATCTGTCTACAGAGAGAGCGAGATAACACAACAGGCCACATCCAGCCCATTTTGTTTGAAATTTTGGTTTCAAACATGTAAAAAAAAAAAAAAAAAAAAAAAATAGGTTACTTATGGAACCACTTTCTAATAAAGTAGACTCTTTGTTTCCATGTGACTGATTGAACATTCATAACTAGAGATGCACTCATTCCACTTTTTACATTTCTTTTTATATAATACTGATATCAGAGCTCTGAATGCTCTGTTCTCTTTCTTCTGTTAATCGTAGCTTTTACGCTTATTTGTGTCATATGTTCTGTGTTGAGTCAGTGAATAACACACACACATTCAACTGCATAAAATTAGATTGGAAAACACAGACAGGTTACTAATGAAAAAAAAAAAAGCAAAATAAACTGGCAGATATTGGCCACCACATGCTGCCAAAACAGTGTCAATGTGCTTGGCATCGATTCTACAAATCTCTGGATGAACACTGTTCTTCCATAAGACATTACAACATTTATTTTTTCATGATGGAGAGTGCTGTCCAATACGTTTAGTTGAAATCTCCCAGAGGTGTTTAATTGTTTTCAGATCTGGTAACTGGGAAATCCATCACATATGATTTATATCCTTTTTATACTCATCACTCACACTCATTCAGCAATCTCTCGTGCCCTGTGGATGGTGCAGGGTCATCCTGGAAGGGACCACTCCCATCCGAATATAGAAATGTTTTATAGGAAAAAAAGGCAGTCAGAGTTACTCTGTGGTGATTTATAGAGAAGAAGGGTTACTGCCTCTGGTTCAATCCTCTGCTTGGGTTACTGTAGGTGATGAGTTTTGTATGTTTTTTTTCATGTCTGTGGGTTTACACTGGATTGTCTGGCTTCCTTCCACCTAACCATACAGCAAAACATACCAGTAGGTGAACAGGTGACTCTAAATGGCACTTTAAAGGATGTACATTGTAGTACTGTATAACGTGTGATCGACAACCCTAACCTGTATAAAGCATTACTGAAGATGAATGATTGTCTGATTTGCAAGATTCCCTCCTTCTAAGGGGTCAAATAGATAAAACCAGTTCCCAATATAAGTATCAATCTCAGCACTGGTCTCTATACTGATATTAAATATCAGTTAGGAGCATCCTTAGTGTATGGAACAACAGTACAGGACCGACATATACAGTGCTTATCCAGAATATAAACAATAGTCATAAATACAAAACCTGAAATAGAATAGTAGTATAATAATAGAATAGAATAACTATATTATATTATATCTACTATATAAGTAGAATAAAATAATAATAGAATAACTAATAATAATAAATAATACACAAGAGATCACTGGCCCTATACAACACACACTAAATATGTTATATTAATTAGGCTACATAATTTATTATACATTATGAGTATAATGTGAATACAATCATAGAACAGTTCAGTGTTTTAATAGTTCAAAGAGTAGCCCTTCATACATTTTATAACAGTATACTACTGTAGATGCACATATAAAATGATGGCTTTCTAGTTTGTTTTTGTGTGAAGTTAAGGATTCTTAGCTTCCTAGGATGGCCTTAGAATTGCAATTGCTTGAGAACAGTTTTTGGCCCTCCTTCAAATAACTTCAGTTCAATGCAATTTAAGATGACTTTATGATAAATCTATAATGAATTCAGAATGTACTCTGTTTCCCATACCCATAAGTTGCTCAGAAAATCATCAGAAAATGCCTGTCAATACGATTAACACTTTTTGACTCCATAGTACACAGTTACAGAAGAGAAATGATTTGTCGTGTTATTATCCGGCGTCACCCACGTGAGGATGGATCCCGCTTGAGTTTGGTTCCTTTCAAGGTTTCTTCCTGATGTCGTCTCATGGACTTTTTCCTTGCCACAGTTGCCTCTGGCTTGCTCATTAGAGAGAAATTTTCAAAACGTGAAATTTGTATATTTCTGTAAAGCTGCTTTGTGATAATGTCCATTGTTGACAGCGCTGTACAAATCAAATTGAATAGATTTGAATAGGAAGAATTCTAATGTGAAACCATTATTTCACAGATAAACAATTTACATTGAACATTTACAGGTTTCCCAGAGGCCCATCAGGAGAACCAGGGCACAATTTTGATTTTGATTTAAAAAAAAAATTGTATAAAAAGTATAAATATTACACAGAAGCAAGACTGAGCACATTCTCCTCCATATATATTATTCTATGACAGGCTTACACTGGGTTATGAGTTCCTGTTTATTCAGAGGTGATATCTAACAGAATAGCTTATACCCATAAGTTACATTTTAAGAAGCTTCAAGAAGTCTAAAAATGCAATATTATGTGTTATGGCATAAAGTCTATAAAGCCTTTTGCCTCAGGCTGAGAGCTCAGCTGTGGATGCAGAGGAGAAGAGCTTTCACATGAACGCGGATGAAGGAGTAAGGTCTGTCCGTCAGCCTTCCTTCAGCTGCCTCGCCCGCTTTAACCAGCTAATAAATATGAAAACAGCGGGTTTAAACTTTCATTCGTTCACTCCTTGACAGGATTATCCTCGTCTATGGAGTCCCATGTAAATCTCTAAACCTCATAATGGCCAATGTTGTCCCATAAAAACGTGTTGAACAAAAGGAGATGAATGCAGGCTCTTTCACGCATTAAGGGGTTTTTTAAACACAGGATCTCATGGGGGTCTCACAAACCCCGCCCCTCGCTTAATCTCCCCGCCGGTGAAGGCGCGCCTCTGAGCGGCAGGTGCGTGTGCCGAGCTCCGGGGGTCACAGCGGCGGCTAAACGCGCTCCGAAAGAGGAGGGCAAGGGTGGGTGGGAGGGAGGAAAAGCCGCCTATGTCGAATCCGCACAGCTGCTCCAAGGAATTTTTTCAGAGGCTGTCACTTGCATTTAGCTTGCGCTTTTTGTCCGGATGAAGTGGTCTCTCTCGTGTCCGTGCTCTCTCACCGCCCTCTACTACTTAAAGAGGGGGGAAAGTAGAGAGCCGCTAAACGGCGACAGCCGCGAACAAAAGCGAAAGGCACCCGGCCTCGGCGGCGTGAAATCATCGATTAATCGGCCCGGCTGACACCGGCGCTGTTCCCCTTCAAGAATGCAAATGATTAAATTGCTGCGTTAAACACTTAAGCTCGGACAATTCCCCTGATACTGCCACTTTTTGTTCATTTGCAGGCCTAAAGTTTGCAAAGATTAACTGCATGGCAGAGGTGACTGTATTAAATTGAATGTGTCAACCTCTCTCTATCTCTCTCTCTCTCTCTCTCTCTCTCTCAAACACACATATACACACACCTCAAACTCTCAAAGTCCTCACAATGATTAATTGTATTTTTTTTAAACACCATTTATCAACACCAAGCAACAATCTCCGGATTTGCGTCTCTTTGCCGGCTGCTACACACACTTGAACTTAACTCATGAATATCATTAATCCAGCCTGTCCCTGGTTTTAATCAGAGCTCAAAACCTGTCTCAGTCCAACAAACTCTACCCTACGGCTATGTGCCCGTAATCTCTATACTTTTTTCCTCTGACTGGTCCCATTGGGACACAGTGTGAAACTGCTGTTAGATTGTTTATGCTGTTTGTTGTCCTAAAAGTGGTTCGTTTTGACCACTTACAGACCATATTCCCAATTTGAAAGAGAACCCAAAGTAAAAATAGACATTCGATAATAATCTTTCCATTAATCTTTCATTCAAAGTGAATCAGATATTTCAAGGGATCCAATTATAATAGATGTACTTTTGCCAGAACAGTTATAGCTAAGTGTATTTGGCTCAAGGCTGCCAGGGAATGATTATGAGAGCAGAGTGAGTGGGATTTGACCCCACAACACGCTGATGGACAAGAACCAGATACAACAGTGAACAGCGTGATAGCTGACTAAATAAGGCAAAGAGAGTTGTATAGATTTTCCTAGCAGATAGCATAGGGAAGTGTTGTGCAAGCGATGTGTGTCACTCCCTCTCTCTCTCTCTGCCTATGTGTGTTTGTGTGTGTGTGTCAGTATATTAGCAGTCAGTGCACTTGGGCCCGGAGGCAATTCCTGTGTGTGCATATGATAAAGGGGAAGAGGGAGGAAGTAAGAGAGTGGTGGGGGGTGATAGTGGGGGAAAGTGAGAGCTGGAGAGAGAAAGAGTTAGAAGAGCAGGATGTTGGGGGTGATAGGTAGGGAGAGAGAAAGTGGATGAGAAGTAGAGGAAAGAAACAAGGCTGAAAACCAGCAGAGCTTGAAGCTTCCATGATGCTGTCAAGATCACATCCCCATCGGGCTCTTTGTGCATATGTGTGTGTGTGTGTGTGTGTGTGTGTGTGTGTGTGTGTGTGTGTGTGTCACTTTCTTTCTCTTTCATGAAACAAGGGTAGAGTGCCTTGGCAGGGTAATTAAGAATGGCCTCTAAACACTAAAGTATGGCAGAAACACTCCAGATGAAAGTAAATGATTAAAATAATTACAGGCACTGAGCTTTACGAGCTGGAGTGTGGGGTGGCCGCCGGACATTTGTCGGTAATTAGATAATTAATCTGAATGCAAATTATGAGTCCTAACGAAGCAGTCAGGCTAAACCAGTGACAAATGTAGAGAGAGATAGAAAGGCAGGGGGACAGCGAGAAAAATAAATCAGCATGACACATCCAGACTTACTTCCACTAGAGTGATAACCTGTGTATAGAAAAACAAACTTGAGTCTTAGCGAGATCATTTATAAAGGACAGGGATGTGGTGTAGAGAGAAAAAGTATTTGTCTAATAATGTACAAAGTTGCGGCTCTTGCTTTAGGTTCTAATGCATAGAATGATAAATGCTTGGGCTTTTAAATTGTTTTTTAGTCCTTTTTAGCAGTATTTTTGCACATTTTTATCAGTCTCAAAAAAAGAAAATAATTAATGCCTTGTATTCCATTTAAAGCAGCATGTAATATGAGGCTTTGGGGATTTGGTGACCCTTCTGATCTCATTAAATTGATAAACATTTTGAATCCTTTAGCTCTTTTTATTAACTATATAGTGCTTTGAATTAGGTTAATAAGCTAGCTCCATTCATTGTTCCATACCTAATGTTAATACCAAATATAGGTAAAGTAAAATGTGCTACTATCAAGTATTACTAAAGTAAACAACATACCTAATAAAGCTTGATTTAATTTGTTTGAGAGGAAGGAAATTGATTTAATTTGTTTGAGATTTAAAATTCTTAGATCCATCATTTATATAGATCCTCCAAATAATAAAATTGTGTTTTACAAAGAGGAGTAATCCAAAAAGGGCCCATTAAGTGCAATGAAGAGAGAGAGGGAATTAAGTAGGCAAAGTGAAAGGTTTATAGACGGATCTGTGAAAAAATAAATAAATAGGATTTGGAAACCTCGCTTGTAGAAATGTCTTTCTGTGAACAAATTGTTTAAATATTGTAATGTGTCCCCTGGGCAAATTAATCGGATGGTTAAGTGGCAAGTAAAGATGTATTCAACAAATAGCATTCAACTAGTAAAACACTGAACAAAGTGTATTTTGAGCATATAATTATCTGGTAATGCTATTGTATCTTATTAGTATTGTATACGTGTTGCACAATCCTACAAAAATAAGTAATTGTGTGTTAGCTAAAGAGTGGCAAATTGAATCAGTCAGAAAGGCACAGGAGAGCAAAAGAAAGTGACCGAGATTACTAGCTACCTTGTACGTTTTTCAAGCAATGTTTTAAGAAATTTAATTATGTCTAATTATAAAAAATACGCATGCATGATGCTCTTGTAGTCTTTTATTGTTTGTGTATTTGCACATCATTCTACACCCTCTTATTTACTGTAGTCTTTGTGCCTTGCTCTTGTAATGTTGTATACTGCACCATACGGATAGAATGACAAGAAAAAATATTTAACATGATGTATGAGTCATATGTCAAATCTGGCCTGAGAGCTCTGACTTTGATTTATATTTTGGGCTTTTTCTGATTGCGTGCAACAACACGTCATGTTTTTATGTATTTTCCCTAGTTTCTCATGTTAACACCTTTTACTTCAGTTTATTTTTAAGTAGTGTCCTCTGCATTACCTTCTGTAGGATAATCAACACCTAAACTCATGTTTAAATATCTTTGCAGGGTAAAAGCATCAGGGCAAAAAAACCATCACTACAGAGAACTCCAATACCCAGTATCGGCTGATACCGTAAAAGAAACTATGCACTGGATAGGAGTCTGTAACAAATTATCAGAACAAAATAAAGTAGATCAGAATTAGATTTGGAAAATACATTAATTTTTGAAACCGGAAACGTTTACATATACAGAAACTTGAATTGTTTTTTCCTTTGTTAAAATTGATTTCATTAGATGTATACTTTATTATATTTATTATGTACAATATAATTTGCTAGGTGTGAAAGAGCTTAAATGTGAAATGCTTATGTAAAAAAATTTTTTTTTTAGCATTTTTTAAAAGAAATGAATACTGGTGGGGGGCACGGTGGCTTAGTGGTTAGCACGTTTGCCTCACACCTCCAGGGTTGGGGGTTTGATTCCCGCCTCCGCTGTGTGTGTGGAGTTTGCATGTTCTCCCCGTGCCTCGGGGGTTTCCTCCGGGTACTCTGGTTTCCTCCCCCGGTCCAAAGACATGCATTGTAGGTTGATTGGCATCTCTAAATTGTCCGTAGTGTGTGACTGCGTGAGTGAATGGGTTCACTCTGTCCAGGGTGTATCCTGCCTTGATGCCCAACGATGCCTGAGATAGGCAGAGGCTCCTCATGACCTGAGAGTAGATCGGATAAGCGGTAGACAATGAATGAATGAATGAATACTGGTTGGGATACTCAAGGTTTCAGTATCTGCATTAGTAATGGAAGAGACAAAGTGGTGTTGCCCTAACTATCACTGAGCTGTTTTTAATATGAATAGAAACCGATGTTTTAAAAGGATTTCTTCACTTATACACTATATTGCCAAATGTTTTGGGACATCTGCCTTTACATGCACATGAATGTAATATGGAGTTGGCCCGCCCTTTGCAGCTATAACAACTTCAACTCTTCTGGGAAAGCTTTCCACAAGGCTTTGAAGTGTGTTTATGGAAATTTTTGACCATTCCACTGGAAGTGCATATGTGAGGTCAGGCACTGCTGTTGGACGAGAAGGTCTGGCTCACAGTCTCCGCTTCATCCCAATTCATCCCAAAGGTGTTTTATAAGGTTGAGGTCAGGACTCTGTGCAGGCCAGTCAATTTCCGCAACACCAAACTTGCTCATCCATGTCTCTATGGACCTTGCTTTGTGCAATGGTGTGCAGTCATGTTGGAACAGGAAGGAGTCATCCCCAAGCTGTTCACTCAAAGTTGGGAGCTAAAATCTAAAATCCCTTGATATGCTGAAGCATTAAGAGTTCCTTTCACTGGAACTAAGGGGCCATGCCCAACCCCTGAAAAGGTTTTGGCAATATAGTGTATGCATTATAACATTCAGTACATAAACACAGCACTACTAACCATCTGCCAACATCTAACAAGCCGTTTTACGTCATGTGACTTCGAAGACTTGGGTACGTCACTTCCGGTGACGTTGGAAGAGCGCGCCGGTGTGCTGAAGTTTTGCTGTGTAATTTCTTACACTGTCTATTCAATACCGGTGTAACTAAACTCTATAGGTTTTATTTCCTTTTGCAACATGGAATATTTGATTGGTATTCAGGGTCCAGACTTTGTCTTGGTTGCGGCTGATAACGTGGCCGCCAGCAGCATCATCAAAATGAAACAAGGTAAAGATTTAGCAAACTCACGAGCCTTAGCATAGCATAGCATAGCGTAGCTTTAGCTTAGCTAGCTATATTAGTTGTGTTAACAGTCGTGCTAGCAATTAGCCTAGCCGCGCATCTCTAGCTTTTTAAAATGAGCTTGCAAATAGTTTCGGGGTTTATTTATTATTTAATATAATTAGTCGCCTAATAATAGTCGTCTGTTTAGTCTGAAATAAATCACAAGTATATAATTTACTGCAATTTCTTTAGGATTATTCTATGCTAGTCATTTCTAGCGGCTTAGCCTGGTACTTTTGTGCGCAGACCAGATTTCCTGCAGCGCTGTTAATCTGCTATTACTGATACGAGCAGAAATGTCCTAACTGAATAGTTTGTATACACTTTTACGGTTTCTTTAGGTCTTGTTGCTGTAGATAATTGAGAGACTGATTATTCAGTAGATGAGTAGGCGAAATCTGTAATGAAAGCGAAAGTGATTTTTTTTCTTCGCTTGTTAGTCCTCAGTAACCAGTTAACCGTATTCATTAATGAATAACGTTACTAATTATTCGTTGGGTGAATACTTTTTAATAATGTGATGATTATATAATACTAGGGTTATGTACACCGATCAGGCATAACATTATCATCAGTGACAGGTGAGGTGAATAACACTGATTATCTCCTCATCATGGCACCTGTTAGTGGGTGGGATATATTAGGCAGCAAGTGAACATTTTGTCCTCAAAGTTGATGTGTTAGAAGCAGGAAAAATGGGCAAGAGTAAGGATTTGAGCGAGTTTGACAAGGGCCAAATTGTGATGGCTAGATGACTGGATCAGAGCATTTCCAAAACTGCAGCTCTTGTGGGGTGTTCCCAGTCTGCAGTGGTCAGTATCTATCAAAAGTGGTCCAAGGAAGGAACAGTGGTGAACCGGCGACAGGGTCATGGGCGGCCAAGGGTCATTGATGCACGTGGGGAGCGAAGGCTGGCCCGTGTGATCCGATCCAACAGATGAGCTACTGTTGCTCAAATTGCTGAAGAAGTTAATGCTGGTTCTGATAGAAAAGTGTCAGAACACACAGTATTCATGACAGGTCAGGGCTGTTTTGGCAGCAAAAGGGGGACCAACATAATATTAGGCAGGTGGCATAATGTTATGCCTGATCAGTGTATCCTAATGCAACAGGCTAGTGTTTTGGGTGTTTTAGTTCAGTGTTTAAGCAAGGTCTAGACCTAATATGAAATGTGTTCATTTTTCAGACTATGACAAAATGTTCAAACTGAGTGAGAAAATCCTGTTGCTGTGTGTCGGGGAAGCTGGGGATACAGTACAGTTTGCAGAATACATTCAGAAAAATGTCCAGCTCTACAAAATGAGAAACGGTATGTACTGTTGTGTTCTCACATACTCTCATAAACAACTGTGTTATTGTTTCTCATGTTTAACATGTAATAAAGTGCTAACTGAATAGCTGCCAAGGCTATATCACCTGGATAGCTCGCCTTCTTGTATGTACATATAACACAATATACAGTATATTGCCCGAAGTTTTGGGACACCCCTCCAAATCATTGAATTCAGGTGTTGGGCCCTTAGTTCCAATGAAAGGAGCTCTTAATGCTTCAGCATACCAAGACCAAGGTCCATAAAGACATGGATGAGTGAGTTTGGTGTGGAGGAACTTCACAGAGTCCTTGACCTCAACCTGATAGAACACCTTTGGGATGAACCAGCGGAGACTGCGAGTCAGGCCTTCTCGCCCAACATGAGTGCCTGACCTCACAACAGTGCTTCTAGAGGAATGGTCAAAAATTCCCATAAACACACTCCTAAACCTTGTGGAAAGCCTTCCCAGAAGAGTGGAAGCTGTTATATCTGCAAAGGGTGGGCCAACTCCATATTACATTCATGTGCATGTAAAGGCAGACGTCCCAGTTTTGGCCTGGCTCGCAGTCTCCACTCTAATTCTATCTGTCAGGCCCATTAGCTGGATTGATGTTAAAGCACGAGTAAGTAAGACTGGAGGCCACAGGATGTGTATTGGTTCAGAACATAGCAAGCTCAACTATAGCCAGTGGAAGTATATTGAAAGAGATCACTGAGTCCGACTAACTTCACAAACTCTGTGTTGGAGAGCACAATATGGCTGGAGGCACACAATAAACACTGAAAGTTTGTCACTAACTCTCACACTGTGCAGGAGTGATGGATAACAAGCTAAAGATGGAATTCTGGTTAGCTGAATGAAGAGCCCCTGTAGAGTCTCAAATGGCTTCATAGGGTATGAAATACACTCACCATAGCCATGTTGAGATGGACTTTGGGGAACAGGTTACCCACAAGTGCACAGAGGTTCCAACAGTATACGAGTTGAGAAGAGGAAAGGGAACAATGGCCGTATAAAAGCATGTAAACGTGCATGTTCCTGTGATTATCACTGCCACAATATTTTAAACATCTAATCTTTGATGTGCTAAAACATTGTCATTATTTGTTTTGTATACAGACTGTTTTGTAAGTTTTGTCCTGTGTATAATCTTTCTTTTAGGATATGAGCTCAGTCCGGCAGCTGCTGCGAACTTCACCAGGAAGAACCTGGCAGATTATCTGCGCAGTAGGGTGTGTACATGAGTTTCTCTAGTTTTGTTTCATCACATGCCTATAGTGGAAAAAAACTATAATTCTGTCATCAAACATTTTAAAATATGCAGCAGTGTCGCACAAAAACAGCAAATGCAAAACGACAGACTGTTGTACCTTATTACGATTAAGATCATCACCTTGCGTTAATGTGGATTTCACCTGATTTCATGAAAAGGCCAGTGTCAGTACACCCAGCATGCACTGTAATCGAATACATCAAAGTTCCTGGAACCATAGGTAATCATCCCTGGACAGGTGAGCCACACTGGATTAAACAAAATACTCTAATTTTAATGAGAAGGAAGGTAAGAAATAAGCCAACTGTCACTCAGAAGGAGTTGCAGGAAAAACAGCTATACAGAGATTGATAAACAATGAACTGCAAAAACGTTCATCTCCGTTTCTTCACCTCACACTCCAGAAAACTCCTCCACTGAAAGATGAAACAAATCTATGGCAGTAATTTAGCTTGTCATATAACCCTCAGAACACCATCATACTCACAGTGAAGTACAGAAATGAGAGCATCATGACATGGGGCTGCTTGTTGCATTACGTCTGATCGAGTGTAACCACGAATGGAGCAATGCACTGTTAGAGGAGAGTGGAGTTTAATTATTGTTAGAGTTAGAAGGCAGTTTAATTCCATCAGTTTAAAAAGCTGAATTTGGAGAAAATGTGGATGTTTCAACATGACCCCAAACATACAGCCATAAAAACTCAGGAAGGTCTTGCATGGCTTAGTCAATCTCTAACATCTTTTCTTGTTCATATCTATAAACTCTAAGGTGTGTAAATGATAATAAGTAACAAAAACAAAACGTATTTCTCCTCACTCTGCTACAGACAGTGATTAAGTTGTATAATCAATTAGGTTGAATTAATAATAATAATAATAATAAATCCAACTCACATTAGTGAGTATTTTTGTAATATGTTTCTTTTGTTGTTGTAATTGCTGTATGCGCTGTGCTGTTCTTCCAGTGCAGTCAAAACTTGCATCAGATGTCACAGCTGACTGTAAAACCATAGCAAATAATTATAGGTACAGTTTATTAGATACTGACATTGATGGACAATCTAAAATGATTGATGTCAGAATGCAAACCTTTACAATGTCTCTGCTCTGAAGGTGTCATTGTATTTGCCTTCCTGCCCCCACACCGGCGCCCAATTGTTAACATTGAACTAATCTGTAAACCGCATTCATGCTGGGTTGGCAGCACTGCGCCATGCACCACTCGCTGTGACGGAGCGAAGGCCCTTGTAGACAGTGATCGAAGACAGGTGTCAGTATGTTGTGTGTCTGCATTGTAAAATATGAGGTGTGATCCAAGTGTCTGTGCTCTGGAGCACCTGAGTGTGTTCTACAGCATGATCCTCGCCATCTCACATGGTCCCTTTGTGTGTGTGTGTGTGTGTGTGTGTGTGTGTGTGTGCGCGTGTGTGTGTAAGTGTAAGTGTGTGAGATCACTTATGCACCCATCTGTGTAAAAGGCCTGTATACACCCCGGCCCTGTTGTCTGCTAGTTTTTGTGTTAATTTGTTAGGAGTAGCTGCTGCTTGTCACAATAGCAGAAGGGAGAAAATAATTACAAAAAACAATTAGAGCATTTGTTGCAGGAGGGGCTGCAGAGGGAGAGCGAGCCCCGGGGGGGAGCAGGAGCCCTCAGGGGCATCGGGCCTCATTCCCAAATCAGCATGCTTCAGCTGCAGTGCATCTAGTGCATGGTTAAAGAAAGGCCTTCACTGGCTGCCTACTCTACCAGACTTTCCTCTGAGGATTAGGTTTAGCAGGGTGTTCTCTAGGGTTGGGTGTGGTTAAGCAATCAGCATAGTGAAAAACAATTATAATTATTTTTATTCCTAATGCACACGTCTATAATGTGTGCATTTTGAATAAAATGAAGTCTTCTCCTTGTGTTTTTTTTATTTCAATAAAATAGGATTTGAGGTTTCGAGGTCTTTGATGCATGTATGTATTTATTTATTTATTTATTTATTTTCCTGAATTTCGTATTGGACCTATTTCCATATTTAAATTCATGCTAAGAACAATAAGTGCTCTTATTCATTTCCATTTTTTTTTTTAAAATCATGAAGTCATTGATTTTTGATTACTGAACATTCAAATACTTTTCTGTCAATATTGTGGAGGTTTGAAAAGAAAGTGGTTTCAGATCGTTGTAATGCAGACATGCTTGACCTTGGTAGCTGTTATCCTGATGTGTCTAAAGGGAACTACATAAGTATTGTGTGTGTGTGTGTGTGTGTGTGCGTGTGTGTGTGTGGGGTGTGTGTGTGTGTGTACGCAAAGTATGGACTGGGCTTTAGAAAAAAAAAATGCCTGCAGGGAACTCTTGGAGTCTGCCTACTATTTCAGACATAGCTATTTTTATTATATTAATTATATTAGAGAAAAAATAGTATTGTGTTGTTATTCGTTAAATTTACATGCCTGTGTAGTTTTCATAAAAAAAAAAAAATTCCAGTAATTTTTGTTACGGACTAATCTCCATCTCTGAGCTTGGCTGCATATAGCAAAATAATTTAAATGATAAGCGTAACACTGCTATAAAAAGGCTTTTTGTTTGGCAGAATCTTGTATTAAATCTATTTTTATGTAGTTTGGATGGTTTGGATTTTTAGTTTAGTTATTTGTCATGCCTCATCCAGTGTGTTGTGTAGTTTTTAAAAAAAACAAAAAACAAAGCAGCTCAAGAGCACTAGAGTTTGATTTTCTTAAGCTTCTCGCAATGTTTTGTGGAAATCGCATGTGATCAGATGTGTACATTGCTATCAAACAACATAAAACTCCTTCCACTGAAGAAGTATTAAGGAATTGAACAAAATGTTCAACATCTGTAGATAGAATTCAACATCTGCCCTATTATAAACTGTATTATCTGTATTGTATTAAGCTGTATATATAACGTACCTGTGTATTATGAATGAGTTTTGAGTATACAGATTTTCAGAAGTTATTGTTCGAGTTTGCTTAAGAGACAAAAGACTTTCCATTCTACACAAAAATGTTGCTGAGAAAAGCTTGCCATCTTTTGACTTCCAGAAATATAGCCTTGTCTCTAGACACAAATAATTACTGTCACAGTATTTCATGTTGTTATATGGCTCGGGCCACAGCTGAACTTGAGAGAAGATGCCAGGACAGAGAAAGGGAAGGGTGCCTTGGGCAGTCTGTGAGAGTTTGGAGGAACGCTGGTGTACACACACACACACACACAGACGAAAAGGGAGGTGTAAGTGAAACATCTTTATCTTGACTGTCCCCAAGCCATTTTGCTCCAGTATCCTTTTCAAGATGTATAGCCTAGAGTGCTTTTGGGCGTTTGCATGCTCGGGTGCTAATATTTAATGGTGTGTTCTCTTGGGTGAAGTGAGACGATTGCTGTTGTGTTAGGAACTCAGGTGGGGTATGTATGAAACAGGTGTCGAGTTAAGAGAGAATGGATAGAGATAGCACTCCTGGGAACTCTGTCGTTCCCCTGCCTGGTATCTCCAACAACCCGGCCTCTAAACCGGCTGTCTACAGGGATACTCGCATGGAGCACAGCCAAGCTTCTCTAACTCTTACACTCCCAGTACACAGTGTCAAAGCCAAGGCCTGAATCAGACTGCAGGCTTTATGATGATATAATGTGTACCTCTAGCACCTGAACTGCTTTCTAGATGCAGCATCACTGGCAGAAAGCCAGTTTGTCTCTCTTCCTTCACGGTGATGAAATGAGAACCAGCCGAGTTACTAATCTGTTCGGACGTTGGAATGGTTCTTTCCTTAAAAATGCAGCTTGAAGCAGAGGGAAGGGGAAGTGAAAAGCAGGTGTAAAGGCACAGAGTTAGGAGATGGCAAAGCAAGTAAGCGGGAAAGAGACTAAAGGAAGTTTTAATGAGCTCTGGCGCAGCTCCAGGGCATCGGGGTGAGGGTGGGAGACTTGGAGAGAGGAGAAGGAAGAGGAGAAGAGAAAGGTGGGGAGGTGCTTCAAGCAGCAGGGTGCTGTCATCCAGCAGATGTCACACTGCTGGTGACACCAACGACCCCCCCAGACCGCTTAACACCCCCTCCCTACCCCACCCCGCCTTGCTTTCTCTCCTGTTTCGGCTTTTTCACACCCTCCCCTCTCTTTCTGACTCTGGGTCTGATGTTGTTAATGCTACTTCAGTCCTTCGTTTTGTTGATTGAGTTTTAGGACTGATCTTGTTAATTAAAAACAGTGTTTTAAGATTGTAGTGTGAATACTGGAGCAAACTTTAACAGTGATCTAAGGCACCTCAAATGCTTTAATGAGAAAGCCTGTGTGTATATTTGTCTCTTACTGATGAGCGCTCTCTCTCTCTCTCTCTCTCTCTCTCTCTCTCTCTCTCTCTCTCTCTCTCTCTCTGACTTGTTCCCTGTAGACTCCGTACCACGTGAACCTGCTTTTGGCAGGTTATGATGAGGCCGACGGGCCTGCACTGTACTATATGGACTACATGTCAGCACTGGCGAAAGCCCCCTTTGCAGCACACGGATACGGAGCTTTCCTTACTCTGTCCATCATGGACAGATACTACAGGCCAGGTGAAACCTCTCTCTCCTCTGTTGCTGTCTCTCTCATATACACATATACAACATGGAAGAAGTGTTTGAATTGAAAGGTTTTTTGTTTCTTAGCTGATTTTTTTTTAACCAGCTACTTGATATTAATACGTTAGTTTCCATAAGGCTCATTTTAAACATCCAGTATTTCTAAACTTTAATGACACAGACAAAAAATTCTTCCTGGTGATTAAATTGAAATCATTTTATTGATTGAATTATTATGAATGGTGTCATTATAGACATCAAAAGTCTTTGTGTAGCTTCCTAAAATCAGAAATGAATGCTTGTTTCTGCCATAAACCTACTGGTTCATTTGAGGTTGAGAAATAAATGACACAGTATTGTTTTTGACAAACCCAACATGGCACTTATGAACCAAACTACTCTTGTGTCCAAATGTGTGTTGTGTCAGATTGTTATACATACAAAACAAGCAGCAAACTGTGCTCTCGGTGCCCTCAGTACTGATTAGTTTTGACCAGGTGCCAAAATTCCTTTGGTACTAGACCTCTGGACAACAGGAAAAAGTGTAGTTCCTATTTTTTGGAGATAAACGTTCCAGTGCTTTGTGCGGTAGAAACAGACCTTTCCAGGTTTCAGGTTGCTTTCTGCTACTGTTTTTCCATCACTTTGTAAAAAATCATAATGTTTTGCTCAGCAAGCCGCTCCTATCATTTATTTAATAATCGTATCATTTTATTATTTTTGACTTAAACATCCCTGTTGCTCTGTGTGCAGATCTGACACGTGACGAAGCACTAGACCTTCTGAAGAAGTGTATAGAAGAGGTTAGCTCACTCACTTGCATACATATACACTCTCTCACAATCTCTGTTCTGCCACTTCTCATCTCCACCATCGTTCGTGTCAGCGTTCTCTTGTACCTCCGTCTCTGGTGGTGTGAATGGCAGGTCTAACTAATGAAGTGAAATTAAGTTCTGTACAACGTTTAAATCATTTAAGCCATTTTCAGTGTTAATTGCTTTTTACCCCTCCCTGTTCACTAATGTGTGATTTTTTTTTTTTTTTCCTTTTTTTTTTTTCTTCCCCCTGTCTGTTTCATACAACTCTACTCTAGCTCAACAAGCGCTTTATTCTGAACTTGCCCTCTTTCACCGTTCGTTTGATCGACAAGGATGGCATTCACGACATGGAGAAGCTTCTCGTGGGGGCAAAGTAACTGTCTACTGGGGTATCTTCACACCATCACTCTTTTGTACTGCATATCTCATCCTTTATGTTCAAATAAAACTTCAGCCCTGTTAAGTACATTGTGTTTTGAGTTGTTGTTTTTTCCCCCATTGATTTCTGTTTTGGGGCACGGTGGCTTAGTGGTTAGCACGTTTGCCTCACACCTCCAGGATTGGGGGCTCGATTCCTGCCTCTGCCGTGTGTGTGTGGAGTTTGCATGTTCTCCCCGTGCCTCAGGGGTTTCCTCCGGGTACTCCGGTTTCCTCCCCCAGTCCAAAGACATGCATGGTAGGTTGATTGGCATCTCTAAATTGTCCGTAGTGTGTGATTGCGTGAGTGAATGAGAGTGTGTGTGCCCTGTGATGGGTTGGCACTCCGTCCAGGGTGTATCCTGCCTTGATGCCCAATGATGCCTGAGATAGGCACAGGCTCCCCGTGACCCGAGTGTAGATCGGATAAGCGGCAGACAATGAATGAAGGATTTCTGTTTTTATCAACACGTTGTCACAATTAACAGGAAGTAATACAAAACATTGTTAGCACTTATTGTCACATGGCAAACAGACAAATGTAATTAATAGAAAAGGAAGGAAAATTCTGAAAGAAATCTGGAAGAAACCGAACAGCTGGCCTCTAAAGGGAAGGATTTGGAATATTTTGTGTATATTTGTAGGACTTCTTTCTTTTAAATGTGACTTTTAATACAGGAAAATGTGTAAGGAATATATTTATTTCTGCTTGTCTACTAAAGTTTAACAGCACTGTCAATTATTTTCTAAACTCAGTAAATAATTGAACAGATGCTTTAGTTATGTTTCTAACTCCTGAGGATGATTCTGAGCAGATCAGTGTGTACCCGAGAAAAAGCTGCAATCCCTGATTTTAGTCAACAGTCTTACTGTCCGTTTGCTTCGATTCTGTTAGCGTGTACAACAGCTTGAGCTCAGGTTCTGCATCTGAAAGGAGTTGAAATGAAACTGGGACAAAAATAAGAACTGTTCATCAGTAACATCAGTGTTTTTTTGAATGTGCTGCTGTTTCTCACCTTGTGCAGAGAAAGTATTTTTGTACTCTGCTTTATTTATGAGTGTGTGTGTGCGTACATATCTTCCCTCTGCAGACAGGTGAGATTAATAAACATTAAACAATCCCCCTGAACATAACCGGAATCTGCAGGGAAGAGTAGCATATGTTTGCCTGCAGGCACAGAGACGCTGAATAGTGTCTACGAGTATCAGAGGAGAGGGAGAGATCAGGGATTCGACACTCAGGGCGTGCGAGCTAGTAGGGGGGCAGGTATGGAGGTGTAGTGCCCCAGAGCAGATGAAGAAAGGTAGAGTGGCAGATGGAGTGAGAGAAGGACTGGAGGGGGATTAGCTACTGTGAGATTAGTTACTTGTGTTTGCAATCGTAGCGGTTTTGTGCTACCTTCTGGATTACCTGCTGAGACTCCGCAACCTTTGGTGTGATTCAATTTTAACACTTTTACACCAAAGGTTTGGATTGTGACAGTTTAATAATAAAGTGGATTAACAAAAATAAATTAGGTACACCATCAACTGTGATCACTTAAAAAAGAGAAATATTCAATAAACTATACTATGTAGAAGCAGCATGCATATTTTAAAGGGATCAGCCTTCTTGTTAACTACAGCCTGAAATTTTGCTCAAAATGATCATTATTCCTTTTCGATGTGGAATTATTTAGTATGTCTATTGAGTAGGGTTGCTTATTCATGACAAATGTCTTGTAATGTGATTGCAGTAAGTGTCACTGATATAAAAACAGTGAAAAACATGTGTTTTGTATAAACCCAGTAAGGACGAGTACACCAGCGGTATTAACCAGGCACAATCCATTATTTTGTTTTAATAATATATTACATTTACCTTGAAATACATTAATAATAATAATAATAACATGGGTAACAAACATATAGTAGGGAGTACAAAAAAAACAAGATTTGCATTGTTTTTCAAACAAAAAGCTTCCGTCAGCAACGTGCGCCATCTCTAGCTGCCTTTTGCAGTTCCTGTGGCTCGGTTTACGGTGAAACACAGGGAGAGTGCACAGGGGCGCTGTTCTGAATGTCCACCCCACAATCCAGAGGTGTGAGAAGCTATGATTTATGCACACACTCTCGCACACACACACTTACTCACTGTCTCTTTCTCTCTCTCTGAGGACATCACATCCTAATTGAACCTGTAACACACAGATTGAATCGAATCCAGCAGCTGATTCAGTTAGATTCGGACAGCAAGCACACACACCCACACACATAAATACACGTGTAAACACACACACTTTCTCTTTCTCTCTTAAAGGCTGGGGAAGAGCTCAGTCTTTGTGATGTTTCCAGATATGCACCACTGCCTCATTTGCAGTGTTTGTGATCTTTATCCTGGTGGCTCTTGCCGCCTCCCTCGGCTTTGTCCAGCAGTTTCAGGGCCTCCAGCAGATAGCTCTGGAAGGCGCAGAGGGCGGCACAAATGGCCGGTGTGCCAAAGCCATGGGTGAGCAGGCTGAAGTGGGTCAGGCTGCCTTGAACCCCGGGCTCCAGGCACGGTGTGGGCCGACTCGCACCCAGCGGCGACCTGTCCTGGGACATGAGGTCAACAAACTCTTTGCAGATCTCCCTGAGGACAAGGAGAAAGTGAAGGTTAGAGCACAAAGCAGGGATGCTAGAGTATTTAATAAACCCCCGGGTTTTCACAGAATTTACATATTTACATAATTTACATAATATATATGGATTCAAAAGCATAAAATCATATCCGACATTTGCTGATCCTATCAGAATATTAGTCTATTTTTTAACAAAACTTCTGAGTTGACTTGTTGCTGGATGCAGGGAAAAGGGCTCTGACTAAATGCACGTAATTTATGACACATTAAACACAATAATATGAAGAAAGAGAATGTTTATTGGAGTCACTATTTTTCTGTGACTGGAGTCCAGCATCACAGGGTTAATGTATATTTTCAATTTTAACAGACTTTGCTCATGATGTATCTGAGCAAGGACAAATAAATCTAAATAATTCTAAAACAGAGAAAATCAATGGTGAACAATTGCATCAGCCCATGCTGCATGTAGTATGTAACACCATGACTCCTGACATCATTAACCATGTGTTTATTGACTGGTTATTAAGTCTAAATTAAGGTACTGAGAAACATGGTGGACATGTTGTGTAAGAATATCTAACTAAAGGTTTTGATGAGCTGTTTTTAATGATTTCCCTGTGATTCTGTACCACAGTCTCATTATATTATAGTAAACTATCAGGATTCCTCCCGAGTGTGAGCTGAAGGAGGTTCAATTCTTAATTTAATGTTAATTCTTGCATGATAAACTGAAGAAGTGTGATAATTTTTCAAAGACAATTCAACCAAATATACCAAAATTAATAATTCGATTAAATGGTACATAGATATTGATATTTAAAATAGTATTGCTTATGACGTGTGCTATCGCTTCAGTGATATGAATATTTTAAGAAAGCAACACTCTTAATATTCACTCTTTGTGAGCAACTATAACACAAATAAAAACAAAATGTTTGGCATAATTAAATTTTTTGAATAGAAATAACCATATTTCTGCTTTCATTCCTACAGCCATGCGTGCTGATTTTCTTTCTTGAGTGTATTCTCAAATACAGTGATTATGACAGTATTTTCTAAATCAGAGTTCTCAGTCCGAACACATCTAATTACACTCATCAGCTAATGATCAAGCTGCATGAGCTGTGTTGGAAACAGGGCAGTGCATCCTGAAACCTGGACCTGAATTTGACTTTGTTGTTGTACGGCGTAAAATATTTGGATTGTTTGGATCAATAGGGGACAACAGACAGAATTCAGATCATCATAAGCTACAAGTCTTAATTTAATTGGATAAAGATCTAATAAGTACATATTTGAAGTACAAGATTAGTTTAGTTTAGCTCATACACTGTGGAAGCACTGGTGATGTTAACGACATGTGACTGGGACTCACTTGGTAGCCAGCAGCATGCTTCTCCGTGTAGGGAGCTGGTCTGGATCACTCTGCCTGCATAAGTACTCTGCAGTCGCCCTAGCTGGGAACTCTGTCTCACACACATAACCAAAGTCCCGTGCCAGGTGGACTGCCTCACCTTAAAGAGAGTGCAGTGAGGTACATGACTAATGCAGTGCATTAAAATGATTTCATTTGGTCTATTCAGGGTTTTTATATGTGTGTGTATGTGTGTGTACCTTCCACTAGTGCAGTGAGGAGCGTGACATTAGCTGCCTTGCGGCGGCCGGCAGGGAGGTTGAGACCGATCTTCTCCAGACGCTCACGGAGGCAGCGGCCGCCGTTCTTTGACTTTGCTCTGAGGAAGGGGACACAGAGACGCTTAACACTACTGACACGCTCTCATTAGCAACTCTGACCAGTTCACCTCTTATCTGGATTTTTCCCAGATTGCTTTTTTTCCCCTGGATTCACAATGTTTACCTTATGGGCTAAATCATTTCTCATTCATTAACCTTCATTAATCAAGCAAATGACTTTGGTAATTTATTTATCTATCCATCTATCCATCTATCTATCCATCCATCCATCCATCCATCCATCCATCTATTCATTAATTATTATTTATTTTTTTGATGTAGGTAGTGGATAGAAGCAAATAAAAAAAAGTCGAAAAGTTAAATCATTCAAAGAACATCTAATGAATTTCTGTACTCTGGAGTTTTTTTTTTTTGTTTTTTTTTGTTTTTTTTAATTGAAGCATATTTCATTAAAAAAAGCAAAAATAAAAAGAAAGAAATTAATTTCCAAAGAATTAGCCCACATTTTTATTTTTTATTTTTCATTTTTTTTTTAAAGAATGTCCAAGGATAGTCAAGGCTACAATCTTTCTCATTTCTATTACTTTCTTTCTCACTGTTGGAACCAGAACAGGCATTAAATTATTTTAGTGAATTTCTGTACAGCTGACTAAAAAGGTGTTTGGTGTATCTAAAGACAATACTGATACGTTTAGAAAATTATTGATTGACTTACAAATATTTTAATTTGTAACATGGAAAATGATATCGTTTAAAATATTTGACATGATTGTGTATATCAGCAAAACGCTGCATTACTGTGTGTGAGTGAATATTCCAGCTGTATGATGTATTAATTTTTTTATGTAAAATTTATGTTCAACTGATTTATATAATCATGCTCCTTCTGTATTAGAAGATTCTTTGCTGTTTAATAACATATCTGTATTCATGTGTGCTGTAATGTGTGCAGCTCTTGTCTCCGTCCTCTGCTCACCTCCGCAGCACTCCTCCTAACAGCGAGGCGTTGAGACACTCAGGAGGAGACAGCCTCCTCTGGACCTCCCCCACCGTCACCTTGTACTTGGACGTAGAGCTGAGGAGCGACAGACGTCCAGGCACAGAGCAGAAGACCTCAGCAGGGTTGGACACACCACCGAGACCCAAACCGTCCTTTCCAAGGGACAGGACAGACAGAGCAGAACCATTCAACTTGGACGGGACTGGAACTAGACAGAGAAAGCGACAGGAGACGTATTAGATGCATGTCAGATTTCTGCTTCTTCCTTCCATTTTTTCGCATGCTGTAATGAAAAATGTAGAAGGAGGTAATGAAAAGTAGGACGAGTGATGGCAGCAGTGGCTTTAACACGACGCTCACGTCACTACTTTATTTTAGTTTAACTTCTCACCTTCGTATCTGATCTCACCTGCTAGTTGAACACTGTGAATGTTTTTCATTTTCACATTATATGTTTGCTCTTCCGTGAGAAATCGGATGCTATTTATTTATCGGATATCTATTATTATTATTTTTTTTTTTCCCATTCAATAATATTCACAGCTTTTGATCACGTTCTTTTCTGGCACATTGCTTTACATTTGCATAGAATTAATCAAAACAACATGACAATGAATAAAATAGGTATTTATTATAAACTATTTCAAATTTCATGACAGTCTGGGATCATTTATTAGACCGTCAGAGAATATTCTTAAAGCCAGGGGTTTCTGTCATAAAAAACGCTTAGACTTAAAGGTTTTTAAACCAATTTCATACCTCTTGGAAGAGGATATGAGCCTTATGGACTTTAAAAAAAATTGAGCTCAAGCATGTTTCATGAAAGAAGAGAAAAAACTTCATTAGTTTCCAAGGAATTAGCCCACATTTAGGTTTTTCTTTTAAAAAGAATGTCCAAGGCTAGCCAAGGCTACAACCTTTCTCACTCCTACTACGTCCTTTCTCACAGTTTGAGACGGAACAGGCATTTCATTATATTAACACACATTCACAATGGACTCCAATAGCATTTTTTTGAAGCCAACATTTTTTTTGTTGCATAATCACTGTCAACATGAACAATAATAACAAACAGATAATAAACTACAAGCAGTGAATTTGAAGACATCTGTCTCACGGTTGGTGTCTTCAATAATGTTTGGAACATGCGTTTAAAGTAATTGTTTTATCATGATGAAGTGTGCAGACCAAAAAGGTTCAGTGGATAGTGAAGCGGTTCTCCTTGGAACCATAACGAACAGAAAAATACACTTCTGCAGGATTCTATACAGACGATTCCACCACTGATATGACCACAAATTGGTCATAATCCAAAATCCACCTGCTTCTACCTCTGGCGTTGATGGCACATTCAGTCTGTGACTGAATTACAAACAATGTCTTGTTTAGCACATAATTACACGTAGCTTAGAGAAACAGCTTCTTTGGATTGACCCTCTAGGGACTCCTACACCAGAGAGTTTGTCTTTAACAATACTAAACTTCTTTAAAACGTTGGAAAAACACAAAAAAAACAAAAACAAAAAACTCCAACCGAACAAAAAAACACTGAAAGCAGTTTAAGAATGTACGCATAGTGTAGAAGTGCTTCTCCTAATGAGGGACAGGAATGCCCAGGGTTATGTGACTCCTGGCCTGGGGGGTCTGTGATTTTATTTTATTTTTGTACATTAGGGAAAATCTCAGCGCAGCATTACCCCAGTTTTTTTTTTTAGTTAGAATTGTGTCCTTAACGTGTTTGTCTAGTCACTTGAATTGAATGGGTTTAATCCAAACCTCAATCAAGTCTTTAAGCCTGGACATAATGTGTTCTCTTGGTAGAAAGTTCAGGAATAAAAGCTTTCAATAGCCAAAATATTATTTTACACATTTAAATAACAAGCCTAATATTTGACTAGTTGTAATATATTCATAAAAAAGCTCTACTGAGAGGAATTTGCATTTAAAAGGGCCCCTGGCTGCAACGTGTTTAAAAGCCATTGTATAGAAATCATTAATTATGTGCTTACTGATATAGACACTTAAAAATGAGACATTCAGCATTGGTGTATTTATTCTCTCTGGGTGTTTGTGTGGTGGACTGTGTCTTGTGTCTCTGTATCTCACCCTGCTGTGATACCCAACATTAGCAGCTTCTATTCATAACGCAGCTGTGTGTGTGTGTGTGTGTGTGATTGTGTGTGTGTCACTATAAGTGCTCTGCACACCTTCGGTTTATTCACACAGGCTTTAGAGCCTCTTATCCCCTCCGAGAATCTGCTAAACCCCTGAGAGCGCTCCGTAACCAATCGGCAAACGTGTGAATTAAGATGGCATTTGTGTAAAATACATGATATGATCCAAGCTGCAAAGCTTGGAAACTTCTGAGAGCGTGAGCGAGAATAGAGCTAGAGTTTTTGTGTGACCTATAAAAATCCAATTTCTTGGTATTTCAGTGGAAAGATCACACTGTGAATTCCTCACAACTCTTCTTCATCATCCCTCCTCCTCCTCCTCCTCCTCCTCCCCTGAGCTGGTTTCTAATCCCTTTTTTTTCTCTCATATGACCATGAACAGTTCATTAAGAGTTACTGCCTTAAGGCTGAACTGAGCATTGGATGATTTCTTGACTTCACATGAAACGACACTGCTGAATTATTTCTGTGCTGGGGACAGTGTGTGTGTGTGTGTGTGTGTGTGTGTGTGTGTGTGTGTGTGTGTGTGTGTGTGTGTGTGTGTGTGTGTGTGTGTTTGTGTGTGTGTGCTTTAATCTGTAAATATCTGCAAAGTGAAATAATAACAAAAAGTATTCTTATGAATTCTATTTCTACTTAACGATATTGTCTTACCTTTCTTGATAACAGAATGATCCAAGATTCCCAGGGACGATGCTTCCTCCATACCCTGTTTTAAAAAAAAAGGAATTTATTTTGCTTTTGAATGTCACGTTCAATCTCATACTGATGATTAGTGATTCATTAAAGTGCGTTTGGATGATTATTACAAAGAAATAAACAATTTGCTTATTGTTCTAATGCTTTTCGAACATAACATGCAGTATACTTGAGTGAGGCTGGGATGTCTGTAATGGTTCAAGATTCAAGATTCAATTTTTATTGTCATGTGCACAGTCAGGAAAACAAGTTTCCACGTACAATGAAATTCTTTCTTTGCTGTCCACAGTGAATGGCAGACAAGTACAACAACTATGTGAAAAATAAAATAAAAACACACACAACCATAATAAAAAATAAAACTATGCCACAGAATTAGAGATACAGTCTATGGTCTATGGACTATGGTCATATATAGATATATGGCCCGTGTGGGAAAGATTAAACTAATTTAATCAGGTAAAATATATATAAAAAAAAATCATATTTTTTTCATTAGAGGAGTAACATTTAAGGCTGATTATATATGCTTGGAGGATATTAGCCGTCAATATTAATAAGCCTATAAAAAAATTACTGAAATGTTTTGTTTTTTTTAAAGCCGACAATTGCTTTTAAAGCTTATTCTTACAACTGAGAGATATTTAATTATTGCGAATTAAAACGTAATGATACCGAATTTCTTCTGGCCAAATTCTGTGCACCATTTGAAGAGTTTATTTTTATTTTATTGAACATTTCTATTTGATATTTATTTGATTATAATCACAAACGCATATAATCATAAAACGTCATATATTCGTTATCCAAGTGGAGCAAATAAATATGAAGAGTGTTTTTTTTTTAATTTTTTTATCAGAATTAAAAAACGAGTTCGTATGTTTCACATTAAAATAGTCTCATGCAGAGAGGAAAAGAAAAACCTTTTTGCTGACCTCAACTGTCTAAATAAATCGATTGGTTGCGGTCAGTTGTCTAACACAAAGTCATTCAGAGCAGTGATGATCCTGCACCTGCTCCAAAACACCAACATCACCGAGTCGGGAAAATGATTTCAGAAGCCTCTGAATGAATATAAACCCAATAAAAAATAAATAAATAAATAATAAATATTTCCTGCTCTTATAACATATAATATAACTGTCCTAACCCTTTCACTACACAGTTATTATTTACAAGGACGTGCAACACTTTCCTATGTTCCATGAATGCACTTTTTCTTTGTAAAAAATAATAAAAACAACAAAAAAACAACAACAACAAAACACATTCAAACAGATGATGAAAATAATTTCAATGTTGAAGTTACAGAAACACCGTGTACTGAGCTAGTGCATAGATACATGCACAATTTTGGCTTGGTGTACTACAAATGTAGGCTGCTTTTAATGAGTAGAAAAAATAATTAGTGTCGCGTTAATCAGTTAACAGGCTAAGAGTAATTAAAACTGAATTGTGTGCAGCGTAAAATCCATAAAATAAAATTTTTTCCTGGTTTCAGAATTTGTGGTAGGAAATGGCAGGGATGGGATAATGATTGTGAGAGTAATGTGTGATTATGGGACTAAAATGTGTTATTATTGAACAAATATATGATTACGAAACTAATATGTGATTATAAGAGTAATATCTGTTTATGGGAGTAATGTTTGATCACGGAAGAAATGTGTGATGATGCAAGTAATGCGTGGTTATGGAAATAAAATCTGATTATGGATATAATGCATGATTATGGATATAAAAAGTATGATTATGGGAGTAATGTGTGATTAGGGTTTTAATGCACGATCACATCCCTGACCACCTAAAAGTGTTCACTCCCGTGACACCACGTGAATAACGTGGAAAAAAAGTGCGAAAACTATATGTGGAAAAAAATGAAATATGATAAAAAAAAAAGCGCTTAAGAACCAAATCATTCTCATATTTGAGGTTTATGTAACTTTTCTGATAGGGATATAACCAGAGACACTGCATGGCTGTGAGTTTTCAGTGCGTACGCACGTTTTAAAAAGTGATACGGAATAATGAAAGGCTTTACAGAGCTACAGGAAATGCATGGATTTTCTATATGATGCTAGTCGTGCAAAGACTTGCCTGCAGATCCTCGGTGCTGAGCTGAGCTCCGTGCACGCCGAGCGGCGCGTCTCCCAGCGCTCCTGCGCCCGCGCCTGCGCCTTCACCGAGGGCGTGCAGGAGCCGGGGAACACCGGGGTATTCCCGCCGTGGGTCGAGGCTCAGCGCGCGGTGCGGCTGCGGTAGGACTCCCGCGTCCTCCGGGTTGCGGCCCCGCGGGGGGTGCCAGGCGGCCTGCTGGTGCTGATGCAGGGAGCTGATGGACTGGTACGGGTCGGCCAGATGCGGGTATCCCGAGTCCTGAGCCTGAGAGTAGGAGAGCGACGCCTGCGGATACGGAGGAGGGAAATACGGCGGCTGGAAGTCCGAGGCCGGGGTGTGACACAGCGGAGGAGCCGCAGAGTAAGCCGTCTGATTCAGAGAGCAGAGCTGAGACAGTCTCGGTGAGGAGCCCGAAAGCCCATCCGAGCGCTCCTAAACAAAAAAAAAGCAGCATTATCAACTTTTTTCCCTGCTTTTTTAAGAAAAAAAAAATGTTTATACGAGTTGTGTATCCAGCGGACAATGGCTGGCTAAAAGGTGTTTAATTATAATATATTACTACTTCTCTAATTGTAAAAACACTCATATTTTATTTTAGCATACAAAGTGGAGGCTATAACATGTAGGTTACACATTAGTAGGCTGGTCACTGTTTAGGTGTTTAGTTGTATTTACATCCATTAGAATTTTTTTAACTAACAATTCTAAAATAAAATCATTCGAAGTGTTTTTTTTTTTAATGAAATAACTTTTACAATATCAATTCGTTTTACCAATAATAAAAAGAGATGGGAATTTTCCCGTCGCCATTTTAGTGCAGCAGGTGTTTTGAGTTCAGACACACGACTTATTCTGCTCCGTTTATAAGAAACGAATAAAATATTCTTCATTTTCTTCATTCTCTACAAAAACCTCTCTCAAAAACATGCTCTTGCGCAATTGACAAAAATGATCACAGATCTATAATAAAAGTGCTGGACATTATAAAACTTTCAGCCAGAGCCAAGTCAGTGTTGTGAGTGAAATCAATTCCAATGATCTTTGAGCTTTATTTTGTGATATCAATCCTGTGCTCTTTATTTATTTTTCCCCCACGATTGTATTTCCAATATATATATATATCCTCCTTGGTCTAACACGCAGTTAACGGGCAATCCGTATAACATTTCTCCTGCAAACATTTCTTTTTCACAAGTGATTGTGAAAGCCCACAAATACACAGATCAGATTAGATTACTCCGATTTGTCACACTGAACATATCTTAAAGCTCCAAGCAGCTGTGCATTAATCGTAAAATGCCTCGGAAAATCAGCTTATGTCCTGCATAAACACTATAATTGTATTAACGTATTATATGGTTAATTAACACCATTAAGATGTACGCAGTAAAATAAATCACATTCAATGCACATTCAGTGCACAGAATTGTATATGCCAACAATCACGGCTCCACTCACCATCGCTGAGTAGGTGTGCACTAACATGTGGATGTACAAGTGGTCGGTGGTGTAACTTGGCTCTCTGTCCAGTTGCAGGATCCTCGAAAACGAGCTAGCAGGGACTTCACAAACTTATTGACGTGCTAGATCCATGTAGACAGGCCCGAATGTGCGGTGTGCCGGTGTTGGGAGTGCTGTGTGTGCGGAAGCGTGTGTGTGTGTGTGAGAGATGCGCTAGATGAGTGTGTGCAATGTGCGCTCTTATAGCTGCACCACAGCTGTACGGGGGAGGGGTCGTGTGGACCACCTTAAAGGGACAATTATGCGTTTGTTTAAACTATTTTCACTATTTATTAATAAACTAAAAATTAATTCAAATTTTTAGTCCTAGGTTATTGCACGTAAAAGCAAATAGAATATATATATATATATATATATATATATATATATATATATATATATATATATATATATATATATATATATATATATATATATTTATTTTTTTTTCCCCCAGACACAAGTATGCATGACCATCAATCCATTTTATTTCGCACATGTTTAGCTCATTTTTAATAGGCTATTATCTTAAAAGTGTACACTATTGCGTCTAAACAAATGTTAAGACAATATTTATTGTTATTATAGTTATATTTTTTCCTAAAAAAGGCCAACAGTTTGGTGTCATTATGAAATGAACTGGTTGCTTACTTGTACGCAGTAGGGATCCGTCTTCGTCCTGGATTTCCACAGCATGGTGCTTACTGCTCTGAAGTTACTGCTGAGATGCTGGAGACGGCGGAGAAGTGTCGGTTTGGAGCTGCAGGTTGAGTAGTGTGTGTGTGTGTGTGTGTGTGTGTGTGTGTGAAGAGAAAGGCGACACTTCTTATCAACACAAAGAAGACGGGATATGGAAAGGGGCGGGGGTGGGATAGAGTGACACAGAGTGAAGAAGTGGGGACACAAGAAACACCTGCTTAAACTATGGGTTGTGTCCCAAATCATATAGCACAGGGCTAAATAGTGTTTTTTTTGCCTGATTGAAACATGTTTTTATTATTTTTAATGCAAGTAGTTCTTGTTCACCTGTGCTCAGCTGTGACATTTTATTTATTATAAAATATGGGGTTAATGGGGTGATCTCGGAGAGAACTGACTTAAGGCTGTTTATCTGTATAGCATCTTAGAAGCATGATCACATTTATAATCTAAACTGGAGATGTGATGCCACTCCAGAGTGCATGTTTGCCCAGTAACTTTGCAGCTCAGTGTAAGGTTTGTATACCAAATTTCATAGATCAATACCTCAATAAATCCAAACCCATATGCTTTATTAACATACGTTTGTGGAAAGTTGTGAGTTCACAGACTATTCCTTTCTATATTGTAAACTACTTTGGATTTAATAGCCATGAAATTTAGTCATATTTTAGATCAATAATGTTCAACAGTGTACAAATGTGATCTGTTGCTTAACACCCACCCACTCGTCCCCACCCAATCCATCCACCCACCCAATACCCACCCATCCACCAACCCTCCCACCAACCCTCCCATCAACCCACCCATCCACCTATCAACCCACCCATCCACCTATCAACCCACCCATCCACCCACCCATCCACCTATCAACCCACCCATCCACCTATCAACCCACCCATCCAATCCACCTATCAACCCACCAACCAACCCTCCATCCATCCATTCATCTTCTGCGTTTATCCTACACAGGGCTGCAGGGAACCTGGAGTCTATCCCAGGGGCCTTGGGGCACAAGGTTGGACGTGGTGCCAACACATCGCATATGGGGGTACAATCACACACACACACACAAACGCACATTGGACCTATTTAGTCAGCCTACAACACATCTTTGGAGTAGGACATGAAACCAAAGTACCCGGATGAAACCCCTAATCACGGGGAGCACATGCAAACTTTGCACACACAGTATGGAGGCAAATTTGCTTACCACTAAATCACCAGCCCCACAAAACTGCTGTCTGGTTATCTCTAAAACATTGCTTTGAATATAGATAAAGCATTACTAGGCTTTTGTTTGCCAATTGATATTTTGAAAGCTATACAAGTAGCTAAATCGAGATGTTTTGAACGTGTTATCACTTTTGAGAGTACAGAGATTTGTTTAGCTTAGTAAGATTGTTTATATGATTGCTGTAAGACTGACATCTACTGGCTGCATAAGTTACTGCACTCAAATAATATAACGAGACCCCTGAAAAATCATTAGCCTAATAAAAAAACTTTGAAACAAATTCAAAATCTGAAACTTACATATAGCACAGATTAAGGCGTTTAGGTGTCGATTTTTTGTATCCCCTAACCACATATACACCCCAACCATCTTTTTAACAGGCTCTGCTTGTTAATTTCCTTATATTTCATCATTATATTTGTAGCCTATGCACCTTAAGGGTCAATTCATTTCAGGTGCATTTCTGAGTTTTTTCGATGTTCTGTATTTTTTCACTAGTGCACATTAAGTGAAGCATCAGATCATATAAATCAACTGCAACCACAATCACTCTGTCTGTATGCTGTGCAGTTTGTTCATGGTCCTCTTTGATTAATGCCAGAGCGGAGTTGTGGTGGTGGTCATTTTTAGCTGCTTCCATCTGCTATGTTTCATCAACAAGGTTCTACATTTGTGTACTTATTATAATATGGAATAAATGAAGTGGCCTGTGCAGCAACACATCTGATATACCCTGTAAATGTTAAGAAAGTGGTGGTACAGGGGTGTTAATATGACAAAACAAAAAGGTCTAATTATTTATTTGTATTCATGATGTAGGCCCTTAAAACCTACATCATGCAGTAAGGAAGATTTGAAGAACTAATTAAGACATTATTATGACTTTATTATGGTCTTGACCCAGATCAATTCATCTGCTGGTTTCAGTGATGATCCAATATAAATCATACAAATCCGAATTTGGCAATAACCATTGCCAAAAAACAATTAAATCCATTATATGCAAAATATTTTATTTAATTTCTGCACCATAAAGCTACAGAAACTATAGAAATAATTTTTTGCCAATCAGTAATCATTACCCAACAGGCAAGACCACATGATATATTTGATACCCAAAAAGCTCATGATCTGGGCATCTTAGCTCGTTAGAAGCTTCCTCAGTTGTGGCATGCAGTGGAGCGAGTCCCCTGCTTCCCTTTTCATGTATACACTAATATCTTGGCGACAAAATGGGCACTTTTGGGCGAGGGCACACAGAGCCTCCTCCAGCGCCTCCTGTGAGTGGTTGTCTGGAAGACCACAGCTGGACTCGAGCAAGCTGAGGATGTTCTGCAGCCAGCCTTCCTCCCTGATGATGCTGGCTATCCAGGGCTGAGCGTTCACACAGCCACCCAGAGCCTGCAGACTGAGTCTCCAGAGCTCACACACTTCCTCCCACCATGGTGTCCACACTGGGGAGACTTTTGCCTGGCCCTTACCCTCGACCGTCTGTAGCGCCCCTCGGAGGAAACGCAGGGCAGAGGAGAAAAAGCGCTTCTGACTTGAATTTCCCGGATCTGTTGTGTACAAACACAGTGAAGAATCAGTTTTTTAGCATAAAAATCATGTCCAAGTAACTGTCCTGCTTGCATATTAAAAACACTACAAAATACAAGGGAAGATATCTAGTGAAAGATGCTGCCTGGTTGTCCAGTGTCAATTTTATTTGTATAGCCCTTTTAAGATGCATTAAGTAGGATTTGTATATGAAGATGAATCAAATTAGATTTTTCTGTACCCAGCCACGATTCCTGCCTATGTACACAAAAATCTGCTCCCAGAACCTGTGGTTCAACTTAGCAAGAACAGTCATGACATACAGCTGCTTGAAAGTCAAGTTAAAACACTATGAAGACACAGAATTCAGCTCAATGATTTATTAGGATGTTCACAGACAATCACTGTCGTTTTTTGGGTGTGTGCACTAAACTTAGATACATCTATATCTATATACACCGAAGAGGAATAGCATTATGAGCAGTGACAGGTGAAGTGAATAACACTGATTATCTCCTCATCATGGCACCTGTTAGTGGGTGGGATATATTAGGCAGTAAGTGAACATTTTGTCCTCAAATTTGAAGTGTTAGAAACAGGAAAAATGGGCAAGTGTAAGGATTTGAGCGAGTTTGACAAGGGCCAAATTGTGATGGCTAGACGACTGGATCAGAGCATCTCCAAAACTGCAGCTCTTGTGGGGTGTTCCCAGTCTGCAGTGGTCAGTATCTATCAAAAGTGGTCCAAGGAAGGAACAGTGGTGAACCGGCGACAGGGTCATGGGCGGCCAAGGCTCATTGATGCACGTGGGGAGTGAAGGCTGGCCCGTGTGGTCCAATCCAACAGACGAGCTACTGTTGTTCAAATTGCTGAAGAAGTTAATGCTGGTTCTGATAGAAAGGTGTCGGAATACACAGTGCATGACGGGTCAGGGCTGTTTTGGCAGGAAAAGGGGGACCAACACAATATTAGGCAGGTGGTCATAATGTTATTCCTGGTCGATGTACATCTAAATCACTGACAGGGACGCTTATCCAAACACAAATATTCCAGAGAAAGGCAATTTTCCAAACACCACTTCTGCTGATGATATGACTTAAACCATTATTGTTCATCACAGTCTACATACTGTACATTATCTATATTAATAAGTAATTTACTTATTAATTAAATAAGCATCTACAGACATTGTCACAACACAGCTTCACAGTAATCTAGATGCTGCTTTAGGTATGTAAAGAACAAGTCAGAGGTGACAGTGACAAAGAAAAACTCAGACAACATAAGAACCAGAGTCAAAAGTGTGTTAAAGGATGAGCATGTTATGAATATGAGTCCTAGGATGAGCAAAGGACAATGTTTATGATGGCATGTTTTTTTAAATGCACCTACCAGTTAAGGCTGGTTTTAGTCTGTTAATCATGAGACCCAGAGTGCAGAAGTTGGCTGTCAGAACCAGCAGGCGTGACTTGTGGAGGAGAATTGGGAGTGCTTCACTCAGCAATGCGTCAAGGGAGGCAAAGCAAGCGTCAGTCCTGAGCACACACACACACACACACACACAGACAGACCAGGAAGTAGTTTACTAATTAAACAGAACTCTGTCTGAACCAGACACTAATTTTAATTTTGTTCCACAGGATACACATACAAGTAAAGATTCAAATGGAAAACCTTCAGTATGTGAAACTGTACAGTCTCTGTGTACCTGACTCGCTCTGGCTCCGTCACTACAAAGTTGAGCAAGGCGGAACAGGCTGTTTCCAAACTGGGATCTCGGCTCACTGTTTTCCCGCTCTGAGACTTCAGCACTCGCCAGCCACTGGTGAGAAAGTCCACCAGTAAAGCGGGAGTCTCCAGAGAGAGCAGCACCTTTCTCGGGCCTTCCTCAGCTGACAGGTGACAGAGTGCTGGTAGGAGATACCTGAGAGAGAAACACAATCCAATATACACCGATCAGCCAGAACATTATGAGCAGTGACGGGTGAAGTGAATAACACTGATTATCTCCTCATCATGGCACCTGTTAGTGGGTGGGATATATTAGGCAGCAAGTGAACATTTTGTCCTCAAAGTTGATGTCACCTCAGGCTCGCTCACTAGGGAAAATTTTGTCTAACATCTAGGACTGTTTGTTTGTATGTTTATTGTTTTTTATGTTCTGTAAAGCTGCTTTGAGACAATGCTCTTTGTTAAAAGCGCTATACAAATAAAATTGAATTGAATTGAATTGAATGTGTTAGAAGCAGGAAAAACTGACAAGCGTAAGGATTTGAGCGAGTTTGACAAGAGCCAAATTGTGATGGTTAGACGACTGAATCAGAGCATCTCCAAAACTGCAGCTCTTGTGGGGTGTTCCCGGTCTGCAGTGGTCAGTATCTATCAAAATTATACTTTAAGTCCTGTAAGTCCTTTAAGTGCTAAAAAAAGATCTGCTGCTAACATCTTGCTGCCATATACCACAGCACACCTTCAGGGATCTAGTGGAGTCCATGCCTCAACGGGTCAGGGCTGTTTTGACAGCAAAAGGGGGACCAACACAATATTCGGCAGGTGGTCTTAATGTCATGCCTGATTGGTATACATTAGAATAGTACTGCAAGTTAATGTTACTAATGTTCTAAAAGTAAGCAATTTGTCATTTTAAAGCTCTCTGCTGCTTGCAATAAAAGCTTTCAATAAAAAGTTTTTACCTCCACCTCATCCAGCATTAGAATTTAACTCAAATTTTAATTGCAAAGCACTTTTAACACAAAGCAGCTTTTTTCAGAAATATATCAAATTTAGAATAATTCAAATTGTGAAACATAAATGAGCAAACCAAACCTGACCTTAGAATCTCTACTGAAACCTCTACTCCATCTCAATTCAGTTTTCTTGGTATAGTTAATAATGGACATTGTCACAAAGCAGCTTTTTAGAATGACAAAAATTCAGGATAAAAAGTTTAAAATTGAAATTTTTATTTCTCCCTAATGAGCAAGCCACTATTATGTAATATTATGTATTATGTAAGTCAGTGTATAAGGAAAAAGGGTCCTGATAGATCAGTTCCAGCTGGAGGCAGAGCTAATTTCCGCACTTAAAAGATATAAACATGCAAGAAATGAAAATAATCCAGCAAATAAAAATCTGTAACTCACAGTGTCTTTGAAATGATGTGATCATTACAGGTTTAGAAATATTTTTTACATAATTATAAATTGCACCTTGAAAATCCATAACATATTTTGAATGAAAGACAATGTAGGACTGAAATCCTGAACAATGCAGATGTTCTGATCTGAACAGAAACTGAGCTTCCTGTAAAGCAACACCATGCACACTTCAGTAATCTTTCTGACCTCAGCACTTGCTCGCCCGTCCACGTTCCAGCTTGCGAGCCATCGGCGATGGACATCTCCGACATCCAATCAGCCAAACCCTTGTCTTTCTTGTCTTGCAGGTGATGTTTGGTGTAGCCAATGAGGAAGGGTAAGAGAGCCATGACGTCCTCCTTTAAACATGACGTCTCCTCAGCCAACCAGGCACAAAGAGAGCGGAACGTCGCATAAAGGAAGGGGTCGTCATAACGGCTCGGATCCACCTGTGGAATTTTTAGGAACAATGAGTTTTGTTTGTGCGTCACCTCAAATTGTGTGTGCTATTTATAAAAACATAGAAATGTTAGAATCTTTAGTCTGGAACTAAATGCGATCGGTTCTGGAGATTTGGGCTGACAGTGTACAAAATACACCAAATGTTCTAAATGAGTCCTTTATTGAGTGTGACGCTGTAATCTCTGTTCTTGGATGAATTTAGAGGATTTCTATGTGCACTTGGCAAAGGTCATTTCACTCTTCCATCTCCTTATTTCTGTCTGATGAATGAAAGAGCTTTAAGAGGCACATCTCAGCCAGTGTTTTGTTCACTTTTTTTTAGTTCCTTTAATTATATAAAAATAACAAACAAAGCAAACGGATCTGAGGTGTGAATGCAGCTTTCATAACCTGATCAGTGTCTAAAGGTGACAGTGTTCAAGTATTCAAGCCAAAAAACATTATAAGCTGAATTTAGGGTGAATTTATGGGTGATTATTCCTAATGCTCTGTGTCCTTTAGTTTGATTTAGTTCAGAATATTTAGTCTAGTTTTGTTGTTAAAATTCTTAGAAAACAATAGATTCAGGTTTGCTAAGGAACATAACTGGGTGCAAATAATTTATTTGCTGAATACGATCAGACCGTACCTGTATTTTCACCCTATTTTCGCTGCACAGATGTAACACACACTTTTCTCACCTGTTGCAGGTAGTAAATGATGGCTGAAAAGGCTTCCTCCAAGACCCCCAGTACCTGCCTACTCTGCTGCAGACTCAAACCAGCAATGGCAGCCTGGGGCTGAGCAGGATCCGTGCTGTTCCCCATGCTGCACGCTTGCTCCATGGCTGACTCCAAGATACGGTAGCAGGCAGTGAGCATGTGCTGCTGCTGAGAGGACAGCTTCTTACCCGGAGGCTCCTCAAGCGCCATCCTCACCTCCACACAGGCCCGGTTCACTAGCAAGCAGCAGAACTTCGGTGGACCTGCTGGTTCCCAGCCGCACAAATCCAGCAAGCAAGCGGACAGCACCAGGATGTGACCCAGTTGCTCTAAGCCGAGTTTACCCTGAACTACAGGACGCAACGTTGCCCAAAGTCGACTGACCACATCTTTGAGTTCTGGAGTTTGTGGCTCGCCTCCTGGTGGTGGAAGAAACTGCGGTATCTCGGTGCACATCTCCAGACGCTTCATATCTGCAGTCTGGCTGAAGTTCTGGGAAATCCTATCCAGGAGAGAGAGCAGTTCTGATGGGTGTTTGCTCCATGCTGCCTGCCTAATGCTGCTGGATAAGAGATGAGCCAGGAGAGGAAGCCCCTTCTCGTAGCTGAGAGTCTGTTTTTGAGCCACGGCTCTGCACAGAGCAGGGACAGCACCACGGGACAGCAGCCGATCCGGTCCTCGTGGCAGGGCGCAGAGAGAGTTCAGAACTTGATAGCAGTCGGCTGCCACTGCTTCATCCAGGTGGGATGTGGGAGGCTTTACTGCCTCGTCTCCGTCCACTAACCGGGAAGGACTCGCTGCTGCTTCCTTTCCTGAATTACTTGTGCTTGACTTATCAGATGCAGCACTGGCATCTGTCTTCTCAGTAGCTTGAGATGCTGTGGCATCGTGTTGGGCTCGCTTCTGGCTGACTGGTGCTCCACCTTCCAGCAAGCCCAGGAGAAGAGGGACGGTACTGAGCAGCTGTGGATGAATGGCCATGTCCGGGTCTGTGCTTAGAGCAGCCAGTAAAGCGGTCCCGAGAGACAGCAGCTCCTCAGGGGGAAGTCCAGACCTCTCGCTCCCTCGGATTGCTGTCACCAGCAGGCGAGCAGGCAGATTAAATCCCACTGCTTCAAAAACTCGATGCAGGGTCCCGCGATCCAGCTGATTGGCTGGACACAACCGTGTAATCTGGACAGAGGAGCAATTTTAAAAGTTAATAAAAAGAAACCGTGAAAGCCACACTTTTACTCCTTTATTGTATTTCTGAATAAAACCAGATATTTGAGTGAGAAAGTGGGACATTTTTTTTTTTACTTTATTAGAATGTTCCAAACTGAATGTGATGCTACTCTATTGTCATAAATAAAGCTCTAATTTTACTTTTTAGGATTTATTTTTCTGTCTGTATGTGGCATGGAATTGATGTCTATAGCGAGTTTGGTGTGGAGGTACCTGACTGGCCTGCACAGAGTCCTGACCTCAACCCGATAGAACACCTTTGGGATGAATTAGAGCGGAGACTGCGAGCCAGGTCAAAACTGGGACGTCTGCCTTTACATGCACCTGAATTTAATATGGAATTGTAACTATAACAGCTTCAACTCTTCTGGGAAGACTTTCAACAAGGTTTAGGATTGTGTTTATGGGACTTTCTGACCATTCCACTAGAAGCGCATTTGTGAGGTCAGGCGCTGATGCTGGACGAGAAGGTCTGGCTCGCAGTCTCCGCTTTAATTCGTCCCAAAGGTGTTCTTTCGGGTTGAGGTCAGGACTCTGAAGTTCCTCCACACCAGACATCCATGTCTTTATGGACCTTGCTTTGTGCACTGGTGCGCACAGGAGCATGAAATTGTCCAAAATGTCTTGGTATGCTGAAGCATTAAGAGTTCATTTCACTGGAACTAAGGGGCCAAGCCCAACCCCTGAAAAACAACACCTGAATTCAATGATTTGGAGGGGTGTCCCAAAACTTTTTGGCAATATAGTGTAAGTAAGATAAATTGCTGTGTGATTACAATCAGGGAGACTTTCTTTTTAAACAGCTTCCACACAGTTTTATTAGTTATATTAGTGTACTGATGAAAGAAGGTGTGTTGCTTTAGTGCCAAAGGTTTTGTTTTCAGTTTGTATGGATTGTTTTGATGATTTATTGAAATCAGTTTGTCAGGGAATTCGTTTTGAAATGAGCTGCTTCTAAAACTCATTGAGCTTTGCATTTCTGTTTTTTTTAGGTGATCTTACCAGGAGAAGAGCTGCCAAAATGTGGCTGTCATTTTTGGCGTGAGTGAGTGCATGAAGACAGCGTTCGAGGACATCTTGCTGTGCAGCAGACAGACCATTAGATTCAGCTGTAGAACTGGAACCATGGGCTCCGGTTGCCTCCTCATGGTTTGGATCGTGTTGGATGGAGTTCTGCTCCGAGCTGCTCAGACTCTCAATTTCAGCCATCCTCATCCTCAACATGCCTGCAAACATATGGGAAGAGATTTCTAAGAAGTCCTCATGCCTGTATGTTCTCCTATATATAATAAATGGTACTTACTGTGTATTTTAGATTACTACACTCACAAGACACACATGATTTTCATTAAAATCACTTTTTTATCTGCTACACAGCAAAAACAGTCAGGAGGAAAAGTAATTAGCTAGAAATAGAACATGGAAATAAAAACTAGTTGCTTAAACCCACATAGTAGGATCATCTCTAACCTTTGCCACGTAATACAGTAATCTTTTATAGTTATGGTTATTTTTCATCCAGAATATCAGTTATGCATAGTTGCCTAGCTAGCTAACAGGTAACAGCCATATAGCTTTATCACTACAGCAAAAAACTAAAAAGATACCTGGAATCGGAATTCAGCTCCTAAATGATAAGCAATCAATAAACAATATATACCCGGTTGATCAAAAAATACAAACCTGAAAAGAATAAATAAAAACGTGTGTAACTTACTTCGTTCATGTGGCTCATCGTGGATGGTTTGTTGACTTCCGGTAGAGGAGAGAATTGCAAATTAAGAGCCCGAAATAGAAACGTCAAAACAATCCATTATTATTTAAAGCTAAGGTTGGAGTCGTCTAAAGTTGTTACACATACATATATGACAATTCGTCAGATTTTATTACTATTACAAGATTTTGTAAAAAATTAATAACGATTATTAATTTCTAAACGAGAAAGTTCATCTTATCTGCGAAATCCAACACAATATCAGATTAAAATAAATATCTTCTATAAATTATCTTCTATAATTCGTCCTAAAGGTGTTACAGTTTAAATGTATGGAGAAGGCAGTATAAACTGATAATGATAAGAATTTACAGTGAGGTGTTGAAATGATTCAGTGTATGAAGGACTTTGCTGCCTCATGCTGGAAAAAATGGCACAATGAGCAAGAACCGGAAACAGGAAGTGACGACAGGCTGGTGTCGGCTGCGCCGTTTGAAAGCGATAGAGGCTTCACTGTTTAGTTTAAGCTTTAAGTAGTTCGCAGACGCTTTCTAGTATCTACTTAGTATTTAGAGTAAGTCTTAAAGCGCTTTAACATGTGTTGCGTTTATAACCAGAGTACATATGTTGTTAATTCATTGTATACATTATGTCCATTCACAGCTAGCTGATATTGTTTAGTCAGGTAAAGGATCGTTTTGTTTCCTGCAGATGTCCTCAATGCCTCAGAAGGCTCCAGGTGGTGGTCTGGGTGGTGTTCCGCTTCAGCAGCAGCCGCAGCAGGGCCTCCACATGGGCGCCGGTTCAGGAGCCTCGGTCCCCGGACAGGCCTCCATGCCCCCCAACCCCGCCGCTCTCCGAGAAATCTCCCCCGTCTTCCTGTGCCGCATCGGTCAGGACACCGTGCAGGACATCGTAACGCGCACCATGGAGATCTTCCAGATCACACGGGCTACTCAGGTGCACCACAGTTAGCATTTATCCCTGTTATTCTTAATGGTCTTGATTGGGGCATTGGTGGCTCAGTGGTAGGTTTCTCGCCTATCCCAGCCAATGCCTCAACCCCAGCCACTGGATGCAGTGCCGGTCCCAAGCCCGGAAAAATAGGAGGGTTTGCGTCAGGAAGGGCATCCGGCGTAAAACTTTTGTGCCAAGTTGTTGTGCGGACCAGTTGGTCCGCTGTGGCGACCCCGAGCAGGGAGCAGCCGAAAGCACTTTTTATTCTTAATGGTCTTGATTGAGGGCTTGGAAATATGGCAACATTAAATCTTACACTGTGTATCCAAAGGTTTGTGGACCATAACATCTGTATGTGTTTCTTCCTCTAAGTGTTTCCACAAAGATTGAAGAACACATCTGTATTCATTCATTCATTGTCTACCGCTTATCCGATCTACACTCGGGTCACGGGGAGCCTGTGCCTATCTCAGGCGTCATTGGGCATCAAGGCAGGATACACCCTGGACGGAGTGCCAACCCATCGCAGGGCAACACATCTGTATACAATGTTGCTATTGCTGTAGCATTACAGTTTCCCTTTACTCGAACCCAAACCTGTTCCAACACAACAGCGTACAACTCAAGCTCCTTAGAGACATGAGGTTTCTTACCTGCTTTACCCATGAAGGCTCCCTTTAAGTTTTACAACTCCCACACAGGTGGAGGTCTGGAATTAAATTTTTTTTTCCTATTACTTCATTCATTCATTCATTCATTGTCTACCGCTTATCCGATCTATACTCGGGTCACGGGGAGCCTGTGCCTATCTCAGGCGTCATTGGGCATCAAGGCAGGATACACCCTGGACGGAGTGCCAACCCATCGCAGGGCACACACACACTCTCACTCACTCACACAATCACACACTATGGACAATTTAGAGATGCCAATCAACCTACAATGCATGTCTTTGGACCGGGGTTCCTGTTACTTACTTTACTCAAATTAAATTCCTATTACTTTAAAAATCTACAGTGTATTACTGTAGAAAGTGCATTATCAATGAATTGTTTGATAGATAGATATCTAATAGATACACTGATCAGGCATAACATTATGACCAGCTGCCTAATATTGTGTTGGTCTCCCTTATGCTGCCCTGATCTGCCGTGGCATGGACTCCACTAGATCCCTGAAGGTGTGCTGTGATATCTGGCACCAAGATGTTAGCAGCAGATCCTTTAAGTCCTGTAAGTTGCGAGGCATGGACCCGTCGAGGTTCCACTTTGCAACTTACAGGACTTAAAGGATACTTTTGATAGATACTGACCACTGCAGACCGGGAACACCCCACAAGAGCTGCAGTTTTGGAGATGCTCTGATCCAGTCATTTAGCCATCATAATTTGTCCCTTGTCAAACTCGCTCAAATCCTTACACTTTCACATTTTTCCTGCTTCTAACACATCAACTTTGAGGACAAAATATTTCCTTGCTGCGTAATATATCCCACCCACTAACAGGTGCCATGATGAGGAGATAATCAGTGTTATTCACTTCAGCTGTCACTGATCATAATGTTATGGCTAATTGGTGTATATTTTATTAATCCCATGAGGGTCAGTTCTTGTGTTCCAGCAAGTCATGTGTTACAGCAAGCTTAGTCAATTACAAGATACAACATGCACGAACTAAGAAGAAAAAAGGAAATCTTAAATATAGAATGCAATAGGTTAAGTTGAACGTAGCAGTGCAGATATGAAACACAGTTGTGGATTTACATTACAGTACACGTGCAAACTGGCAGTAGATAATAAATATGAAGTACTTTGAGAGTCTAGAGATAGTGTTAATAGTTGTAGTAGTGCAGTGTGAGAGTGTTATCAGCTGTCACACACAGGTAAACTATTGTACAATGTTATTGTGAATGGTATGAATGATCTCCTGTAATGTTCTCTGTGACAACGAATCTGAACGAGTCTTTTGGAGAATGAGCTCCGCTGACTCTGTAGTGTGTTGTACAGCGGGTGAGACGGATTGTCCATGATGGAGAGCAGGTTGTTCAGTGTCCTAGCTTTATCATTTAGCTGTATCATGGCTGACCCTGTGTTCCGACCCCAACCCCCAAGGACGAGATATGGTTCCGACCCTAACCCCCAAGGATGAGAGAGCCTAGGTTTACATAATGTCTAATAGAGATTTTGGCTTATTTTATAGGCAGAATATCTTTAAGTTAAGTTGCTGTGCCCCAGGGTGTCTTACAAAGTTTTTTTTAAATATTTGTCATATATACATTACAGCACAGTGAAATTCTTTCTTTCCATATCCCAGCTTAGGAAGTTGGGGTCGGAGCACAGGGTCAGCTTGGAGCGGAGAGTGTTAAGGGCCTTATTCAGGGCCCCAACAGTGACAGCGCTGCGGTTTGAACCCTGACCTTCCGCTCAACAACCCAGAGCCTTAACCACTTGAGCTACCACTGCTATAATTGTGAATTTCACTAAGTGTGACTTTTTATACAGGGTTACAAAAAATGGAAGTCTTGTGTTTAACTGAGCTAGATTTTCCATCTTATACTTTTTTTTTTTTTTATGTATTTTTTATTGGTGACTAAATTATATAGAAATTAAACATTTTTTCCAGACTGCATAGTTATACATGGGCATAGATACAAGAGTATAACATGGCTTTTATTTATTTTTCCCCCTTTATTCCTCTGATCACAGACACATCTTCAGTGTCTAAGATGAGAAATGCACCGATGTGAGTAAAGCCATAAGGGAAGCTTTCCACAGTTCTCACAAGCACAGGTGTTGAGGCAGAAAGCTTGTATATTTATCACACTAGATGCTGCTTTTCTACCTTGTGACTGTCTTTGGAGTATTTTTTTCCCCCCAAATGAGGCACCTGCTGCATCTATTCATGGTTTGGAGGAAAAGAGACTGCGACTGGTTGCAAATACAAAACAGTGTGGGTTTTTACTAAGGCGAGGAAAAAATTCTGTGGTGTTTTTATTACTTCACAGTACTGTTGATTTTCTCCGTTTTGATTGGTGAAAAGGTCTGAAGCACGGCCTGGACGGTTTTCCAGCCGTTCCTTTAACAGCTCCAGACGAAGTGCTTTGGAGTTTATGATTAAAATAACAAACTGCATCGTCCTTTTGGTTTACTTCGGAGAGAGAAAAAAAGAGTCTGGTGAACGACCAGAGGTTTCTAGCTGTTATTACATATGTAGTGACTTATTTCATGGAGGTTCCTAAACTATGAATAGACAAAATGTGTTGTTTTAATGAATTGTTAGCATTAACAAAGTTCAGTATTGATAGAAGAATAAAACAGTGAAGGTCCTGTCATTGATTATTTTCCTATAACAGCGTATCAAGTCTTAACCTTCATGTTGCAGCGGCTCTTATTAGTGCCTAAGTCACAAATCCTTCAAACTTCACGCTCTACTGAGAATACCTCAGAATACAAAGGCAGACACTGGTTCTGTGCTCAGGTTTTAAGTGTTTAAACTGTCAATCAACTAAGTGCCCTAGAGCAACATTTATTGATATAAAAAAAAAAAAAAAACATGCTTATGATTCATATTATATTGATTTACTGCAGACATCTTTAATGCTGTTATTGTGATGTTTTGTGTGTGTGTGTGTTTTGATTTTGCTGAAGCTTCATAACATGTTGCATTGTCAAGTAAAAACTCTGTTGTTTTTGGAGTGTCTTCTGTCTGACTTTTTATTTTTTTTGGCCTGTCTTCTCTCTAGCTGCCGAACGGCGTGACCCAGAGTCAGGCAGCGTATCAAGACCGCTTTGGGAAACTGCAGGAGCACCTACGCCAGCTGACTTTGCTTTTTCGCAAACTCCGACTGCTCTACGAGCGATGTGTAGAGATGACCTCCGACCTCCAGGAGTCTCCTGCTGAGGTGAGATGAGCCATCAGTGTCTGGTGTAATGGATCATCATAAATAAATGAAACGTCGAGTAATGGCTCGGTTTGTCTTTTCGTTTGTCTCACACAGCTGGTGCCGTATCTCGGAGAGGAGATGGCTCCGGTCAGAGTGGAGTCCTGCAACCCTGCCGTGACTCAGGACAAGCAAGAAGTTTTAAAGGTTTGTATAAATGTATTATTAATGCAATGATAAAATCTGCAAAATAAAAAATGTACATAAAGTGTATAAAACATTCTTGGCCAAAATTGGAATCTGAAAGGCAGAGCACATTAACCAGAAAGCAGCAGATTTTATTATTTAAAAAACATATCAGGACAAAAAAGTAAAATAAAAAAAAAACCCTTCACTTTTCTTATTTCTTGGCTTTTTTATATTTAATATTATACCACTGCGCTGCTGATTATCGTCTGTCCAAAGGTGCTGATTAAATTTCTCTTACAGTTCTCATGGCTTTATGCTTTGCACATCACAGGTTTATAATTTGTTTGTTCTAATGTGTTACTGTTTCTATAGTAACAGCTGCACAGGGCTTTGAGTCAGGCGCGCCACAAAAAAAAACAGATTTTCTGTTAGATTTTTACAGCATACATGAACTTGTTTCATAGATGTTCAGCCACAGGGAAGGTAACTATAAAAAGATAAAATCTACAATATACACCGATCAGGCATAACATTATGAGCACTGACAGTGAATCTTCTTCTTCTTCTTTCGGCTTTTCCCTTCAGGGGTCGCCACAGCGAATCATCTCTCTCCACCTATCCCTATCTTCTGCATCCTCAACACTTGCACCCACTAGCTTCATATCCTCATTAATTACCATCCATATACCTCCTCTTTGGCCTTCCTCTTTGCCTCCTGCCTGGCAGCTCCATGTCCAACATTCTCCTACCAATATACTCACTCTCCCTCCTCTGAACATGTCCAAACCATCTTAATCTGGCCTCCCTAACTTTGTCCCCCAAACGTCCAACATGAGCTGTCCCTCTGATGTACTCATTCCTAATCCTGTCCAATCTAGTCACTCCCAAAGAGAACCTCAACATCTTCAGCTCTGCTACCTCTAGCTCTGACTCCTGTCTCTAACTCAATGACACTGTCTCTAAACCATACAGCATGGCCGGTCTCACCACTGTCCTGTACACCTTCCCCTTGATTCTCGCTGATATTTTCCTATCACACAGAACTCCCGACACCTTTCTCCACCCATTCCGACCTGCCTGCACTCGCTTCTTTACCTCTTTCCCACACTCTCCATTACTCTGGACTGTTGACCCCAAGTACTTAAACTCCTGTACCTTCTTCACCTCTTCACCCTGTAACCTTACTGTTCCACTTCCCTCCCTTTCATTCACACACATGTACTCAGTCTTACTACGACTGACCATCATTCCTCTTCTCTCCAGCACAAACCTCCACCTCTCCAGGTTTTCCTCCACCTGCTCCCTGCTCTCACTACAGATCACAATGTCATCTGCAAACATCATTGTCCAAGGAGACTCCTGTCTGACCTCCTCTGAAAACTGGTCCATCACTATAGCAAACAGGAAGGGGCTCAGAGCCGATCCCTGATGCAGTCCCACCTCCACATTGAACTCCTCTGTCTGACCTACAGCACACCTCACCACTGTCCTGCTCCTCTCATACATGTCCTGCACCACTCTGACATACTTCTCTGCTACTCCTGACTTCCTCATACAGTACCACAGCTCTTCTCTTGGCACCCTGTCATACGCTTTCTCCAAATCTACAAACACACAGTGCAACTCCCTCTGACCATCCCTATACTTCTCCATCAAAATTCTTAGGGCAAAGATTGCATCTGTTGTGCTCTTTCTGGGCATGAAGCCATACTGCTGCTCACAAATTTCCACTACCTTCCTTAACCTAGCTTCCACTACTCTTTCCCAGAGCTTCATTGTATGGCTCATCAACTTTATCCCCCTATAGTTGCTGCAACTCTGCACGTCACCCTTATTCTTAAAGATCGGCACTAATACACTTCTTCTCCATTCCTCAGGCATCTTCTCACTCTCTAAAACCCTGTTGAACAAACTAGCTAAAAATTCCACTGCTGCCTCTCCCAGACACTTCCAGACCTCCACCGGGATGTCATCAGGACCAACTGCCTTCCCACTTTTCATCCTCTTCAAAGCCTTCCTGACTTCATCCTTTCTAATCTTATCTACTTCCTGTTCCACAGAGTTCACCCCTTCTACTCTTTTTTCCCTCTCATTTTCCTCATTCATCAGCTCCTCAAAGTACTCCTTCCATCTCCTCTGTACACTCTCCTCACTTGTGAGCACCCTTCCATCTCTATCCTTAATAACTCTAACTTGCTGCACATCCTTCCCATCTCGATCCCTCTGCCTAGCTAACCTGTACAAGTCCTTCTCTCCTTCTCTAGTGTCTAACCTAGTGTATAACTCGTCATATGCCTTCTGCTTGGCCTTAGACACCTCCCTCTTCACTCTGCGCTGTAACTCCTTGTATTCCTGTCTATTCTCTTCAGTCCTGTCCATGTCCCACTTCTTCTTGGCTAACCTCTTCCTCTGGATACTATCCTGAACTTCCTCATTCCACCACCAAGTCTCCTTATCTTCTTTCCTCCTTCCAGATGACACACCCAGCACCTTTCTCCCTGATCACTTCTGCTGTAGTTTCCCAGTCATCTGGCAGCACTACCTGACCACCCAGAGTCTGCCTCAACTTCTGTCTAAATTCCTCACAACATTCCTCCTTTTTCAGCTTCCACCACTTGCTTTTCTTCTCTATCTCTGACCTCTTCTTCTTCTTACAGACCATCAGAGTCATCCTACACACCACCATCCTATGCTGTCTGGCTACACTCTCTCCCACTACCACTTTACAGTCACTAATCTCTTTCAGATTGCCTCTTCTACAGGGAACAGTGGTGAACCGGCGACAGGGTCATGGGCGGCCAAGGCTCATTGATGCACGTGGGGAGTGAAGGCTGACCCTTGTGATCCGATCCAACAGACGAGCTACTGTTGCTCAAATTGCTGAAGAAGTTCATGCTGGTTCTGATAGAATGGTGTCAGAATACACAGTGCATGAAGGGTCAGGGCTGTTTTGGCAGCAAAAGGGGGACCAACACAATATTAGGTCATAATGTGATGTCTGGTCCGCGCACAGCATCATTCTTTAATTTATCTTATTCCTTTATTCATTTTCTTCATGAAGTCACTGTGCAAGTTGTCACTATAGGAAGAGTAATATATTAGAACCAGTGCATTAATATAAAACTGTGATTGGTCTTGCAGCTGGAATGTCACAGGGCCATGCTGTTGTGTGTTATACAGTTCAGATCGCATGCAATATCGTCCAAAATCTTAGGCACCCTATAGTGTTTTTTTTTTTGGTACAGATTTCTGCTTTATTGAGTCAGTACTAAAACATTCTCCAGATTTCTAAACATTTACATTCGTAGCATTTGGCTGACGCCCTTATCCAGAGCAACTAATATTTATCTAATTTATACATTAAGCTGTTGAGGGTTAGGGGGCTTTGTCCAGCAGGGGCAGCTTGGTATTCCTGGGATTTGATCTCACAACCCGCTGATCTCATTTCTAGTAGTTCTCTAGGTGATGAATCAGTGTATGGTGTTTATTATTTATCAGTATACATACTCACTACACATTGTGACATGACTCAATTTCCAGCGATATTCTAATTTCCTTATCACTCAGTCTAGTAACTTTAGCTAAAGTAAAAAAAAAAAAAAAAAGGAAGATTTAGTTTGAATTTTTTTTTTAGGTCCTCTTTACAGCATTTCTTTGCATTTGCCAGACTTTTGTACAGTACTGAATTGTGCATTGTTAGTGATGAACATCTATGTAGTTTGGTTCTAATATTGCTTTCCTTATTGAATGATGTTATATTACAAGCGTGAAGTTTCTTAAAAATGAGTCACCACGGCAGATATATATATATATATATATATATATATATATTTTAAACAGCTGTTAAATCCAGCCATCTTCCAGGCTGTCGAAATTATTCTGTCTTTATACAGTTTGCAATTAATTACATATTTTTTCTTCACGGTTTGTTACCTTAAAATAACAGCCAGTTGGATGTTTACATTAGCAGAACGACTAGCACACCGCAAACGGTTACGTTTCTATTTCAGAACTTATTTAATGTGCTCTACTTTTCAAAAATCACCACAGAAAGTGAGGCAGAAGAATCAAGAGATGAAGGTGCTGATGGACCAGATGAGGAACCTCCTATGGGACATCAACGCCATGCTAACGATGCGCAAATGACCAGAAATTGACCTTTCCATATCTCTTTTTTTTTTTTTTTTTTTTTTTTTTAAATGAAAACAAACTTGTCAGCCTCCTTCCATCCAGTCTCTTCTAGTCAGGACAGCAAATGGCTCAGGATCACTGGTATCATTACTGCTGCATTGTATTTAGTCTTGATTAATGAGATTCAAATGGAGAACTTCCTAAATTTACCATCTCTCCTGTGTGATTTGTACTTCCTGCTGTAAAGTACTGAACAGAGATGCTCTCAGATTAGCAGGGATCTAGGAACATGACTTTCATGCCAAGTAGTAAGGAGTGATCCCAGGTAATATCGAGAGGGACAGATGGGAGACCAGCCTGAGCTACAGGTTTATTGTGTGGCACTGACATGGAATCCCTGACCCTTCTGAGCAGGAGACTGCGTGATCTCACATTTTTCATCCTGGCAGCTATTTTATCAGGTGGAAAATGGAGCATCAGTGTATGTGTACATTTTCCTCTGGATGTGTGCCACAGTAATAATGTTCGTAAGCTAAATCTTTTGTACAGTCAACGATTTTCATGTCATTTTGTATATAAAATAAAAACTAAAAGAATTTCTCACTCCTTTCTTATGTTCAGAACACTTTGCATTTCAGAAATGTTTTATTGGTCATGTACGTACAGCTTCATGTATTGAGTCAAGTTACTTAGTGACTGACTCCCCAACCACACAGTAATGTGTTAGTCCATGGTACTATTAGCTGCTAACGTCAAACCATAAGTGAAACGGCAGCCAGTGCAATCTGATAGCATAGAGGCTGTTTATTTTTTTATTTTTTTATTTTATTTTATTTAACTGAGCTTTCTGTCGAGATCCAGTCAAAAATTCCAGGCAGAATTCAGTAGGTTGGATGCGGTCCCTCTTAGTCTAACACCACAAAGGCTCAAGGTTAACTCGTGCAGAGTTTATTCATATTTGAACGAGGCTGAGGTGACTTTGAAAGTCAGTGTCTGCGCTCTCTGTGTGGCTTAAGCACGCTCAAGGTCCTTGTATTTCTTGCGCAAGACAGACACATGGTCCTTGAAAAGAACAGGGTCCAGACGGAGCTGCGAGTGCACCAGGGGCATATAGCCGAACCAGCTAGCAAAGGTGTTTATACACTCTTGTCTCTGGGTAAAGTGCTCAGGGTTTGCCCAGGGGGCCATGTTGGTGCTCTGATGAAACAAAAAAAAAAAAAGGAGTTTATGACAAGTTAACCTGTAACTAAAATGCTTCACCATTCTTCAGTATAGTTTTTTTTTTTAATGTATAATGTGTTAACTTTGCTCTGAGGTATGAGACTGATGACTTACCTGTGGACTAGGCATCTCTTTATACTGTTTCCTCTGAGCCACTTTAATGGGTGGCAGGTGAGTCACAGATGACACTAAGAAGTTCATCAGGATGTCTTCACAGTTTGAGCTGCGGTCCACTAACGCCCGTAATGAAGGTGGCAGATAATGAGAGAACAGGTAATGATAATACCTATCAGAGGAAAAAGGGGACATTTTTAATGTCATTATAGTAGTTTAAGTTTATTAAGTAGTTTATTCAGTAGTTTAAATCTTCCCACAGCAGTTCAGTCTTTTGTTGCTTTAAACATATTTCACAGTTTTAAAGATCATGTTGTTTGGATGGTACATGAGCTGTGATCAGTACCTGTGATAGAAAGCTGCTCCAGTCAGCACAATTGAGTATTCATTAGTCCATTTGGAGGTGTAGCCCCAAATTTTCTTCACTGGATCCCAGAAATGACTTCTGGGTGGATATCCAACTATTCTCTCTGGGAAACTCCGCCACACGTGGAAGGCAAAGTTGACCTGAAAGACGTTTTGTTTACACTCATCATCTACTTTATTATGAATACATAATCAATTATCTAATCAGCCAATCATGTGGCAGCAGCGCAGTGCAAAAGCTTGCGCAGATACACGACAAGAACTTGTTCAAAATGTGATCTCTGTAAATGTTAACCAACAGCAATAGGTTCCACTCCTGTATGCCAAGAATGAGAATCTGAAATGATCATAGGCATCAACTGGAAGACCGGAAAAAGACCAATTGATTATTTTCAACTGCCTAGGTTTGGGTGAGCCCGGACCCGATATAGCTCATCCACCTAAAGGTCCAAAGTTTTGAGCATGCTGAGAGGCTTTTCTGCTCACCATGGTTATAAAGAGTGATTATATGAATTACACACCATATTCTTCTGACTTCTCTTATAAACAAGGTGTTTCCGTTACCAGATCTTTCACTGACTCAATATTGTTTTGTTTTTGGCAGCATTAAATTCTAGAGATTGTTGTGTGTGAAAATCCCAGTAGATCAGCAGTCTCTGACATACTCAAACCAGGCCATCTGCTACCAACAATCATGCTGTGATCAAATTTACAAAGATTATACACTTTTTCTTTATTCTGATGTCTGATGTAAATGTTCCCCGAATCCACTGACCGGTAGCCAGGCTTTTAACCAACATGTTCAATAATTACAATTGTTAAAAAAAAACAGTTGTTTGTGTTTAGGCATTAGTTTTAGGAAGAATATGATTGTGTATTGTTGTGATGCTGATGATCATACCACATTTTATGAATAAGCAGTGTAGAAAATTCAGGTAATTCCAACGAGTTCACAGATTTATTCTTATAAATTTAAACTGAAACACTCGAGAATAGAATAGATTTCTTGGTTTTAGTTTAATCATGGAAAGGAAGATCTAACCTCACTAGTCAGTAGCACTGAGTCTTCATCAAGGCTGAGCACCGCTTCAGTCTCAATCGCGACATGCGGTAGGAACCGGCTGCTTGTCTGTAAAAAACCCAGAGTAAATCATGGCGTGAGCCTCGGAAAATGGGGGTTTGTTCTTTGCATATGGCCACAGCGTGATTGTACCCTCATGTGGAGACACTCACTTTCCTTTTGCCATCTGTGACAACAAGGGGCACTGGCATGGGCGGCCACTTGCTCCGGTGAGGGGGTGGCTTCTCACTGTTCCACAAGATGATGATCTGTAAAGAGACAGAGTGGGGTCGTATACAGCATCAACCACTCAACATACATTTTCTCTGTTTTCTGGAAACAGTTGGTGTACCTGTGAGCAGTATTTTGACTTGGATACCACCTGCAGGAGCTTCATAATTGGCTGGGACTGGGAAACCAGCGGAGATGTGGCATGGATGACAGCAGTAAATTCCTGGCCAGGCATGACTCCTGCATTAATGAAAGGCATAGAGGAATGATACTGCTACAGAAAATTGAGGCTTTGGTCAGGGTTACTGGTATGAATGTTTAATTATATTTGCTGATGTTCTGGTTTGATTAAATGATTTTGGGGCAGTTCTGTGCTCTTAATCACACTGCTCCATTCAAATGTTATCCTGCAAGTCATTTATTGTGAAAGAAATCTATGGATTAACAGGATGTATGTTATGAAAGGAACATGTGACACAACTTTAAGCTTACCAAGGTTCAGATAGTAGAAAGGGTAATGGGCCAGGTGGATTGAGTATTCAGGCAGCACCAGAAGACCCCCAGGCAGAGAATTCCACATGAACTTATTCCTTGAGATGTGGCCATTTACTCTGTCCTTAATGATCTGACAGACAACAGCAAATCAGTTACTGAGATTCAACTCCCGAAGCTGTATTTATTTCCCAGCAGTTATTTCCCCACAGCTAGTATATCTGTTTTTTCCATATCTTTCCAAATTGTCAAGTCATTTGTTTCTAAATTTATCCAGCAGAGGGCAATGCTGGCCTCATACCATTTATGCAAAACCAACATTGTGTTTGGCAATTAACCTGAAGGGACACCACTAAGTGGGTGCTAATGATGCGGAGCATCTTCATCCTTGTTTTAATTTCCCCTGGCAGTCCTTGCCAGATCAACTCTGCCTAAAACCTACATGCAAAACACCTTATGCTCACCTCTAAAGTGGTGAGAACTATCTTGTCCACTGAGGAGAAGTAGGCCTCCCAAAGCATCTGGGTACGTTGTCTCAGAGCCAGCACCCGGTCAGTGCCCACTGCCCGCACTGTAGATGGCACCTTATGGAAAAGAGATGGGAGTTTATTTAGGGAACATGCTAAGTTAAAGGTCATGCACTTATCCTGTATCTAGACCACTTTCCTAGTCCTCCAGTTACATGCTTTTAAGTGGCTTCAAAGTTTACTGCTCTCAATGGTTGTTAGCATGCTGTTTACCTGAAGCAGCAACCTCTCATCTCCCTCGATAACTGCCTGGTTCCACTGGATGACATCAGAGAAGGGCAACTCCCAACCGTTGCTGAGCAACACTGGGATACAGGCCGCCTGGGGACAGGGAGACAGGAAAGGAGAATTCATTGATGATAACCAAAATTCAAAGTGTTTGCTAAAGAAAACAGGTTCAGAAATATAGTGCTCATTCATTTCTTTTTAAAATATCTATATTTTAATTCATTTATATTAGGTACGAAACTGTTAGAACAGTTTAAGAAGAAGGCCTTTTTGGTCCCAAGGGACCAAAGTATGCCTCAGTCCTATTATTAATTCTCCCCAAGTGAAATCGCACTAAGGATGCCTGACATTGAGAATCCTGGGCTGCTAATTAAACAGTATCCTTCCTTTGATCAATAGTAGGTGGGAGTCTCGGTTTATTAAGTTCAGTCTGATATTCTTCTTCTCTCTTGTTTACTGAAGTTGCTGTACTTTCTGCTGTACTCTCCAAAATTTGTATTCCAGTTTGCTTTTTATCTCGCAGCATGTGTTTTGTTCTGGTGTTAATTGTTTTAATGAAATCACAGGAGAGCATAGTTTTAAGAACAGGCAGAGATCAAACACGCTCCCTCTGGTGCAGCGAAACCCAGCCTTTATCTTAAGAAAGCTTAAGACGATACTATTTTTGAACAAAAAAAAAAAAATTTGCTCCGGGTCTGGACCTTGCCTGTGTGTTCATAAAAAAAGAAGGTAGATGAGAGGTAGAGGAATAGCACTGCTCTTGAATGGCTCTCAGATGTGTATGCACATTTTTTAGGTTTGGATCTCCAAGTGATTGCATCAGAGATATTAAAGAGTCAGATGAGAGTCAGAAGTGTGGATTGTGTGTGTGTGTGTGTTTTGGGGGTGGTGGTGGTGGGTCAGAGGATGTTCTAGAACTTTCCGCTTACAAATCCACTGATAATTGCCAGTTCTTTAGTTCTTTATGTGGCTTTGGCTGGCACCAAAGAAAAGAGAAGCTCAAAGAGGAGTGAATGGAAAAGTGAGAGCAAAGGAGACAGTGAACTTGGACCAACAGAAAGAGAAAAAGTGGGATTGTGAGGAGGAGTTACTGTGAGGGTATGGCTGCCAAACACCGTTTTTGTAGATTTGTCCATTCAGCACTGCTCAGCAGAGCTGAGGGTACCCTGTGTGAGCTTCCGGCCCTTTCACACACAATGCCAGTAAGCCTAAAAATATATGTGCTGCAGTTTCCCACCCAATCCCTAATGCACTGTTTCACTAGTAAACCCCTAGACCATTCTGAGTGTTTGGGTTTTCTAGCCACAAGGTGTCTGTGTCATTTTATTTTATTTTTTGTGCTGTGCAGCTGCTGAAACATCTGAAAACTATTGACACCAGCTCAGATCAGTTAAATAAATAAAATAAACCTGGATAACACCACCGTACCTGCAAGGACTCAAGAAAACGAAAGGATCCCAAGCGTCGCCCACGAGGAACCAGGCAGAAGGTGGAGTTGTGGAGCAGCTCCTGATAGTCAAACCTGTGTAAAAGACAAGCATGAGCACAAGCAGAATCATTCTCCACACTGCAGAAAGAGAGCTTTGTAGTTCATTAGAGCTGCACTGACTCTGCTCAAACCACAACCTCACCGAGAGGCGTTTTGATCTGGCCTCCGTCCCTGCCTCAAGCTGTTGTCCCTGGCAACCTTTTAGCATTTGTAAGAGTACGCTAAAGGAACCGAATCCAGTTCCTTTGTGCAATTGCCACCGTTAAGTGATTAGTGGGAGAGAAATGGGGAGAGAAGTCAATGTTGACCCAGATTGAGCTAATAAGCGTGGATGACAAGGATTGAGCAACAAATCGGGTCTGTTAATATATGAAATTCTTCCCATATATAGTACCTATCAATAGAATATCTGCATGAATGTTGTCTCAATTGCAGAAAAAAATATTTGAAATGGACCACCAACATCCAAGCACTCAGGACAAGGAGGTGTCTTTACTTGCTTATCAATCATGTTGCCTATAAACCAGAAATCTCCTACATTCTATCCTAGGCATGTGTTTTATGGGCCTGGCTTTGGAGGGAACACAGAAGGGATGGCCTGGGCTTGAAATTCTAGTTTCAAAACTGCTTCCTTCAGCAAACGTCCACTAAAATGGCTGACTTTACAACTGAACATCTAAAGAAACAACGGCACCCAAAAGGGCAACAACAAAAGGAGAATCATAAAGATATCTTCATTCAAGTGATGGACTGCTTTTAGATGTGAAACATAGGCAAGAAATCTATTCGCTGTAATTGAGAAGTGGGATTAATATTCTCAGCAGGATTCTAGGAGAACTGTGTGTGCTCGACTACAAGTGCAACAATTAGCCCATCTTCCACAACACCCATTTAGCTGCCTGGAGAACAGTGACCTTCTCACTGTCATAGAAAAGACACCACCTGACCAGGAGTGCTAGCTCTGTATGTATTAGCATACACAAATCTGCTTTTCACTTCGCAGGCTTGGACTGTAAGAACCCTTATTTTGCTTTCACACCAGGTTGACCCTGTGTGGGCAGTGGGCTTTGCTCTTGAAAGAACCCAGTGTTCCTCTGCAGGCCGGCAGGGTACCGCGACCATGGCTCGCCTCCAGCGCCACTCCAGCATGAGTGCAAACACTCTGCCATGAAAGCACCTCTATCTCTGTTCACTTGCATACATGTTTATTTACCGCTGCAGCAGGAGAGCAAACAACCACGCCATCCATCTCGGCCCCCCTTCTGGCTCCCTGTCAAAGCCCGGCAAGTGTCCAAAGCCAAAGCACCAGGTTGACTCAACATGTGTCTGAATTTAAGTGCATAATACAATTTATTTAGTCTCTACTAATGCGGTTTATATTGATATAAAACTGGAATTATACACTAAACACATTTTAATGGTTTAGAGTCACCGAGTTGTCAAGTGAGCCGGACAAAATAAATCACATTTATAAAAAGAACAGCAGTTATTAATATGATAAAAACAACAATGAAGGGGTGACCAACATACCAAAATTACTAACAAATGAAAAAAGTAAAAAATAATTGCACAAGTATTCACTTCCTTGCTTTTGAAAGCCCTATAATAGTTATTTTGGACAGAGCCATGCAGCGACAAATTAGTTAGGCAAAGGACCACCATTTATATCAAACCTGAATCTTCACAATTTGACAGATTCAAACTGATGTTCTTATAATTTTCCTACCTGTCTAGAAGTTGAGCAATTGTGGGGAAGTGAGATTTACCTCCACAGATTTATTACTGTCAAAATTAGGAACTGTAACAAGTGTTAATAAAAGGTCCAAAGGGGCAAGAATAATGTTATCCCATGCTCAAGGGATGAGCAAAGTGACAACATGACAGTTAATGACAGGTTTGCTGGGATGGATAAAAGTACAAAATAATATAAAATACTATCTATATCTTACTTTAGGGCACATGAATGGAATGAATTATAAAAAGGCAAGGAATATGCATAATGCGTGAACCAAAAAACTAAAAAATGTCTCACTTTTTCAGTGCCTGAATTTATGGGGCTAATTTAAGGATTTTAAATATGTGTAGTTGGGCTGGAAATTTTGCTAAACCTGGCAACCATTGTTAATTAAATTACCTCAAAAACTGTAGGACAAATGTATGTCTAAAATTGCTCAAAACAAGCCACTAGACTGATTGCTGGATGGCTTTGATGTGACCCTCATCTGCTTTTCACACCACTCAAAAAATACACTTGATACTAGCCAATAGAATACATCAAGTGTATTCATCTCATGAATAGAATCTATTTGAGGTGACATTATTGATAATGTTATCCTGTCCCACTAAAATATATAGTCGCTGATGATCGCTAGCACTGATTTCATCAGTGGCTGTGTTTAGAGCCCTAAGTGAAATAACAGACATTTAGCTCTTTCAATTAAATTAGGGTCTACAATACCTTTTTAATTTGGAACAGATATTCTAACTATGTTTGATAGGCTACCATTAGAGTTTTTACTGGGAGGATCCTGGCCCGCCAGCCATATGTTGTTTTAAAGGCTTGAACATTTTCATTCATTCTTCTGGTTGGAATGAAGAGCTTTATTAGCATTGTAATGTGGTGACTGTGGAGAACTGATGCCATTAGATTAGCACCGTGTAAGTGTGAAAATCCCACGTGGACGTGCACACCGTTTTTTTTTTTTTTTTTGAGTGAATAACCTCATCCTTGCCATGTAATGGATCGCTGTTAATCTGTGCTTTGTTTCATTTAGAGCCTATGGGGATGGAAAGGAGAATTCATGCGAGCTGTAGTTCAGTACCAGTTAAGAGAAGAAACCTGTTTTTACCACCACCACAACTATGTGGGTGTTAGTGAGATCTTTTCTTAGCTTTTATGCACCGCACGTTACACTTGGCTTATTCTGGGGGTCTGAACTGAACGGGTATGTTTGAATGCAAATTAGCTCCGGCCCACTTTTCCCTTCCTCCCTCTCTTTTGCTCTCACTGTGTGTTCTTTCACTGTGTTTTTTAATGAAGCCATTTACACAGAAGTGATGGAACAAATAAATGATTTAATTGTCCCTTTTGTTTTCTACTAGCTATTAAACAGGCTTCTTGCACTTCCATTTGCAGAGGTTGAGTCGTGAAGTGAGCCAGCTTTTCTTTCCAGGGGGTAAATGCATGTGTCTATAGCACACTACTGCTGTTACGGGACACAAGGGGACTTGGAGCGTGTCTCCGGTCTGTAATGTTGGGGCATGACCCACTGCTGCACTGCATACTGAGCAGTTCAGCAGCAGTGTGTTTATGATTTGTGCGTGTGTTTGTTTAGGTCAGAGTCTAAGCGGTTGCATATGTAAAAAGTCCGGAGTATGATTTTACAATGAATCATTTTAATTATGATCATGTTTCGCTTTCCAAATTAAATATATAATCTACTGCAATTATCTAGACAGATAAATTCAGACAAATGGACAACAAAAGCATTAAATAGTGCTCTCAGTGACTTTCAAATCTGAATGCTTTTGTAATATTTGGTGAAGTTCTTACATTTCTGGCAGCTGTCAATAAAATATTAGCTCAGAGGAGAAACTCTGGTCTCTGTGGGTGCACCAGGCTTAAAATAGGAGAAAAAAAAAAACTGACTGATGTGGATAATAAACTTTCAACCAATCAGGACAAAAGAAGGTCAGTCATATTAACTGTCAATTCTGAAAGCTCTCCCTGTTGCACTAGACCTTTATATCCCAAGCTCAGCGCTCTGTCTGTTTAGTTCCTTACTGTGACAGCATATAGTCAGGTCCATAAATATTTGGACAAAGACAAATTTCTTCTTATTTCAGCTGTCGTCCATAGTGTACTAGAGTTGAAAAGACATAACGAATATGAATATTTTGTTATAAATTAAATAGAAATGTCATTTTAAATTTTTATTACATTTTAATGAGTACATGAAGTCCCATAGACACCACAAGATTCTGGACTTCTTCCCTGGTGTTGCTCTTTTGGGGTTTTACTGCAGCTGTCTTCAATTCTCCTGCTTGTTTTTGTGGTGTTTTACTTTCATTTTTGCCTTCAGCAAGCGAAATGCAGCTCTGTTGGATTCAGGTCAGGTGATTGACTTGGCCTTCGCGGAACATTCCACTCCTTTTCCTTTAAAAAAAGTCTTGGCTCGCTTTCGAAGTCTGCTTCGGGTCATTGTCCATCCGAAATGTGAAGTGCTGTCCCATGAGTTTTGAAGCAGATGATATAGACACTTCATTCAGAATTCATCCTCCTGCTGCTTGTGTGTCAGAAGTCACTGTAAATCATCAATAATTACATGGGAACCGGGTTCCACTAGCAGTCATACACACTAATGCCAGATGAGATTTGGTGACAAATAATGAGCAATTCCCTTCCTTTTCTTATGCTCTTCTCTTCCTGTTATTAAGGTACAAGTTGATGCTTGTTGCCTCTGTTCATCTGTTCCAGATCTGTAGGCTGTTTTAGTTTTGTCCCTGATTTGCATGTTGTGGTAAACCCACTGTGTTTACTCCGGTGAAGTCTTCTCTTGATTCTCTTTGACACAGATACGGTCACCTCCACGAGGGTGTCCTTTATTCAGCAGATTATTGTGAAGGGGCTTTTTTATTTATTTATTTTTTTACCGGGGAACGAATTCCTCTGTCATCTTCAGGCCTTTTGGTGTTGCTGAGCTCACCGGTGTGATCTTTCTTTTCTTCATAAGAATATAGCAAATAGTTGATTCAGCCACGCCTAATATTTTTGCTGTTTCTATGCTGGGATTGTTTTGATATTTCAGCCTCATGATACTTGTAGTGGCAGCTCTTTGGACTGAATGGAGAGTTAACAGTGACAGATTTCAAATGCCACGATTGAAATCAACTCTAGACATTTTATCTAGTTATTAAAAGTGAAATAATGAGGGAATAACACAGACCTGGTCATGAAACAGCTGAGCATGAACCTTTATTAAACTGTTCACCAGATTTGGATGTCCTTTTTTAATATACTACAGTATATTTGTTGTTTTATGGTTTATAGTGAACATTTATATTATTAATGGACCCTTTTATATGATAAATACTGATTTAATATGATTACGGTTATAACATATAATACAATAATATAGCTTTATAAAAAGTGGCAGACACCTAAATAAGTTGTGAATGTTTGGACTATTCGAGGAGCAAGTGAAGCCATGCCAGTAGTAGAGTGAGTTACTTAAGTATTTACTTATGTAATAATAATGAATGAATTAATAATTAAATAACATTGCATACTATATGGTCTATATGGTGGTCATAATCTACAAGAGAGTAGGTTCATCCTTCAAAATCTGTGCTTTTGCTCTCGATGGTAATGTACACCTCTAAGAAGTAGATGGCAGTAATATGGTCTGTTTGTGTGTCCTGGCAGACACAGACGTGTTTACTCCAGCGAAGCACAAAGATGCCTAACAGTCTTCTTTCCAACTGCTTGCGTCTCCTTGGGGGAGAGCTTGTCAACATTTAAAAAGGAATATGCAGGAAATCCTTTCTGGAACTAAACGAGCAGTTTTCGTTGCCAGTAACAGATGAACTGCTCCAGTCTGTTCCCCCTTGACTTCCCCTTGCTTTCTCTCCTGTTCTGTCTGGCTTGGCTTTTCTGTTTCCCAATAAAACCCTGCATTATTTAGGTCTAAATAAATTATAGCTTCTCTCTGTATCACTGAGAGGTCTGAGGAGTGTTCTCTGGAGGCAGCTGCTAGTCTCTCTTTGTAGCATCACTGCCCAGCATTTTCTGACTGCTCAGCTGTTGTCAGCGCCTGGAGTGCTGCCATGTCGAAGTGTGAGAGAGAGAGAGAGAGAGAGAGAGAGAGAGAGAGAGAGCGCGAGAGAGAGAGCGTGTATGTTTGCAGCCAAGTGAGGAGTACCTGTTTGGGAATGCAGGGGTGGAAGAAAGCGCATATGAGAACGGGGTTAAATCCTAATCAGGCACAATGTGTGTAGGTGATGGAAGCTGGAACTGGAAAAATTGTTCCCAGTTAAGACTCCGCTTGTACGTATGATATAATGGCTGTTATCCAGTTAATATAGTGCACTGCTGTGTGTGTGAAAGAAATCTTATGGGGAGAATTTTCTCAGCAGTGTTTTGTAATGAATCTCCTGAATGCAGCAGCCTGCCAACCACTCTGCCTCTCTATGATTTCATTATCATTGATGCTCCTGCCAGACAGACTCCAGCAGCTATCTCGCACACACAGCTGGGCCGGGCCCATCTCTAATGACGGACAGCCACCAGTTGTCCACTGATCCTTCTTTCATCCGTATCGGAAGCGCAAAGGTCATCAGTCAATCCCTCATACGTTGTTTGGTGCTTGTGAGGGATCATGTCAGGTTTTATTTATTTATTTGTTTTTTAAATGGGCAGACTGGTGAATCATGGAGCTCAGGAACATGACAGTATAAGACTTTAGAGTTAAAAATATTCTGTGCTTAAAGCTACACTTCAAAAGCCCCTGAGTGTGTGAAGAAGTCAGAGATTTTGATGTGCGGTCACTCTGTTTAAAAATGTTACACGTGAACATGCTAACCATCTAGAACCTCATCAATCATGTAGTAATATTTAAAGGACTCTTTCATAAATCATATATTATTTTATTTTTCCATATTTATTTCAGTGACTAGACTTCCTTTTCTTCCTTGCTACAAAAACAAGCCTGAAATAAAGATTACTGCAGAGTTCAAAGCTTTAAACTTTAAAAAATATGTTCACTTCCAAGCTGGCAAGGGCACGGGCTTAACAAAGCATGTCCTCTGGGCGCCCTCATAAGAGTCTTTATGCCATTAAAATTGATCTGGAAGGAATGCAGGAGTTGGGGAGAGGTCATGATGGTAAACAAGATTTATTTCGCCGTTGAGGGCGTCCCTGAAAATATTCGCTAAGCAGATATTATATATGAATGGCATCTTAAGGCATGAATCCCATGAATCAGCTGGGAGTTTTGCAGGTTTTTAAACAGTTGAGGTTTAAGTTGTTGAGGTTTTTGCTTGCCAGTGTTCATACGCTTCATTAAGCTGCGCTGTAAGACTCTTGTGGAGACTCACTGCTGTGGAAAATTTGTGTGGAAGCTTCCAAGGGAGTATCTGGAGTGGCTGATAGCATGGAATTACAGTGGCAAAAATATTTAGTGCACTAATAGTAATATAGTAGGACTTGAAATAGGATAGGGTAGATGAAAGAACAATTCTTTTTCTTCCTCTTTTTCGAATGATTTATTATTATTATTATTATTATTATTATTATTTTTAACCTAGTGTAATTACTGTTCATATTGTTATCTGCACAATAAGCTACTGCACATATTCACCACCCATGGCTTTTATATAATAATAATAATAATAATAATAATAATAATAATAATAATAATAATAATAATAAATGTGGAAATTAGCTGCACCAATGCAACTTCTGTTGGGAGGTTTTTTTGGCAGGCAACATGACTGACAGGCAAGTGGAGACCTTTTTTCCTTACTGGCTGGACGCTGGTCATTTTGATTTTCCTCCAGTTTACAGCACAGGCAGCCAAAGAGACTGGATTTTCTGTGCGGATCTTTTATTGATATTTCATGGCAGAATGTGAGGAGATCTTGCCAAATATTGAAAATAAGTGTGCTAACTTCAAAACCACTGACCACAAGAAGACAGGACAGAAGAAGGAAATGCTGATCATTTGATCTGATCATTTCTTCCCAACTGCCTGGAGATTTGTCAGTGTTTTTTTTTTTTTTTTTTTTTTGAAAACATCTCATTAACTGTTTTTAAACCCCACATGTCACATATGCCCTAGTTTCAAGCTCTTGTTACATAAAGTATGGGGTGTGTCAGTTCTTTCCAGAAATATTCCACTAATATTTATGCTGAAATGGAAGACTAGGCACAGTGTCTCTAAATTCTCTTTGTTGTTTATGAAGCAGAGCTCAACACTGAGTTCAGGTCAGTGCTCAGGTCAGCCTGTGTTGAGTGACACGGAGGGTAAAGCAGCAGGCCAGTTACACTCTGTGCAATATGTAACAATTCTGATGCCCATCTCACCCTGAACTCACTGAGAGGATAAACGTGAGAAGTAGAGAAAGAGAGAGGGATGTGGGAATGACATAGAGGAAGTGAGAAAGAAAGGCACAGCACAAGAAGCTCTATAGTGAACTGTAAATAGATTTCATCTGTGACACAAATGCAATCGCTTGCTCTCTCTATCTCTTTCTCGCTGTCCTTCTTCTCTTCTTCTGTGTAATCTTCACTCCAACAGCTGCAAAGTTAGAATGCTGCTGGTGTGATGAAAGCGTGTGTGTGTGTGTGTGGGCTGTGCACACACACAGATGTTTTAATCTGATTGCATGTTTGAATTTCTTTCTGTTTTTTTTTTTATAATCTCCCTCACATGTGAGTTACAGCAGGGACTGTTGCATTATAAGCATTTCCTGTTTTCTTCTACCTGTCTATATGTTCCCATCTTAAGCGAGGCACACACACGCACGCACACACACAGACACACACACTGTCTCCTTCAGCGCCTTGTGGTTTATGAGTCACTTGATGGTGCTGTGTCACCCTGAGAAGTCCCATTTGTTTTCAGTGCAAGAACAAACCTTTATTATCCCTATACCACTCCATGCCTTTATACCATCAGCCTGTATACATTTTTGCGCGTGTGTGTGTGTGTGTGTGTGTGTGTGTGTTTTTCAGCATTTCAGAAAACCACACGGCTAAATTCGGCTCTATTTGTCCTGGCTTCTAAAATGATGCCTCCCACTATGTACTCATATACTGCCTGCATACTCCCTGTCATTAAATGTACACATGTGTGTGTGTGTGTGTGTGTGCTTACTAATCCATCCACTGAAATGTGTGCATTTCCTAGTTCTACTCCATCTATTTTATTCTCTTTCTTTCGCTGTTAATTACAGAAGGATGGGGATAAAAGGCCTGAGCTCTCTAATCTGGACTGATCCTTTTACACAGTTACTTAGTCCTGTATCTCTCTCACACACACACTCACACAGAAGAAAAGAAGAAATTACTGACCCATGCACTCGCCCACACACAATGTACGGCATGACATCATACACTCGGAAGGATGTTTGCTTACTGTACTGAACATTTTACCAAACTTTGTATATGACTGTATTAAAGTCGTGCTATGATGTAATTAAAGAGTGTACACTATAGGTACACTATGTACCGTGTCATAGTGCTTGTCAAGAATACGCCAGCCTTCATCATTATGTGGTAAATTTAGCAACAGATCACAGCAGGCACAAAAAGCACTATGGGAGGGGTGGGTGTGTGTGTGTGTGTGTGTGTGTGTGTGTGTGTGTGTGTATGTATGTGTGTGTTACTGAGTTGATGTGGCGACGTCGCTGTTGTAATGGAGTCACAACACTTTGGCATCCAAATGCATACCCCAGCTTTCAAATCCCTCAGCCTTTATCCTGGGAGATAGACCAGAGTGCAGTTAAAATTCTTGATTCTGATTGGTCAGAAGATGGAGATAAATTTTATATAACAGTAGCAGCAGCTGCAAGGCAAGTCACGGGTTTGTATTAATGTGCTCTTGTAAATGCTTCATGTCAGGGGATTAAATGTGTGTAAAATATATATAAAGTGAAGTTATTTATGAAGAGTCATTTATTTTTATTTTATGTGTGTAGAGGTTTTGACACAAATCAGATTTACAGATCATCGGATATTAAACTCCCTGAGATGACACAGGATAGTGTGACTTTGTTAACAGGGATCTGAATATGAGCATTGTTATAGCTTTAACCGCTCACTGTTGGAAAGTGGAGTGCACTTTGTTCTTAGCAGTTTTTATGATATCCATGTGAGGACGTCCTTAGCAGCAGCCAGTGATTTTCGGGTGACAAAAGCTCCAAGGATGACACAGGAAAGAGTTTCTTAGTTAACCTGACACGACGACTTGTTCCACAGACAATGCATTATGTTAAATTTAACTATAAAAAGCAAAGGAAGACATGCTGTATTTTAATAAATGAAATCTTAAATCTATCATCGGCAAAATGCCGTGTTAGTAGGTATTCATCGTGATGTCACATCACCTCGTCACGGATTTTCCCGTAACAGCACATTACTAGTCATGGTATGTAACAAAATCTATTAAGGACACAATTTTTGTGTTTAATTTTTGTGTTTAAGATTATAACAATATTATATTGCTGTTGTGTTTGGGTTTAAGATATTTTAAAGATGTTTTCATTCAACTGCTATTTTTGTATAGGAATGAACTGGAATTAAATAAATCTACCTTGCTTTGATCCAGAACAGAGGAGCTCTTGTTAATAATCCCACAAACCCACAAGTGAACCTGGTTTCTCACAACTTGTGTTTTAGATGTACACAGTTAATATTATTCTGTTATCCACAAAATACATACAACTGACATTAATGCTTTTATCTGTAGCCACTTAACAGTAAGAAACACACCTGCTGGCTGCAGTTAGTAAATGTGGTCAGAAAGGTGACGTTTTTATACCTTGAGCATCATACGATAGACCGAATCAACACAGAAGTCATGGCTGTTATTTGCTTTGAGTACGCTGACATGCAGGCCTCAGTAGTTTCTGAAGGTTTTGTTTGGCTTCAGTATGGAAACAGTGACGTCCTGATAGTGTGGTCTGTTATACAACACTTTAGGTTTGTACATACAGGAAAGTGCCAAAGACTGACACACATAGAAAGGGAAATTTTGTAAAGCAAAGATGCCTTCATAAATAATCTTTAAAAAAGTACTATAAGGCGCAATAAACAATAATAAACTAAAGAGAGTTAATACAAGCCATAATAACCCTTTGCTATGGACATCAGACATCAGCTATATTTTGTAATATAATATTTTTATAATGTAATATATTATTCAGGAGGGGGGGCACGGTGGCTTGGTGGTTAGCACGTTCGCCTCACACCTCCAGGGTTGGGGGTTCGATTTCCGCCTCCGCCGTGTGTGTGGAGTTTGCATGTTCTCCCCGTGCCTCGGGGGTTTCCTCCGGGTACTCCGGTTTCCTCCCCAGGCCCAAAGACATGCATTGTAGGTTGATGTAGGTCCAAAGACATGCATTGTAGGTTGTCCGTAGTATGTGATTGTGTGAGTGAATGAGAGTGTGTGTGTGTGCCCTGCGATGGGTTGGCACTCTGTCCAGGGTGTATCCTGCCTTGATGCCCAATGACGCCTGAGATAGGCACAGGCTCCCCGTGACCCGAGAGTAGATCGGATAAGTGGTAGACAACGAATGAATGAATGAATGAATGAATGAATATATTATTCAAAGATTTTTCCTAATGTGATTTTTTTGTTTGAAAAGCTTATTATTGCTCACTAAATAATGCAGAAATCACAAAATATACATCTAAAACAAAATGCATATTAAAAATTTACAGTGATTATGATTTTCACACAGTGCTGTAAACTTTTAAAAAATGATTATTTAGACTATTTATAACAAGGTAGCTAACTCAACTATTCCCTTGCAGTAATGTTAATTGATCCATTAACTCTACTAACTACAAATAAACACTAGACGTTCAATTTTAATCCCACTACAAGCATGACGGAGTCTGTAATGAATTATGTGTATAATGGAAGGAATTAATGCAAGGACAGCTTCACAAACGTGGAAAATATCAATAGTGATGTTTGTGCATTGAGTGTACATTCTGTATATCATCCTGGTTACAACCATGGACAAGATGAATCTAAAAACTATTCAATACTGTACTGACCAAATTTATTTTTTTTATTGCTGTCACAAATCGGCTGACTATGTCCAAGAATGCTCATAAGAGTCAATATCCATAAAAAACTGCAAGAAAACAAAACCAATTTCTTGTAAGTGATGTTATCCAGCAAGATATTTCTACCACTAAAATATTGATGTGTAATCTGGATGACATTATGAAAATGTCACTACGCTGCACTGCTAGCGTGCTCGGTTATTAAAAGAAAGGAGACGAGCTGAGTTGATTGTGTATCTCAGTAAGACGGGTAGCCCATCCTTTTTATTGCGGCAGTGGTAGCTCAAGTTGTTGAGGCTCTGGGTTGTTGATCAGATGGTTAGGGTTCAAGCCTCAGCACTGCCAAGCTACCACTGTTGGGCAATTAAGCAAGGCCCTCTCTGCTCAAGGGGTGCTGTATCATAGCTGCCCCTGTGCTCTGACCCCAACTTCCTCAGCTGGGATATGTGAAGAAAAGTTCCACTGTGCTGTAATGTATGTGTGGCGATAATAAAGAATTGTTCTTCTTAAACCCCACCCCTTTTTCCAATTATGCTTCTTTTCACCTGGTGAATATCTATCCCACTAACACACACCAACATTGAATTGTTAAGCCTTATTTTGTGTGCATGCGTTATGATCAGTGAAACGGAGCTTATAGTGTTTTATAACCATGTGACAGGTGAAGAAACCCATAGTGACAACTAGACCACTTCTTGACGGCATTAATGCAGAGAAAGTGCCGCACCGTGTGCGAGTGCTGTGGGCTCAGGCAGGGATTTATGAGTGAGAAAACCTGAAATATGAAATGGAAGAGAACTAACTTTAACTTCAGTGCTAGTGCACATATATTCTGATGCAGTGGTGAAGGCTGGTTTCTAAACTTAGCTGCTGGAGCTGTGGGTCTAGGTACAGGGAAATCTATCACTGCTGGGCACATCTGAAGATAAAATAAAAAGAATAATGAAGGATAGGAGGACAGCTATGAGAAAGGCGAGATGGTTTGCTGGTGAAAGAAATGCTGATGAATTATTTATACCAAATTTACACATCACTGAGAGAATCTCCTCTCGACTCACTCTTCTTTATACACAAATACACAAATAAATTGAGGTCATGTGCCCAGATGTGTACGCTAAGGAGAGCAGCTTTTGTGATGAGAAGTGATATATCAGCTTGTTTATGCCAAAACGGTGTTGTTATATATGATATTATCTATCTATCTATCTACATTTTATATATATATATATATATATATATATATATATATATATATATATATATATATATATATATATATATATTGTGTTTGTGTGTGTGTGTGTGTGTTAATTTCTGAACCCCGTGTTATCGTTCATGTGTGTGTATAATTCCTCATGCTTGTCTACATGTTTGTCCATGTCTACATGAAGGTCCAGAATTAACAAATCATTCCCTCTGTCACGCCCCTGCACCAAGCGCTGTGTGTTTGATTAAAAAGCACTCCATATTGTAGCTATCTCCTCCAGCCATTACAAGAACTCGTGCCATGCTCGGCTCTCCTGAAATACCTCGCATAATTGAGCTTTTGTTTGCTTAGACACTGTCAGACAAATTCATTAATGCAGCTTAGTCACGGACAAACAGAAACAATGAAGTGTTTTGTATGTGAACAGCTGTGATAATAGTAGCAGGTCAACACCCCATGCACAAGCGCTCTTGAGTCCAGTTTCTGGCCTTTTCTTGAGCTTTTGGTCCTTTTATTGTTTCTTTTTTCTGGCGTTGGTGCTTTTTGGCAGCTGGTTGACTTAGTTCTCAGTCAGCACATTGTGCTTTGGCTCATTGGGACCAGTAAACCATTAAAAATACAAAGATGGATGAGGTGAACTGAGATAACATGGCTGAACCCAGAGCTGTGGCTCAGACTTGCTCATTGTGAGGGATGTGCTCCATTTAGACCCTCGATTCCCAACCGGGGGTGGAGGTGGGGGGTTCATGTTGACACTATAGGGGGTTTATGGTAATGGCATTGAAATGTCAATGGCATTTATCTAAAATTAGGAAAGAAAACTGTAATATTTTTTTCAATAATGCTGACTGTCTTTCACAATGTAAAAGGAAACATGTTTAAAAGTATCTCTCAAGACAAATATTTTAGGTTGAAGTGGCTGACACTGACAATTACAATTCAGACAATGTACAGTGGAACAAACACAACCAATTCAAGTTGTCATACACTTTACAAATCTCAGCCTGACTCACACATCTGTTTATGCAACTCTCTAGACCAGTTTCCAATGAAAAATAAACATTTGAACAATGTGACAACAATGAGCTTTCTGGAAGATGTTCATGAATTCACAGTATGCTAAACTTAAACATTATTTGTTTTACTTTTTGTGGTTAGTGGTGAGTAAACACAACCTTGAGGGTTATGTTTCTGATCACCTACTGGAAATGTCTGTGGTTGACCGATTGCAGTGTCACTGTCAAGGGCAGTGGAGCCTCAGTGATTAAAACTGGGTTACTGGTCAGAAGGTTGTTGATTCAAGCCACAGTACAGCCAAGCTGCCATTTTTGGGCCCTTGAGCAAGACCCTTAACCCTTTCTGTTATATCATGGCTCACTCTTTTGCTCTGATCCCAACTTCCTAACAAGTTGAGATATAACAAGAGAAGACTTTCCCTGTGCTATATATGTAACAAATAAAGGCTCCTAAAAAATGGCTTTCTCACTTAAAAGACTGGTTCTTGGCAACACTAAGTAATAAAAAACACTAGACACTCTAGAGAGTTCTGCAGATCTTCACCTGTTTTTTAGTCTGTATTTACTTTATCTATTCAGGTTGAAAATATTATAAAGCAAAGTGTTTATATGAGGCATACACACGTTTATAGAGCTGACACTTTATTTTAGACCAGTTATCATTAAAGAGCTTGGTAGTGTTTACTACTCATCACAACCAAGAGCGCTCTACAGTATCCGGAGCTGAGATTAGGACTCCATAAACCTTACAGAGTACCTCACAGTGGATTGCAATGCTATAGCACACAAAGATGCATGTGTCTTCCAGCTTAGTGGCAATAGTTTGATGAAGGCTCACTTAGGGACGTGATGGTCAGGTGTCTACTTACAAACGATCCATATCAAACTGTCTGTGTGTAGATTGTATCAGACTAATTTCAGCTAAAAGATGGGCACATTTCCAGTGTACAGCTTCACTACAGCAAATGCAATGCTATTACACATGGACCAAAGATCCTCACAAAAACGAAAGAATATTTTTAACCAGGATTAAATTCAATCTTCACGTCTTTCCTTCATTTTGTTTTACTAAGCAAATTTAAGCGCTGACATTCCGCAAGTGAAAAACAGTGGGTAGTGAAGAATGAGGGAAAGTCATGGAACAGGAGGTAAAAAATAAGCAGCTACCAGGGTGTAAATATGTAATTCCGCCATTACTGCCGTGAGAGAGAAAGAGCGAGAGATTAAGTGGCCCGTCTTCAGCAAACACGTGAAAGAATCGATCACCAGCAAACGGATGACAGGTAATTCCTATTACTGCCTCTGCTTTATGTTGCTGACATCGCCTCTGCACTTTAATCAGTCTCAGCCTGACACACTTACTCTGTATGAGTGTGTGTGTGTGTGTGTGTGTGTGTGTGCGTGCAGAGGTACACCTCCGTGTTACAGAATAAGTACTTTCAAAATATATTAGTTTGTGACTCTTCCCTGTCTCTCACAGGGGGCATGCCCTCGATATATCTTTGTCATCTGCATAGTAATGCAGTTTAATTCTTTTCCGTCTGAGAATTATTAAGCCCTTGGCTCGGCAGGGCAGCAATAGGGCTCCAGCAGAGGCTATTTCAGAGCTATTTCAGTTCTGTCTCACGGGACAGCGTGGTTGCATTGTTTACATGTCACCTCTGGGGTCGTGTGGGATTTACCTTTGTGTTGTGGAAATGTAGCTCAAAGGCTCTAACTATAATCCACTGTATTGTCAGAACTGATTTATGTCTGTTCATAGTTCATGTCTTGTAAAAGAAAGGTCAGTCTAGTAGAAGATCAGTTTAGTAGGTTTAGCTAAGGCATAGGTATGTGACTACCATGGTCCAGGATGTGTCAGTAGTCCACAGGATGAATTTTATTGTTGTGTGTGTTTGTTTATGCCGTCTGAGCGTGCAGAATAGCGCTGCCGAGATCAAGTGAGTGACACCCGTGTAAACAGATAAATAACTCCAACAGAGGTCATATCAAGGGGAAGTCTTTATGTGTGGATAGACACTGGTATGTCTGTGTAATGAGAAAGATTCCAGGATTGTAGACTGATTGGACATCGGCTTTCTACCTTGACCATCTATCATACGTATTGGTTCCACACACAGATTCCTTTGTAAGAATGTGAAGAATGGTATTATATTCATGGGGTAGAGACAGGCTTCTGATGGAGAGCAGCAGCAGGCCATTGTCTTGCCAGTCACTTTAAGCTCCAGGCTCAGCATGGCTCCACTGACCAGTGCCTTCCAGAGAGAGAGAGAGAGAGAGAGAGAGAGAGAGAGAGAGAGAGAGAGAGAGAGAGAGAGAGAGAGAGAGAGAGAGAGAGAGGGAGGGAGGGAGGGATGAATAGAGATGGATGTAGAAGAAGGTGGAATGGCACTCTGAAATTCATGATATTGTCATGGCCCTAAGAGTCAAGAAGCCTTTTCTGCTGTCCCTCATTCTATTAACCATTGGTACTGGTTTTCCATGTTTTCCATTCCAAGAAAATCAATTTAATCTAGAACCAAAAACTGATAACATCAGGGGCTTGGGGAAAACCATTTTGTAGCCAGCTTCAGCAACCCAATTTATTCTTCATCATCATCATCTTCTACTTATGAAAATGAATTAAAGAAATAGTCCAGTATAATCAATCCTAATCTCTACCAACCACATCCGCACCATATGGGCGTTTACCAAGCAACGTTTCCCTGAAAAAAAGAAGAAGAAGAGCTGTCTAATGAAGTCAGCATCATTCCCTTTAATTTGTAACCACACACATACTACAGACACCACTGGTGTTTGTGTTTGGAAAAACCCCCACAGGATTTAACCTTTAACCATTTAACTGATCATTGTTTTATTCCCACTAGAAGCAGATACACTGCTAATTCTACTGCTAATAAAACCTGCTTTTAGCATCTTCACTGTCAGAATAAATTACTACATAAATAAAGATGTTGATTTAGTGCATCCTTAATTTAACCAAGAAAAAAAAAAATCCTCCACATCTGTCATTATTTTTAAGCGGTTCCGTCAGAAACTTCACACCTCAAGATGTAATGATGTGTCTCTTAAAATGGTAGTCCTTAAACACTTCAACAATTACATCAGTGAGCATTGACTAAAAGAGGAAGAGTCTATTTCTATTAGCCTATGGATTACAGACAGCAGCAACCACAGACACACACACACACACACACACACACACACACACACACACAAAGACAGGCATGGTGTCAGATTGTTCATGCTAAAAATATTACTTTTACTGTATTTGCATCTGTATTGCAGTATGTGGTTTGTATTTTGTATTTGTATCTTCCTAGTTTCTGTTTTCTTATGGTTGGTTTTATGTCTCTATTAGTTCGTATTGTACCCCTTTACAAGACCTCATTGCCTTGTGAAGCAACTAATAACACTAACAAAGTCTCAGAGGTCCTCTTACAATGGGGTGGTGGTGATGGCTTGGCCCGAAACAAAAACACTCCTTCAGATTTTGTTTGGATGGTGAACAATTCTAGCTTTCTAAAAGAGATCTGCTTGGAATGTCTGCTTCTTCTGAAAGGGTTCTGCGTTGTTGGGTTCTACATAGAACCTTAAAGCTTTCCCCCAGATGGACAAAGCAAAGAAGCTGGCGTGTTTACTGCTCTGTGAATGCAGAAGAGAGTATATATGAGTATGGATGTGTGTGTGTGTGTGTGTGTGTGTGCTCAGTGTAACACCTCTGTATGTAATCCATGTCTGTGTGTTGAAACTACTCCTGCTGAGATACACAGCATAAATTCATCAGCACTGCCTTGAGCAATGGAGCGAACCTGCCACTTGTTCTCACACTCAGCTCAGATGCAGCTCTGCAAGTACAGTACTGCACAGGTGTGTGTCTATTTGTGTATGTGTGTGTTTGTGCACACCTGTGTGATTGGTTTAGGTGAGTGTTTTCTCCAGGTTTCTCATGCACATATGTCAACCTATCATGAATGTAATTGTGTAGATATACAGGATGCACTACCCTGAGCATGTGGCTGTGAAGCACATGAATATGTTTGTAAGTGTGTGCGTGCAAGTGTGCAGCGAGGTGGGTTGCACTTTTTCAGGCCGACAGGGCGATGTGGAGCCGCATTTATGAGTGGATTTCGACCCTCCAGGGAGCTCCGTATATAATGACTAAGCCATGCAGAGAGGAGTTTTATTAATGGCAACTTGTGTGTGTGTGTGAATATGTGTGTGTTCGCTTTTTTGAAGGTAGCGGCAGAACATAGAGAATTAATTTTATTGCCATGGTTACAGAGCTCACCCACCCAGCCACGAGCACATCTGTCTGATACCTGATTCTCTCACACACACTTCCAAAAGTTGTCAGGTTGCTACTGTGTAAGGTGTCTTTGACACATTTTTTATTTTTGGCCTAAATATATCAAGAAGAAATAGAAAGTATTTGTGCAGTCTCTGTCTTTGCATTCTCCACTCCTTGAGGCTGTGCTCCAACCCCGCCCCCATTGCCTAAAACACACACACACACACACACACACACACACACACACACACACACAAAGCAGGCAGTGGTTGTTGTTGAAGCCACAATTAGCAGTTAATTAGGATCAGTGCTCAGTGTGAGGAACTCTCCTGGTACGACATATTTCCAGAAGACAACATCTCTCTCATTTCACTTTTTTCTCACTTCCTCACTTCCTCTCTCTCTCCTCTCTCTCTCTCTCTCTCTCTCTCTCTCTCTCTCTCTCTCTCTCACCCCCTCCTCCTCTTTCGTACACAAGCACACATTAACAGCTCGCCACAGCACTTAAAATGCCGTCTGCTTATCGCTATGCTTGCTGTTGGCAAAGAGTAGGCATCAATGTTGCTGTAAACCAGCCTCTTGCTACCAGCATACACTATTTCAGAGGCACAAGTACAGCACAACATGCCGAGGAATGTTTTCTGCCCCTTGGAAAAACACACAAAACACACACCCCATCATTATCACTTAATAGCCTTCTTATTATCAACTATGCACAGAAAAGCCCTTAGGTGTTGCTTCAGTTTTTTTTTCTTTCATTGCAACATTTATTTTACCCCCCCCAAAAAAAAAAAAAAAAAAAAACAACAACAACAAAAAAACAAAAACTAAGATAATAATAAAATAATGAATCACTTCAACCTCCACTGGGGGTCAATTACAATCAGTTAGGATATAATAAGTTTCTCAAAAGCCCTATTCGAATGAGGCTCAGTTTACATTACAGCTTGATATATTTCTGTCATTTGCTCCTCTGTGATTTTATTCTGTTTAGTTTTCTGAACAACTGCGGTCATCTCATCATATTAGTCTCAGCTGGATAGACACGTCTCTGGTTTTGCAGGCAGATGTTGCCTCGTGTATTTTGGGAATGTTCTTTTTACCATTGCTACGCACCTAGCATGGCTACACGTCAAACACTTCTCAAATCACATAAATCAGGATAGCATTTAAAATAAATCCACTTTATATTCACATACACCACAATCCCATACAACTGAAATCTAACTTTACATGCTGCCAAATAAATAAACGTGACTATATGACCATGTATGAAGAAAACATTTGGGTTTATAGACAAAACATCTTGGCAGAAACCTGTAAAAAATGTATTACAGACGTCGCCTAGTGAAAATATTCCCATCAGCACAGGGCTAAAGAAGAACATGGAGAAAAAAACGCTGTTTACTTTTGCAGACTGATGCACCTCTGAGAGCCCATTTCGGTACAGGAGTGTGTGCTGGCTGTTTGTTTACATGTAATTGGGGTTATAGATGAGCAGGTTTCCGTCTCCCTTATTACATACAAACACACACAGGAGAACAGGCGAGGAGAAAATGGAGAGAAATTACTGTGAAGAAATTAAGACAGAAATGATCAGGCAATTCAATTATGGCATCCTTCAAGATATGACTTCACACACACTTCTCCCACAACTATGGCATAATAAAAAATCCCTCATCTATCTATCTATCTATCTATCTATCTATCTATCTATCTATCTATCTATCTATCTATCTATCTATCTAATTCATATTAATTTGTGTATCGAAACAATCTGATCATAAATCATTGTGATATATCCACCTTGTCTGATCCCAGCCCTTAGGTCAGTTCAAGGTGACACAAGGTGTGTGTGTGTGTGTGTGTGTGTGTGTGTGTGTGTGTGTGTGATTGCATGTGTAAGCACTCATCATATCTTTATCCCGCTGCAGCTCTGCTAATGCCTCTGAGGGAGAAAATAGGCTGAATTCTTTTCTCTCCCTCCCTCCTGCTCCACCCCCTGGAGGCCCTGGAACCATTTTGTTTTCTGAAATTCCACCAGGCCGCATGTCGTTTGCGTGCTCCAGATTCAATTTCCTGTTTGGCTGCCGTGATGACGCCCGCTGTCAAGTCTCGAGGTGCGTTCCTCACGTCTCTAGCTCAATGAGACCGACAGCCTGTTACACTTTGAAGTGATGACTGATTGGCTGTGGCCAGACTCCGAGACAATTAGACATGGATCAGCGTGACCACTGGGGTCTAAAGCGGTGCAGTCTATTTGCATGTAACATTTTCAAAATGCCACTCTTCATTCAGGCTGTAAACAGTGCGTTTGTTTTAGCCATTCTCCAGGCCTGAATTTATTGCCAAAGAATGGCTGCTTTGCTTCAATCCAGATGGAAAATTCCTGCTTCAGATTCATTTCCGCCAGATGACGTCATAAAGTGCATTCATGTGTATCTTAAAATAATCTGCCAGGCTTCCCAATTATAGAATGTCATCAAATCTTTCCTTTCACTCCGGTGGTCAAGAGTCAAGGGGGCAAGGCAGTGCTACTCGACATCTGTTCAGTTCAACTTTTCTGTTGAACCTTTTTAATGGTTTATTTATAGAGTTTTACATGGAAAGTAATCAAACAGAATACACAAGCTAGTGTACAACCCAAAGAACAGAACATTACACAGCATAACATAAAAGTGAAGGAAAGAAAGAAAGGAAAAAAAAAACTCCTTTGTGCTACTGATGTCAAGAAGGAGCGGGAAGAAGAGTCAACTGTGAGTTTTTGGTACTTCTTCAGGGCTTGGAATGCCATGCGGTCCGGGTCGATCAAACTAGATGGCTTGACATGAGATGGTGTTTACCTGGTCTTTAATGGGCTTCCATATTTTCACTAATTCTTAATTCCCAAACAAAAGCAAATCCTTGACTTTGAGAGAGAAGTTTTATCTAATGCACCTGAATGGGAGCATGTTGGCAGAGGAGTGTAAGACGAAATCATTCCAACTTTTCTGTCAAAATGTAACCCCGTATCACTGACACCACATTGCCTGAAGCGATTACCACACATTATATAACAGTAGCTACAAGCTGACAAAGCATTAAAGTATTGAGTGCATCAAACTCTGAATGCAACAGACTAGCTGAGCTGATCCTGGATCAGTCCTCCTTTACCCTTATGAATATATGCTCAATTTGATAGACAAACTCTAATGTGAATCAGTCCCACAGTCTTACTCTTACTCTGAGAGCTTTGATACATGCATCTCCTGATCGATAAAGCATTAGAGTTCGAGTGCTATGTGTAAGAGTGCACTCTGTTAGGACATTCAGGCCTTTCCTTTACTGATGGATGAGAACTCCATTTGGGTGAATGCAGGCAGGCAGGCAGGCAGGCAGGCAGACAGACAGGCTCGCTGATGAGAAAGCTACTGGTTTTGGGCCAGGCATTCACAGCCTGGCAATGTCAATCACTCCACTGTAGTGGCTGACTGTGTTTGTGTGTGTGAGAGATGCATCATTACACACATCTTTCATGCTCTCTTGACCTGCTAACGCTACTTGTTTTCAGCACCGTGTGCCAAGCTGGCTTATTAAGTGGAACCTCCAATTAATTGAAATCCGATTGATGCCAATACTGGTTTGTTGCATTAAGCAGAGGCAGGAGATGTAGAGAAGAGTAAAAGTCACTGCTGCCGTTTCCTTCAGCCTTCACTCCTTCTGTGGAGGAGGACAGACAGCTAGGAGAGGCAATAATGCAATTTAGTGAAACACAAAAGCTTCAATACCGCTCGGTTTATTGCACACTCAGACAAACTCTCATTTACAAGTTTGTCTGAGCATGCAATAAACTGAACCTGATTTGTAGCATAAACAGGAAATAAGGAAGAGAACTGCTTCTGCTCTCTACTGATCATTGATGCTTTGCTTTTCAGCAACTTAGTCAATTTTTGTTAAGTGACTTTTGGGGGGACAAAAAAACCCATACTGTAAACAAAGCCTTGGGACAAATTGTTATCGAGGTTGTTATTGAAGCAATAACAACTTTTTTTTTTTTTTTTTACTGCAATTAGTGCCTTTTTGGAGGGAAAAAAGGGTCAAGGGAACCCTAGCTGGAATTTGGGTCCAGCTCTCTCTGGCATTTATGGTGTCCATATTGCATTCAGCCAAGAGCTTCTTGCAAGATTAGTGAGCCAGGACCACACCCGGACTTAAATCTCAATGCTGCGGTAAGCTGATCAGGACACAACACTACAGAGGAATGGCAGAAGCATTAGGGCTTCAGCTGGTGCCTGGATTCTCCCTGTGGGAGGGCCGCATGTGTGAAGATTGGTGAGGTCATCTGATACACAGATCCACTGGCTACCAGAGCTGTGGACTGCTGCTAGAGCTAAATGAGCACAGGTCGGAAGTGCTGATGGGAAACCCTGGCCAGAGCTCCATTACAAGCAATGATTGAGTGCCAGAGTGTCTCTCATTCCAGTAGAGGACTTGGCCTTTGTGACCCTGGCCTTGATAGTATCATATGGGCAACAGAGGCAGGCACACCAGAGGAGATGGCCTTAATGCAGTTACTGGAGCAGAGACAACTCACTCAGTGCACCTGATCACATTACTGCACCGAGAAAGAGAGAGAAATGAAAATAGAGAAAAAGGTGTATGTTGGGGTGGGGGTGGGGATGATTCAGAAAATGGTCGCAGGTGTAAAGAGGGAATGGTGGACAAGGAAATGCCGAAGAGGTAAAGAAACGAGAGAAGGAATCTGAGTGAATGAGGATGTGAACGTGAGACTCAAATGATGGACAGGGTGTAAGATTGATCACTAAAAGGATATTGATACCCAAGAAAAGAGACAGACAGACAAAGAGAGAGAGAAAGTGTGTGTGTGTGTGTGTGTGTGTGTGTGTGTGTGTGTGTGTGTATGTGTGTGCATGCGTGGGGAGAAAGAAGCTCTACACTCTTTGCATCACTTATTCAGGTGACGAGAAGATAGAACAGCCTCCACAGAGAAGGTGAAGAGTCCTAGACAGCTGGAGGGAGACCACTTCCTCTCTGAGCTACATGAGAAGAAAAGACTCTGGGGTGTGTAGTAGTGGGCTAAAAATACCCAAACATACCCTATTTAAATATGTGTGCAGTAGGGCTTGGATGATAGTGACATGATTTTTCATCCATTCTGCTTTTTCAGAAACTAGAAATTCTGAAAACAGATAACACCAGTGGATACACACTCACTGGTCACTTTATTAGGAACACTATACTAATAGTGGATAGGTTCCTGCTGTGCTCTTAGGAAAATTCTTTGTTGTATGGATTCCTGCAGATATTGGAAACATTTCTTTTAGTCTCCGGTCCATGTTGACACGATTGCATCACACAATTGCACCATTGCAGATTTGTCAGCTGCACATTCATACTGTAAGTCTCCTGAAAGCTCCTTTACTGGATTCTGGATCTGGTGACCGGAGAAGACTGAACTCATTGTCATCATGGCAAGTTGAGTTTTCGGACAAGGCACTTTATCATGCAATTATATGATTAATAAATTCAAATTAATAAGATGATAAGCATTCAACTGATGGTTCGTTAGTATAAAGTCCAATGCATGCAAAGAAAACAATTCCCCACATTGTCACACCACCGCCACCAGCCTGAACACTTCACTTCAGTGCAGATCGGATTCATGCCATCAAATCCAAATTCTGACCATTTTTATGTCAAATTATAAATCGAGATTCATCAGACCTTTCTAATTTCTCTGCGCCTGTGCCCACTGTAGTCTTTGATTGCTGCTCTTTGTTGACAGGAGTGGCACCTGATGTGGTCTTCTCCTGTTGTAGCACATCTGCCTCATGCTTCATCCATGTCTGCATTCTGTGATGTTGTTCTGCTCACCACGGTTGTAAAACGTAGCTATTCCTCTCGACACATCATCAGTGCTTCCATCTACAACGGTTCTTTGCACCATTCCGTATAAACTCTACAGACTGATATGCATGAAAATCAGAGGAGATCAGCAATTTCTGAAATACTCAAACCAGCTCAAAACCAAACACCATTCCACAGACAGAGTCAAGGAGGTTTTCTTCCTGATTCTCCTTCAATCTGACGTTTGAAATGAACATGAACTGAATCTCTTGCCTACATCTACATGATTTTTATACATTATGCTTCTCCTGCTTCATTGGCTGACTGGATAATGCATGAAAGGACATGCATTAATGTTCCTAATAAGGTGGCCAGTCAGTGTAAATTTATTTTACGGTCGTGAATAAAGCACCAGTCAAGACCTAAGTAAATAAGTCTGCAAGAGTAGAGCACAATAAAGTCTGCTCAGCGATGCAGAATATAGGATATTTAGTCAAGGTGTACGGGATATATTTTATTTTCAAAACCGTGTTGCTTAGCAGACGAGTGGGGAGGTGGCACTGGACTTGTACAGAGTGAGAACAGTGCAATAAAGGTCATCATTAAATAAAAAGTTTGACGGCTTCTCTCATGATTAATTCATAAAGTTCAATATGTTTCTCACTTGTTCAGCTGACAGCCTTATCTAGGGCACGTCACTGTGCTGGTGTTTAATGCCCTGCGCCTGTCTGCACTGGGACAGTTCACATGACCAAGAGCTCTGACACTGTTACAGGGAAATCTGGCAAGCTGGTGATTCTCTATAGTCTGTTAAGAAGGAGGCATACACAGCTTGAAGGATTGTTATATATTATATATCTTAGGTTGGGAGTCTAGACGTGATATAGCAATGTATAATTATCCAAAAGTCTAATTAAAGGACCAAAAAAGAAACCAACCAGCAGTGAATTTAATTACGTCTCAGAGCTAAAGGTACTCCGTTATTTCGGAAAAGGGTTAAATTACATTCAGCTCAGGCACAGGAAATCAATTAAGAGGCATTTACTGTGAACACCCAATCAGTGACTCACAGAGCCAAACATGATCAATCTTAATGTAAAGCCTACGTTATCATCATCCTAGTCCAGTCCACAGGGATCACATTCACTACGACTAAAATCATCATTTCACTCAATATAGAACTCAGGATTGATTTTTTTTTTTTTAATTTAATTAAAAAAGAAAAGAGAAAAATCATAGAACAGTTTCTCGTTTCACATTTTGCATTGTATTCCTTCAAGTCTGACATCTTTCCAGCAAAATAAAACTGCAAAGTTTTTTATATTTTTATATTTTTTTTATATTAAAGTATTAAATATTCTTTTAATGGTAAATATCTACAAACTTAAAATTAAAATAACATAAAAAAGAATATCTAAAATTACAAAATGGTAAAAAAAAAAAGGATTAAATATACATAATTGAGTAATTATTAATTAATTATAAACATTTTTTGTTGCTCAGTGTGTTTTTACACAGAGCCAATCCTCTTGAAGCCATCCTTTTTTATTTCATTTTAATAAACTGGTTATGTTGGTACTGTATAGAAGCATTAGCTCACATTAATATTGCCACCAGCATTGTACTGTATACTTTATATACTGTTTATTCTTAAGATACCATATATCATCTGAAATTGTCATTATTTTACCTATGGCATAAGAAAACAGGAAATTATTATTATTATTATTTTTTTTAAGTAAGCTGTCTGATAGACTAGATCAGTCCAAATCAAATCAAACGATTTCAGAAAGCAAACTTAGCACACTTTTATTAGGCTCAATATCATTTACTCATCTGCTTTGAGAAACATTATGAATTTGCAAGGATGCTATATAAATACACATCATGTAAAATGGCTGAAACCTGTAGTAGGATGTTGTATTTGTTTTATTGTTCTGTGCTGTTCATGTAGGCTACAGTATGTCACAATAAACAATGTTGCACCTGTCTGCATCATACATTCAGTGCTAGATTTGGTAGATTTGGTTTGACCTTTTCAGCAGACACTGCAAACTACATGTGGCAAAGAACTTGGTCTGGTGTTATACACTGCAAAAATGCATTTTGATCAAGTGGAAATATCTTGAATATAGTCATATTTAAACTGAATATGAGATTATAAAACCTGCCTCTAGACATTTCTACTAATTTCAAGCTTTACATTTTAATGACTCTATTGGCAAATCCTACAGGAAGCTTGTCCAGAACTGAGACAACTCGAGAAATAGGCTTAATAATCTTATATTTGGTTTATGGTAATCTTATAACAGTAAATTGTAAATAAATATGAATATATGTACAATATTTTCACTTGATATGACGTAATTATTTGCAGTGTATTCTCTACATTGACCCTAAAAACACCACAGATAACATTAGCCTAGCTTCAGCTAACCTTACTAATATCACAACAGATTTTGATTGATTTAGATGTAGATCATGACTAAAATATAAATATTTGTACAGCGAGGACACTCAAAATACAGCTTTGAATAATAGTGCCGAGGCAGGATTACGTTCTCTCCTTTTATGATCCAATAAATACATTTAGACAGACACACGCTCGTTCAGTATTAAGCCTGGATGATCCAGTGACTGTGCAGGATCTCTAATACTATCTAATCTGATGCTCACTACATCTACATTTAATCACAGAGTGCTTTTTCAGATTTTGAGAATCTAAGCACTTCAGTTTAGCCTTCACTTCTCACGCCACGCTGTTATCTCCATCCTGCTCCCTTGCTGTAGACGGTAGTGTTTTCCCTGATCTAATACAACTCCAATACAGCTCATGACTAATTACCAAACGCTGTGCTGCTGAGTGTCACGGAAAGGAAGAGATTAAATGATGCATCCTATTGGTGTTCTAGGACAAGGAGAATAACAGGAAGCCCAGGAACAGGGTGAAAGGGCATTTGTCCAAAGTGCTCCACTCATATGCTCTTAAATGCTTTCTGCTCCGTTGGATTCTGACAATAGCAGCCGTGACGCTTCTGGCTTCTCTCACTCCCACCTTAGCAGTGCAGATTGCAGTGCACAAAGAGAAGATTGGGACTCTAAACGCCCTCCCATTACACAGAAATACACAAGAGTAAGCCTGGAGCGTGCCAGCCCACAAAGCCGAGACACACTCACTAACCTGCAGGCTTCAGAAATAATCAAATTTTCCAGACCTGCCGGGGACGTCAATAGAGTTTCAGTAACTGTAATTCCTGCATTGCGGTACATTTTGTGCATGGGGAGGAAAAATAAAAATAAAAACGCTCAACAAAAGCCAACATTATGAACAATTCCACTAAACTAAATTATAATTATGTGTAATTATGGTCAGCCTTAAAAGCTCACAGATGCTGTCCGTGTCAGCTGAAATTCATTCAAAGAAATGTTCATTTATTGTCCTAATACTAGAAAAGGGTGAGGAAACCCAAAGCATTGTTTTGGCCATTTCAGAATGATTGACAAATATGTGCCTAAAATATGACCTTACCCAGCACATGCCACTGCCAGGGATCACAGCAACTGCCAGGCCATTTTACGAACCAGTAACAATAGATACACTTCAAACTGGTCTGAGGGTGAATATGGTGCCGTTGTGAGCTTATGGGTTCGGGGGTTTGTATAAAGATACAGTCCCTTATACAGAATGAGAAAGATTTAAATTCAACCTTTTACACATCATACTTCTGTGCAAATAAGGGGAAAAAGGAGATTATGGCTCGGGTGTGTACGTATGCCCGTTTCAGCTGTGTTGTGGTGACCTCTCAAGTACACTACTCGTATAGTTGAACACACAACTGCTGCTGTCAGTAGAGAAGCACTACGCTCACTCCTGATCATTTCACCTGTTCAAGTTTAAATAATGAAGCAGATTATTTTCATTTATAATTAAAATTATTTTCATTTATAACTGGAAATAAACTTAAAATTCATAAAGAAAACATTTACATTAAAAAAGTTCAAAATATTAAATATTCTGTATTCAAGGTTCTAAATATAAGCAGTTGTGAGATTTGTGTGTGTGTGTGTGTGTGTGTGTGTGTGTGTGTAAATACAACAACAAAAGTCTCATAATCATCTACAGACCTTCTAATAATGACAGCAGGAATTTTTTCCCCCGAGCATCCTACAACTGTGTATCATCATAATATTGTAGTATGCCTTCTTTTGATGCACTCTCCAAAGCTGCACTCCCATCTAAATACCAGCAAAGATATTTAGCTGCAAAAAATGGTCAAAGAAAGCATACCAAAGGCTTCCCCTTCGTTATGAAGAAAACTCTGCATAGGAAAATGCACAGGAGATGTCAGAGGGTGTGAAGATATGGTGGTAAAATAATGGTATCGTGTTTCTTAGTGCTTCAGTGTGGATGAATGCACACGTCGACTCAATATGCTACATGATTTTTAAAATGTTGACCTAATTTTTCTCTGTGAAGGCTATATTTCTACACGATCTTCAGAATAGACGGTATATTTATCTATACACTTGATCATGAAGTTACGCTTTAAATTGCTTAAAATTTTGATCTTAATATTAAAAAATTAACCTAATCTAAATGGAGAAAATTGTTATTAATCACTACTGACTTAATCAGAATCTAATCAGAAAAGGTCAAAATATCTCATTAGGCACACCACATATTTATTATTCTTTCCCAGTTAATACCAGCAGTGTCTGTAAGTCTTTTATCTGTTGCCATAATGGTTTTACCATTCACGTCCGCCTGCCTCATTTAGAGTCCCATGAGGATCTGAGAGCAAGTTCACCAAAGATTTAGATCTCCATACTTAACTGCTCTGTTGTATCATTTTGTTGTTCGCATTGATAAATTGAAATCATGCACTTCATATTTGTTGCATGATCCAGCGTGCCTGTAATACCTCTACATGTGTTGTATGTAAGGCATGATGGGATATGCTATTACAGGAAAATAATCCACCCTGGATGGTGCAATACAGCCCCTGGCAAAAACATATGAGCGGAATGATTTAAAAATAATACAGAATGTCAGGTAGGGCTTTATAGAATGCAGCGATTTGCCAGCGATTACAATTTTTAATTTATTTTTAATTAGGAAAATTCATTATAACCAGGTGTCACACTGTTTAATCATTTAGAGTTAGCTTTAACATTGTGGAACGTCCATGAAAATGACTGTCATTACACTCATCCCCTCACCAGCGTCTTTTTCTCTCACTTGCTTGAAATTAATAGGGAAAAAAAAGACTTGTCACGTTACCAAGAAACCGTGAAAGTGCTGACATCTGAAACTCGTCCAATGAATGTAAAATAAATGTCTTCTAATAGAAAACGACACCGTATCAATGCTCATACGTTTTTTTTTTGTTAAATAAACACTTTTTTTTTTTTTTTTTTTTTTTTAAATCTGGTTGTATTTAGAGTTAGATTATGCGGCACATCTACCACAGAAGAGCTGTGTGTTAACGCTTAAAACACATTAGAACAAGTACATTTCTTTAAATATAACATTAACGCTACAGCTGGAAATAGTGTCAGAGCTGCTGTTATAGAAAACAAATGTTCTGATTGGACAGTTCAGCAGCGCTGTATAACTTTATGGTCAAATATATTTACACGTATAAACTATAATCAAATTGAAATACATGAAACTCTGATCCATATATTATGCAATAGATTAAAAGCAGCGAAAATATGCATACATTTCAATTTCCATTATAATCACAGCTTAATAAATGTTTGATACAAATACAAAACGCTTGATATAAATAATGGTCACTATATGGCATGATTATATACACACTGTATTTTTTATTAAAGCAGAGCAGTTCCACATGTATTATGTACGGCTGCAATTTTAGCGCAAGTAATGTAACCGTCTTCGAAAAAGTGATGCTGTAAGCAGACCGTGAATCATCTGTAAATGTACTCTACCATTTACATACAAGGAAGCATCAGAAGACTCTTTAATGGTATGTTATTTTGTTAAATTATAAGCTACTCTTTTTATTAGGATGTAATCATTTTGAATAGAATTCTCCAGATTTGTAACAAAGGGTGCGACTTCTGCAACCTGATTTCTGCAATCGGTGGCATTTATTATTACAGAAGATTACCTACATTTGCAGGATGATCATTGTTGTCTAGTTTAAACAGTAGTAGACCAGCATAAACCGGCTCTGTTCCTCTTTTTTCATGTGTTTTCCTTCCTGATATAACAGCCTGCCCTGTTATCCAGATTATTAGCCTAGTAGCTACAGTGGTAAATACACCGTCCAAAAATATTTCCTTAGAAAAAGCAGATTAAAAAGTCATTTAAAATTCCTGCAGTAATGTTATGTTTTCCATCAATACCATTACATTGCTCTGGGAAAGCTTCAAATTAATTCAATCAAGCAAAAGAAAATAAATCTTACCCCAGTTACACTACAATTAGCAATCTTTCTAAGAATTATATCTAGATACTATATTATGTACATAATCATCATAATCAGGTTTATTCTAATTACATATCAAGACAAATCATTTTATTATTAACTCAAATGTATGTTGTTATGAACTATTATCTTTTGATGGATTACCCTGGTTGTCATATCAGCTGTTTGTATATATACTGAAACTTTTTGCCAATAATCTGTGTCTGTGTCCTTTCCATTTCTGTGTAATCTTCTCCTCAATGTTTATGTGTACGCCCTAATCCTGTTAATGAAATCTCTGACAAAAACTGAGGATGTCATTTAAAAAGAGATAATAATATTTCTGGAGTTTTCAAACTTTTTCCAAACAGAGATCTCTGTAACACAAACAACTTTATGAGCTTACAACGAATTTTAGGCTCATTCCTTGAATGTGTACAAAGATACAGTGGCTATTTGTTTTTTGATTGTTTACTGTAACAAAAAAATAAAAGAATAAAAAATAAATAAAATTATATATATATATATATATATATATATATATATATATATATATATATATATATATATATATATATATATGGTAGATTGTAATTTCCAGTACTGTAAATGTAAAAAATTGGGGTAGGACGTGCTTCACAAATTCCCTGAACCCCACATTCTTAGTTTGTAAGCGGTACAGATAAATAAAACAAGATAAATCCATAGAGGATGGACAAAAAAGTAAAAGTAGTTTAAAAAATCCTTTAGGGGAGGCTTAAACTGAAGCATGCATGTTATTATTAGACTGAGATTCTTTGGGTTTGAATTTGATCCACACAAGCTATGATCTCTCCAGTGGTACAAATTCATACCCTCTTAATTACAGTTGGGTGTAACCTTTTTTTTTTTTGGGAATGTCTCTCTCTCTCTCTCTCTCTCTCTCTCTCTCTCTCTCTCTCTCTCTCTCTCTCTCTTTCTAAAGATGCTATAACTGACAAAATGTCGAACAGGAATCTTAAATACACCATTTTAAATACAAATGCAATTTTCAACTCTCTCCGTATTTGTTTTTACAATCCAATGCATTATACATCTGTCCAAGAGTCTGTTTTTCTGCTTTTGTTTTTTATTTGGACAGTAGAGTATAAAATGTCAATATATTGCTTTTATTAGTCTCTTTTTGTCTGGTGCGCTTTTATGTTCGGGAATAATGACCTGTAAGAAAGTCTACCACATGGTGATAGCAGTCATGGAGACCATATAAGGCATGCCGAAAACTAGGCTATGGTTTTATCATTGCTCATTCTGCTTTAACTGTGTGCTTGATCGCAGACATTGCACATTGGTGTTTCTGCACAATATCTTGAATAACAGTTGAGACTTCTGGGAAAGCACTGCATGTGTGATAGTGTGAGTGTGCCCCAGAAATGTCCCCCAACCGCTTGTCCTATTTTTTTCCCCCAAACTCTCTCTCACATTCCTCCTCATTTGCATTCTCAGTACAATGCAGGTTCTTCTTTCCTTAAAAAAAGAAGCAAGCGAAGTAGGCCATTAGGTTGTGATAAGCCTCTGCCTGCTTATACATTTCCCTTTTCTCTCTCTCTCTCTCTCTCTCTCTCTTTCTCTCTCTCTCTGCTTCTTCCCTTCTTGGTGAATGGTTCGAGGTGATATCAGGTTAATCTGTAGCAGTGGCAGATGCTGGTCATCATTAACCTGCAAGTACCTCCTAAGAACGCTTCCTGCTTGCTGCTTCTCTATCCCCATCAATTGAGAACATGAGAAAGACAGACAGAGAGCAAGAGAAGGAAACAGATGAGTTAATAGACCTCATTTCATGCAGTGCTGATCTTCACAGTTTTTTTTTTTTGTTTTGTTTCTCTGGCTCCTCTCCTTCAGATGCCACGGCTACATTTCTCTCTGCCTGCTGAGGGTGAACACAAAATGAAATCCTCTTCCCTGCCTATAGCTCAGCAGCTTATGTCTCCACTCTCATTACTAAAAGGAAAAGAAATAGAAACGGTCCTTGGTCCATGGACCACCAAGCTGCTCTTTACCTTTTTCTAGCTAGAGCAGTTATAAGACCCCTTCCCTTTCTGTGAGAGAGTTTGTGTGAGAGAAAGACCCTCAGAACTCGTCATGTGGAATAAATGAACTCATTCATTCACTCTGTGCTGTGGAAATGTGTCCACACCACAAACCCAAAGCAAACAGGAATGGGGCGCTGCACGGTGATGGAACTATTAAGACGCTACACTTTCTCACATAACGCACTTAAAGAAACGTCTTCATCTAACTCAGTCTCAACCTCTGATTATACTGAATTCATTTCATAATAAACTATAAACTTAACGATTATACTGTTTGTTATACATAAATGTAATAATTAGAATTGCATCAATAGTTAGTAGTAATAACAAGTCAATAATCATTAATATTACAAGCCTTCAGAGCAGCTTAAATTCGACTTGGCCCAGATTCTACAAATCTCTGAAACTGTACTGAAGTTTGAACACAACTCTTTCAAAATATATTCCCCCTGTTGGTGTTTTGATGATGGTGGAGCGCTATCTAACACATCGCTCTTAAATCTCTCATAGCTGTTCCATAGAGTGCTGCAGGGATGATGTAGTTTTGTCGAAAACCTAGAAGTTAGCATCACTCTAGTTCCCTTGACAAAAAGCCGATAGGATTTTTTCCCCTCTGGCTTTTCGATTATTGCAGAAAATAAACTCTGTGACCAACAAAAGTTTGATTTGTTTTGTTTATCATGATAATGTTCACCAATAAACACAACTCTTATGAATTTTGATGCCTAAATCACCAGAGGGAATTTTAGGCTAATATCAGGCTACAAACAAACTACACCACGGTCACCAACTCTTTCAATCCTTATTTAAAACCATGTTCTCTGATATGGATCCACTGTGCTCTGGATCTGAATGAATGAAAAGTTTGACCTGGAATAGATTTTAAGAGCGTGTTATTAGTATAAAAACAACAAGGCTGTAGTAGATAAGCTTTCCTGTATAGCATGATGATGTTTAACGTTTTAAGTCCCCAAAAACCTTTGGTCATCAGCCATGTAAAATCTTTAAAAAAAAATCACGAGTGGGGTATTTCTGATGTGCTTTTTGTCCTAGAATAAAATGTTGACAATAACTTAAGCTTGTTTCAATCAAATCAGACTTTTTTCAGGCATTTAACAAAAAAAACCCCATTCAGAACGATGGAACAGGAAGTGCAAAAATGCTGAATGTTTTCCGAGTTTTAGGGCTTGTTCCTGCAGAACTCTATTGGGTGGAGATTTGGTGAGGCCATAACAGATGTTTTACAATAGTGTCCAATCACAAAGGGCTTTTTGGGGTGTGTGTGTGTGTGTAGATTTTATTTCCAATCAAACAGGAGCCACATCTGATTCCACTGTTTAATTAGCTGATCTTGGCTTTTAAAAGACTTTTTAATAGGTGTGGCTTTTGCTTGGTTGGAATAATAAAAAAAAAAACATCACCCACACCGGCTCTTTCCGTATAACACTTTACACCCTTGTTTTACAATATTTGCATAATCATCAAGTCGTTCAGTGAGACCTTGTGCCCTGTGTATGGAGGCATTGGCATTGTCCTGGTCATTGGATGAGATCACAACCACCAGGATAGAAATACTGCGTCATTGTACTAAGGTGCATGGTCAGAATAACTTTGTATTGGTTTGCAGTTAAAGGGGACAAGTGGACCAAAGCATGAGAGCAAAGTCTCTTGTACAGCATAACTGAGCCAACACACATCCTCTCCGTAGGAGTCAAGCGACGTGTTCTCCTTATTGTGTGTGCCACATATGTACTCAATTTATCAAGAATATAGTGAAGAATAACGCATTTGACCATATCACATCTCAGTAGGCTAGTGCCTACAATTTTTTGTAGCACTGAGCAAATCTCAAACACACATTTGTCATTCACAGGTTTCTGCACTGCAATCCTGCTATAATATCCCTCTCTTGTTGTGGATGAATTGTTCATGCTGACAATCTAATCACATACTACATTTATAGACACCTAAAGAACAATTGCTGTTCCTTTTTTCCTGCATATCACACTAATGCATAAGCGTTACAGTCATCACAGTGGGGCTTTTTGTCCACATTTTGCAGCACTATTTATCGATGCTTTTTACATAAATCTAAATGTCACTGTTCCTGCTGACGTATGCGTCAATTAAGGTCCTGCTATCCATACTACTGAAACTGGCTGGAAATCGATATATCTTTCCTTTTCCTTTTGTTTTTCCTTTAACCCAGCAGGATATGTATATTCTCTTATTGTTTTTTTTTATTTGTCATCATAAGTAGTTTTTATTTCTAAAACTGCACAGATACTCTAAGTATTTTTGAGTCTAAAACGTACATCCAATCATTAACCAGCTGTACACATTCATATTAGTACGAGATGTAATCAGTTTGCTCTGATGCCAGATATAGTAAATGTTTTGTTTTACATCTACTGAGCAGTGAAATATGATTATTTTTCTGGGAGTTACCTCAGGCCTGCTGCGGCTTGTACATGACACAGTATTTATACTAACAACAGTAATGTTAAAGAAGAAAAACTACAGGAGTGTTTATGAATAATAGCAGTCATCAGTCCTGGCTAATTTCTGTTTTTGATTTGCGCTTCTTTGCAGTGTTTGCTAATCGTTTTTCGCAGGAACAAATGGCAGGGCTGTTTGGGTGTTATACTAAATAGCTCTTGATTTAAAGCCAGTGTCCTAAATAGATTCATTTGTCTGCACATTAACGCTCTACAATTTACACACCATACATGCATTTTCACCTGTTCTTCATAGAGTGTTCGGTTTCACGCACCTCCTACACACCCACAACACATGTCTTACACAAGTACACTACCCTCTTAAACAGTAAGTGATAGTATGCTTTGTCACTTTATACTCAGCAGGCAGTAGTTCAGGTTCATAGCCAGCAGCATCACAGACACATTCCACGCTCAGCTGCTGTTTGGCTCTCTAACTTGACTTACCTCTCGTATTCCTGGTTGTCATGGTCACAGCGAGCATCCTTGTGCTTTTCCCAGTCCTTGCCGTGACGGCAGGTCGTTAAGGATATGATGTCTTTGCCATTATGGATATGATGCAGTGCATTCCGTGTGTCAGAGCCAATACCCGTTAGGTAGCGTTTCCCTTTGAACATGAGTAAATATTTCCGCTTCGGCGGCACGGTGTTGCGCAGTAACCACCCGCGCTCGCCGCCCTTCTGTGGATGTTCTTTCGAGAATAAAGGAATGGAGACGTCAAAGCCAGGCCGGAAATGCTCTGTGTTCAGGCTGGCCTTGGCCAGGATGGCCTGGCCTATGTTAAAACCCAGGTCCTCCGTGTAGTTCGGCCACGTGCCTGAGTAGAGATTGAAGACCACGTGGTTGCGTCCGTCATTCCAGAGCGGGTAGCCACGGATTCGCTCGTCGACACTGGGGACAAACTGCGTCGACAGCTGGTCACGGTCCAGTGTGTCAATGCCCAGAACAAACAGGCAGGCCTCACGTGGGTCTGATGTGTAGTACCTGGACTCGGCCACCGAGGCCAGGATTTTGTGGTAGCTCTCTGACACATGATCCCCCTTCTCAGGTGGGTACACATACACGCGAAAGCCATCGCGTCCACGACAACGACTGAAGTCAAAGCATGTCTCCATTCTACACCGGCTGTCCTTATAGATGCTGTTCCATGCCTGGCTTCGCAGCGTGGGGGATTCACCAGGTCCTGCTCCGTTCTGCAGCTCTGCATGGCTGGCGTATGCTGGTAAAAGGGCTCGGTCCAGCCAGTTAGGCCATGGGCGCAGCACTTCGACCCTCCGGCGTGTCACCAGGCCCAGGATCCGCTCGTGTAGGCCACCCCAGTAGAAGAGCAACAGCCAGCAGCACGTACACAGACCCAGAAGCACATACTTCTTGCGTGCCTGCATGGGGCTTTCTCACTCACCTTCAGCTCTCCAGGACTCAGCTGGGAGCTTCAGCAAGGAGCAGACGTGGTGGGGGGAAAAGGCCCGAGCTCTGGCATAGCTCCCCCGGCCACTGGTCCATTAGAAGAAGTAGGAGCTACAGCACTCACTGGCCTCCTCTCTGGCTTTTACACTCCTCTTCTTTTTCTCACAGCCGAGCTGGAACCCGCCGTAACAGCAGTGTGTGGTCCTCGTCTTGCCGTCCAATGAAAGCGATGAGGGGCAAGTTCTCCTCACTCTCCAGTTTCCTCATGGCTCACTGTGTCCTTCTGCGCTATCCTAGCAGAGAAATCGACAACACGCATCACTAAATATCCTTCTGGTCATTTAGTCTAGCTGTGACACTTATGCCTCTTATCAAAAGATTCATATAAATAGATACATTATTTAAATCTGAAGCTATTATGAATGTATTATATTAAATAACACTAAATATGCTGGGAATTGTGTATGTAATTAAAAGAAAATTATGAAATTTTTACTTAAAAATATCAGACACAACAAAACTTTTATGCAAAAATACTGTAAGCAGTTCCATTAAAAAAACAAAACATGGGAAATTATTCATGTCAGCAAGTTCTTTGTTCTTTACAATAACATCAACATCTACATCCAGCATACAATCAGTGAAGCATCTCCAGAGAGGACAAAAGAGGGTGTGTGTGCCAGCATATAGCCATGCTTGATTTGAAATGGGTGCGTTTACACTGGTGGTCTGAGACCGTTCTGCTGTTGACACACACACTGGCCTAGTGTTTGGCCTGAGCATGCTAAACATGAGCCGTGAAGAGATAGCATCAAGCTCTCTCCAAGCTCCAGTGAAACAGAGTCCAGTACAGCCAACATTGAGGGAGGGAGTGGGGGGAATAACGAAACTTTTAAGAAGTAAAATCAAGACTGAGCAAGCAGGGAAAATAAATCGTCTTTATGAGCGCGGTGTCCGTTACTCTCGGGAAAGACTGGACTTTGTGTTTGGTATGAAAACATGCTGCAGTTTTGAGGTTACGCTGTTTGCCAAGGAACCCTCTCCCCTCATCTTCATAACCCCTTCGTGTGTGTATGGATTTGCGGGTGTGTATGCGTATAGCACGTCACAGAGTAGGTCAGTGTTTCTCCTGCCAGGCCATGCACAAAGGCAGCTTTCAGGTCTCACCTGGATTTCTTGAGTTTTATTTTTACACTTCTTTTGCTCCCTTGCTTATTCATTATCTGTCATAAATGCTTCTGTTCTCTCCTATCAGTGCTACACCATGGACCGTCATCCCTACTGCTCCATTGAGATTTCTGTGGCGTGTGAGATTACAAGATAATGCAAAACAGTAAAATGTGTGATTCATAGATTATTCAGAATTTCCTTCTATATGTGAAATAATAAGATGCATTTTTTGAAATATATATGTTTATATTTCTGTTTGGCCCAGATTTCTTCATCATAGCTTGTGTTCACTTTTCAATACAACATGCTACCACATACAGATCTGCTTCTGCGCACTCCAATGGCAAGCTCCTCTAATTACAATACTCACAATGTCAGTTGGAAACCTTTCCCACAGTCCTGTCCTCGGTAATACTGAATAGGCAATAATTCCAGCTTCACATTTTGTTTTTTTCTTGCTCGGCTCCCAAACCATATCTGCTTGAATAGCAAGCTCCGGCACAAATTTAAGAATTCCCAAAGAGCAACAAATTACTCCATTCTGGTTAGTGCTGGAGTCCAGCTGTGTAGTACAATATGGCTTTAAAATTCTATTTAACTTGCACTTGAATCCTGATTTTTCTTTTTTTTTTCTCTGATTTTTTTTTATCAACCTTCATCTGCAGCAGCAATATTCAATTTCTTGCTAAATGCATATAGCAAATTAGACTTGATCTGAAATACTTAATCAGAATGAAGAAATGATTATCGATTTTGTTGGAGAAGATAACATAATTAATCATACAGCCTAAAGCAAAAATTAAGCCCTGTGGTTGTCCCACTTTAGTATCTTCTGAATTTTTTTGTAAATCTGTACGTTTCAAACAAGCAGGTGTTCCCTATTGGCAGAAGAGCTAATATTATTAATCAGGGTTGCCAGGTTTCTTCAAAAGATCCCAACTACCTCCTGAAACTAGCCCCGAAATGCATGCATTGGAAAAAGCAATTCCCCTTTTTTTTCTGCCTTTGCATATGAAAAGCATTTCTGATCTATGGACATTACCTACTCTGTAAATCCTCCATTTTCCCTCCCCCAGTTGCTGCAGTATACTGTAGCAATCTGACAATAGGAATGGATCTGTACATCACAGACACATGGCTTCCACACTTACACTTACCCTTTGTCTGTGGAAATATTATTATGAGTATTCTTATTAATCTTATTATTTGCTATAAAGCAAGAACTTTGGTAGCTATAGAGTATTTTTGTCCATTTAGTATATAAAACACGACCCTGGCAAACCTGTCATTAACCGTGCTGTCGGCTGCTTCTCCTCCACTGAATATGTTTACAGAGTGAGCAAAGGCGCAGCATTAGTCCTGCCCCAGACGTTTATTAATGCTAGTTGCAGTTCTTATCTGTGAATAATAACTCCTTGAAAGGCGAGCAAATCAATGAAACATTGGCTTATGTGTGGAGGTGAATGATGAACATTTATGGAATGGCTGATATTTTATAGTGGTGTTCTGACTCGCATGTCCTTATGGGTAAACCACCATTAATAATAATAAAATATATACAAACAAAACTAGATATGTACACTAACTGAGAGTGTGTAGTAGGTAGTCTTGTGAAAATGCTATTATACTTGGCCACAATGGTTTTTCACCCCACAGCTGTAGGAGATGAATTCGTTTTTGTTCATATATTCACACATATTCACTGCTGCATGCTGTATGTTTAAATACTAAATAAATACAGAGTTTATTCAAAAGGATTCTAAGGTGTTTATATGTATATGTAGCTCTTACGATGACACATCTAGAAATCATAATGGTGATGTCACTGATGTTATGTCCACTGATGTTTTTATATATAGAGATGGAGTTGATCCTCATGCTCCTAATGTACTCAACATAATGATTATCCAATGCTTCTCCATTCGAGAGTGCGTCACTTTTGGTTTCAGATTTGCATTTAGATTAAGATGCAGCAGGATCGCAATCACGGCTTTTATTTTATGTCTGTAACCATGGATGTTAATGGAGATTTAAAAAAAAACCCCCAAAAAAACAAAAACAAAACAACCATTTTGATCAAGCTGAACTTAGATCGCTGCTTTATTTATCTGATATGTGAGAAGGATTTCTCTCTAAACAGTTGTTTAAAATTGCCCATAAGTGCAATATATATGACTATGAAATGTTAAGGAAATCCATAGCCATAAAAATAATCACATATCTAATTGCTTTTCCGGAGGTCATCATTTTCAGGCATGTGTTTCAGTCTTGGCAGCTGTGAATAAGAAATGACCCACAGCTGGCTAGAAAACAGTAACCAACTGTTCAACTGTCCTTAGTATTGTGAGGTCTACATGTACAAAGAACTCAAAATCCTTTTCCAAATTTCCTTCACTTATATACGTCAATATTGCTGAAAAGCCAAAAGAGAGCCTTCGATTAAAGCTGACATTTTATGTTCTAACCTTAAAACGATTAGCTGTGATCCCATTTTTCAGAAAACAAAAGTGCGGATAAACATGCCCTGCTCATAAAGAACGTTGCTGAAGAATATGTATATAAATTAGCAAAAAAAGGAAGCTAGCCTCACTGTATGTAAGGCATAATGTTACTGTTATTGTTGTGGATTAAGAACCTTCTCATAAGCTGGTATCTATCCATGCTCTCTGCAGGTCTTTTTTTTTTTTTTAAATGAATATTAAATCTGGGATGTTTTTCTTAGCCCAAACAGAGCTGATGGAAACACACTCGAATTTGCATAATGCTTTTGTGATGTCAATTTGTGATTTAATTCAATATTTAGACGGAAACAAGGCTCCTGTTCCATTTCACATCTAATGAGCTGCAGCATAGTATCTAAAACAACAAATATTCTGTTGCTCTGTAATTTAAACTTTAATTCTAATGATGTGTTATATGTCATATACACTGTATATGAAACTATGGGCATATTTTAGCGCTCTGTCTGTGCGGATATATGAGCATAAAATCAATAAGACACCACTTGCTCGGTGACGCTCCTCTCACCGAGTGCTGATATTAGTCAGAGAACAGATGCCTGGGATTACGTTACGTGCTGCTCATCAATAATTCATGCTTTCCTTTAGTTAAGACATTGATTTCCCTTCTTTTATTTCATTTGCTTTTTTCTTACCTCGCAGGTGAAGTTAATCTCAATTTTCTCTACCGATCGATTGCCGTTAATACAGGTGTCTCAATAGCAGAGAAGGCCACTGCAATCCTTTGCAATAGATGATAGGAGCAGGAGGAGGAGAGAGATAGCCCAGCTAATAAATATAGGGCAATGCAAATCGAGGACATGTGTGGGCTTGGGGAACTCAGCACTGGGCCACAGGAGTGAGTCTAGAGCTGACAGGGAGAGACTGGTGGAAGTGACTCACTGACACCCGCTCATCCTTCATCACAGCCTGCCACCGATGCTGTCTCTTTTTAATCGCTGTCGCTCTATTCCTTATCTTTTCCTTCAGTGTGTTCAGAATGTGTTTGAGCTTCTCGGGTAAACAGTGTGTATAGACGCTGACTCCAGAATCAAGGTTGGTCAGGAATGAGTTTGCGATGTATTCATAACAGCTAATGAGAGCATTCCATCATCCTAATCGCCCTGTCCTATCAATTCTATAATGCATTCATGAGACTATCAGTTAACTTCTATGCATATTTTCCATTTTCCTTGGACTAAAATGCCTTTCGTTTTGAGGGGCACAAGAGAAAATGATTTATGGTGAAATTGTAGGGTTAGAAGAAGCAGGTGCAGCAGTTGTTAGCGGTGCCATACTGGCCAGCTCAGACGGCGACAGCCTGGTTTGTTTTCTCACATGGAGGAGCTTGTGACAGCTGGACTCACAGCTCATCCCTTCTCCTTCTCCTTCTCATATAATTCCTCAAAACTCATTTTCATATGAATCCTCAACCTAAGATTGTGTCTCTTGTCAAGTCAATGTATCTATGCTCCGTTATTGTGGGCGATACAACTGCTATTATTTCTTCCAAGGTCAAGTTGTTTTTTTTATCAGCCTGAACTAGGATTCTTACAGAGTAGCTCCAGGTGGTTTGTGATGGGGTTCGAAGAGCCTGGCATCTGGCAGGATGCAGTTACAGGAAAGAATGCACCTTCATGTCAACAAGAATCAATTTTAATGAATACGGCATGCCTGGTTTGACATCCATCTTGACATTCTTTCTCAGTTCATGACCCACAATGGCATGAATAACAGACTATACACTGTAGAAGTACTGCTCCTGTTCTAATGACCTACAACCACATCCAACCGGCAGAGTATCATTGTCACTGTGGGTAGATCTCTCTCAGCCTGGAGACACTGATTCGGGTTCTGACTTTATCACTGCGCTCACACAAAACACATCTGTACATCAAGTTTTTTTTTTTCAATCTGTGTAGACCTGGAATTTTCCAATGTAAAAATGTGTTTGCATGACTCCAAGTTTGATAAACAGCTTAAAAAAAAAAAAATGAAATCTAAGACAAAATCTCATTTCACTGATCTATTGAGCCGAATTAACTCCCACTCACTGTAATTTAACACACTTCATTATGATGCATAAGAGGGGTTTTTAATATTTAGTGAATACAGACACAGTCTGACACATGGGCTGTACACACAGAAGCTCTTTTAGATTGTCTTGTTGGCCTTTTACAGCTATATTTGCAAAATAACCACATTGTAAGTGCAAAGAATGTCTGTTGGTGCTGGCCATGCGTTTTGGGTTGCTCTGTGATTTTGGCCCCTGCTTAACTGCAGCTGGGTTCAGACAGAACGTGTAGGTTGTGTACACGGTGGCTGTTTTTGGAGAGAAACAAATGGTTTGGTGAGGTGAGCAAGGCAAGATTTAGCTAAATTTAAACGTGGAGCTCTATCATTATAGCCGTGAGGGAAAGCAACGGCGGGGCAGCCACGGCTGTGCTACGTGTTTGTGGCAGTGAGACTGACCGGGCCTGAGGCTGTGGTTTGGTGTGCTGCTGCATCATCTGGCCTCATCTCGAAATGTGTTTTTGAACAAACACAGCCTCCAAATAGCTCAGTTTGTGAAGGATATATAAATCTAATGTATGCTGTTTTGAGACTTTGTTTTTTTTTTAAGCAAAACTGTACTTATTCTCCAAGTAATTTCACAGACATACAAGAGGAAATGGTAGAGAATTAAACTAAACTGTTGCCTCAGAGGGGTCGAAAGGGTGTGCCTGAGTTAATAAGATGTTTACCTTTTACTAAAAGCCCCCTGCTACTCCTCACATTTTAATTTCCAGTCCACAATAATTACGACTTGGCTTGATTAATTATGTCTCAACAATATGCTGCCCGTGCACATGCCTCAAGGGCTAATTAACGAACAGGATGAGCGAGGACAATTACAGCTTTTCTCTTCTGTTCCAGCATTAGTAGTCTTGGCTGGGAGAATACTTTACACACATATTTCGGCTGTGCACTCCACACTTTAAGATGCTGTGAATGCACAGAACCTTCTCTGTGCCATAATGCAGAGCTATTCATGCCTACTGCCCCTCCTCCTTTTAACCTTCCCCTGGCCCACATGAAGTCATATACAATTGCTTGCATGACGCTGGGGGAATGAGTTATTAGACGCTGTCAAAAGGGTGCTGAGATTCCAGCCATTTTTCCACCTTCAGACCCTTGCCCTCATTAAACTCTGGACGGCGTATTGTAAAACTGAATGGCTATAAAACTAGTCCCATACATTAAAATAGCCATGACAGATAATACATAATATCTGATAGTTTGGTTGAGTCATGACCACTGTTTAGTGATGTCTCCTCTTGGGATCTCATTAAGTCAAACGTCCCTGACAGACTGAGCTGTGAAATCAGCACAAGCATGGACACCAAGTGGGTGAAGTGTCTCATATAGAGGCATCTCGAGAAGAAATACGCCATCAAGCCACTCATCTGACTTGTAACTCTGACACCCACACCAATAAGCCACTCGAAGCATGATTCCATTAGATAATCCCGGTTTGGTGTGAAAGGACACTCATAACCGCCGTTCTTGCTGATTAGCTCTCTGCACCTTCTCATGAGTAGCACATCAGTGAAGAGTGTGGTACCTGCTCTTGGAGCGCTGTTCCTCTTCCTCCGGAGTGGCTGCAGGACTCTCGCATCCCGACGTGCTTTATATAAGGGATCGTCGCGCTCTCTTCCTGGAGACTTCCTTCAGTTTGGGATGCGATGAAGTGACATTTCAGAAGTGCCCGATGAGCCTACTTCTTAAACCCACCATTTCTTAGAAGCTCTTAGTCGTTTACACCTGTGGACACTTTTATTGCCACTGTCATTAACGGAGCATGGAGGCGTGTAAACTGCCTCGCACCGCCGCTTGTCCACCGTTACCAGCGGTTCAACAGGATTGGGTTACGCGAGCGTTAAGGAGCAGATACGCGCTCCCTCCTCCCTCATCCCCTCTCCCTCCCTCCACCTCTATCCCTCCCGTATCTTAGTCGGATACAGCGAGAGATCTGACATGAACGTTGTCCCCCAGGCCAGGTACAGGTGGGCTACGCGGATGCAATGGGCGCGCACGCATAACGCACAGTCTCTTGCGTGGTGAGAAAGCAGCGTGTCCTCTCGATCCTTTACAGTTTTACAACACATGCACTGCACACTCGCTCAATGGGAGAGAGAGAGAAAAAAATGGTTGCTATGCCCTGTGTGCAAAAAGCTCGTTTACAACATTAAGGCTGAGCGTCACGACGACGCGTCCGTGATCTAAAAGCTGTGATGGCGCCGTGTAGGAAAGCCGTTCACCACGACCCTACGGCAAACCTATTTACAAAAACACAAGGTATGCGCTACCTCACCCTGCGCTCCATCACTGACCAATGATCCCCAGGCTGAAAAGAGTCCAGTCCCACCAGCACTCACAGCGCGCGTTTGTAGCTTGAGCCTCCATTCAGAAATAAGAAGAAGAAGAAAAAAAAGATCACGTCCAGCTCTCTGGGCTGTCACAGCACATGGGGTTATTATTGTCCATTTCCATTATCCGCGCAACATTCTGCAGGCCCCGCCCCCCGGGCTTTCTGATTGGTTCATGACCATGGAGGCGTCTTGGCGAACACACACACACACACACACACACATCTGGCACACACTCTCGGGACAAATGAACCTCAATCGACCTTGGCCACTAAACTGACGCTCGACCAATGATGACAGAAAATCGATAACAACAAAAATGCCTGTTTACTGAAACATCCGTTAACACGATAAGATAAAATCATAGTTGAAAAATTTCAAGCACTTGGAGCAAACAGGATGATTAAGTACCCGGGGTATTATACCTAGAAATTTATACCCAGGATATTATGATCAGAACATTGTACCTGGCTTTACAGATGGGACTAGAGCAGAGAAATTACAAAATGATGCTTCCTGGCCACATAGGACTGGAACTTAGACTCCCTGCCATTGACCATTCCTTTCTGTCATTATTAATCCAATTATAGCAAATAATATATATATAAAAGTACATCAAATTCCAGATTTGAGAATATAAACAAACTGTAAAAGAAACAAACTGAATTTATATGCAGCTTCCACTAATTATTTTCTGGCTCTTGCAAAAGATTTTTAGAAAAGGATTTTAGAAAAGGTGCTGCCATCTTGTGTTTAAGTTTAGATCTACACTACATACGGATTCCAGACACTTCAGCCTACCTCAGCCCTTTTGCCCCCAAAGTGTCGTTTTATTTCGAAGATTTAAGATTTCCTTTCACCTGAACTAAGAGACCCTAAAATGTTCCAGCATGACACTGCCCCTGTAGATAAAGCACAGAGCTCCATGAAGACATGGCGTGTTAAGGTTGGAGTAGAAGAACTGGAGTGTCCTGCACTGAGCCCTGACTCTGACTCAACCCCACTGAACACCTTTGGGATGAACTGGAACACCGACTGAACCCCAGACCTCCTCACTCAACATCAGTGTCTGATCTCACTAATGCTCTTGTAGCTGAATGATCACTAATTCCCACAGTCACACCAACATCTAGTGGGAAACCTTCCCAAGAGAAGGGAGGTTATTATAACAGGAAAAGGAAAAAACAACACTGGGTGAGTTGCAGGAATATACCACGGAGAGTATGCCAGTTAATTGCAGGGCACCATCCACACACACAAAGTCACAGAAGAAGTTGCTTTCGGCTGCTCCCTGTTCGGGGTCGCCACAGCGGACCAACTGGTCCGCACAACAACTTGGAAAATGTTTCACGCCGGATGCCCTTCCTGACGCAACCCTCCCATTTTTCCGGGCTTGGAACCGACACTGCATCCAGTGGCTAAGGTTGAGGCATTGGCTGGGAATCGAACCCAGGCCTTCCACATGATAGGTGAGAAACCTACCACTGAACCACCAATGCCCCTACGCACACAGTCACACATAAAACAAATTAACAAATGTGTGAGAACAACAAGAACAACAGAAGGTAGAGTAAACCCACACAAACACTTGCACAGAAACTCCACACACACACACACACACACACACACACACACACACACACACACACACACACACACCCCCCCCAGTAATCCCAATGTAGTCATTTATTCATGTATGATTTATTTAAAATAACTTTTCACAGACGTAGATCAAATGCATAAATGTAAACAACCACAATCACATGGCAATTTCTGCATATATCGCCTACTATATTTGATTTCCTGCTAGATCATCTAATGAAAGAGGTTAGTGTCTCTTCATGTTGAAATGTGTTCAGGAAGTAAACCAAGAAAAAAACCAAGTAAACAGAAGCAAACAGTAGCCATTTGATTTGTTACCTTTCCATCTTTTATCTTGTCCTTTTTTTTTTTTTACCATCTTCTCTGAAGCACGGCAATACACACACTATCTAGCTGGTAGCCAAACAATCCATGATTATATATAAACACTATTATATATTAGAGCATGTGATATGGTTTAAAAGGTTCCTGTGATTTTCCTTAAAGATTAAAAACCCATTCAGATGTGAAAAGAATAAAAATGTCTTGTGTGCTCTTCATCAGGGCCTGCCTGTAAACCTTTTAAAGCTTCCTTTTGATGCAAACTATATTAATGAGTTAGGTCTAGATTAATTAAGCAATCATCCAGTGGTTTCGCTGTAATCATTTCAGGTGTCTGTTGCTCTCTAATGAGGCTCATTCTGCTAATGACATTCATTTTTAACCACAGTACTGTGATCATGCGGTAGTGTCACCTTTTTCAAAATATGCATTAATGATTTTGACATTGAAGGTCTTATCCATTTTAAGGCTTTTTGAGGCTAGTTGTTAGATGTGTAATTCTGCCATGATGATTAACATATTCATATATGTTATAGTCTTCAAAGTAATTTAAAAGCTGTATTGGGATTTAGTCATTTCCACTGCTTGATTCTTTGAGGGATTTTTGAGGGTTTTTCGTTTTTTCTAAGGTTGTGCACGTGACTTTGGCTTAATTTGTTGCTCACTGCACGTGGCAGAAGAACAAAGAAGCAGTAACTAAGCTAGAGCAATCTCTTTTCAAGACCACCACGTCCTGGCGCGTCTCCAAGACAACAAAAGCACTCGAGGTCAAATCGCACATCAAGATCACGTTTTTTTGACATTAACAGCCCGGAGAAGTGTTGCACCCAGAACTGCATCTTGCACCTACACACAGTGTACTGTCAACGGGGACCTCTTTTTGTTCCCGAAATTAAAAACGAGACTCAAGGGGAAAGATTTGCAGCGTGCGCGTGTGTGTGTGTCTGCGCAGTTGTATTGTCACGGTGCATTTTAGCTTTTGGAGACGCACCAGGATGTGGTGATAATCATGCTGTAGCATGCATAGCAGTTTTACTGGGCAAAACCAAAATTTCACACACATTCTTTGCTCTTTAATATCTGCCAAGGGGATTGAAGAAATAAAAGCCTTAGAAAGGAAGCCTTACGACCTTAGAAAAAAACGACACAAATAAGCTACCTCACACTTGGGAGATTGTCTCAGTAGACAAACATTAAAAACGTGCAAACACGTTGAGTGCGCGCTCCATATTTGAATTCTGGGAACTTTTGACACCCCCCTTTTAAGACCTTTTACTTTATGTACAAAATATACATACAAAAGATATTTTCACTTGTTAAAAAGCATTCCTAAAAGTCTGTTAGTTCAACTTGGCTTTTGGAGTCAGCAGGTACACCTTCTCTACAAGTGAGTCTATTCCCCATGCTTTAAATCTTTCTTCAAAGGCATCTCTACTCTGCACCAGCTCAATAATAAAAGAATCACCTGTAACACACACACACACACACAAACACACACACACACAAATATATAGATGACATTTATATATGCACTTACGTAAAGTAGCGCATCATGGATGCATGAGGTAAACTCACCATATAAACTTTTCACAGCTTCTTCGGGAACAAAAAATGGTGGCCCTGTTGCATCAAAAAACTATATGGGTAAATACAAATACTAATACACAATAATTCTCAGCAGACTCTAAAGCAAAAAAGCACAACTCATTTGTACTGTTACCTTTGTACAGTTCAGGGTTGTACTCCAGTGTGTCCAATAAATACCTGCAGTCTTTGTCCATCAAGGACATAATGAGTGAGGCATACCTTCAGAACAAAAACAAAGAATATTACAGCTATCAAGCACTACATTTTCTGGCGCAACAATTCTCCTCATTCTTATGCCAATTTCCTTTGTTCTAAATATTTATACCACAGTGCTGTGGAAATTTTGTGATGTTTAAAAATATGTGATTCATCCGACCAGGCCACCTTCTTCCATTGCTCCATGGTACAGTTCTGATGCTCACGTGCCCATTGTTTGCACTTTCGGCAGTGCACATGGGTCAGAATGGGCACCCTGACTGGTCTGTGTCTATGCAGCCCCAAACGCAACAAACTACGATGTACTGTGTATTCTGACACCTATCTATCAGAACCAGCATTAACTTCCTCAGCAATTTGAGCAACAGTAGCTCGTCTGTTGGATCGGATCACACGACTTCCCATAACAACCTGCAAAAGGTTTGAAGGATGCATGTTTCTGTGCAAATGCTTCATAAATCCGCCGACTTACTTTTGCCTGTCACATGGGTTTATGGCCACCAGGGAACCCCTGTCCCAAATCCCTCCAAACTGTCCCTCTATAGCACTGCAAAAGCAGAGAGAGAGGGATAGAGAGAGAGAGAGAGAGAGAGAGAGAGAGAGAGAGAGAGAGAGAGAGAGAGAGAGAGAGAGAGAGAGAGAGAGAGAGAGAGAGAGAGAGAGAGAGAGACTCAGACTCTACATTATTTTTTCTCAGGCATGCTTCATAATCTAAACCTGTTTAGTACAACTCATACCTGGAGAACTTGTATAAATCGCACTGATAGAGTGAAATCCTTCCATCAGGACTCTGGAAAAAGAGAAAAATACACCGCACTGATGACTACAACCACATGACTATATATTTTCTAAGCTTTATCATTATATGGATATCATCAACACCATTTAAAACTTGAGGCTTTTTAAAAAATGAATAATGATATAGAGAACCTGTTACCATCCAGTAATAACGCATAAATTATCTGTGGAATGAAAACTGAGCAGTAACAAGCAGCAGAACCCTGTATGAGCATTGAAATATTACACAGTCATACAGGAACAATAAGGGATCCATCTGTCAGCAGCTCTTTATTCATACAAATGAATTATTCTGGCTTTTTAAAGTCCTAGGCTCTATACTGTAGACTGGTTTTGGAGTCTCGAAAACAATGCTTTCTGTATATGCCTTCCAGGCCAGATGCATGTACAGTATATAATTCTCTTCTTGCATAAGGATAATCAGTGTAGGCAGACAGAGCAGAGCAAGACAGTACAAATGCTTCAGCTATACTGACATCCTCACAGCATTAATAATAAATGGCTACCATGTGTACTAGCTGCGAAGATATTTTTACACACAGCAGACAGCTCTGTGCAGCAACTTGGACTTGTTCTTCATCCATTTTTTTTTTCTATTATCAGTATTGTTTAATGTCTGATCTGCATGCTGAAAGTTCTCACAGACATGAGAATTATTAGTTATATAAGTCGCTATGGACTTGCCAATTACCATTTTTTTAGTTCGTTAAAGTGGCCAAACTGTGACAGGAAGTCATCCTCTAACAGCTCTTGAAGAGAAATGGTCAAGGTTTGACTGGGTCACTCCAGATCAAAATCTTTCCAGTTTTTAAGCATCTGAGTTGTTTATCTGGAGGATTGTGACAGGACGCTATCTGGCTGGAAGACAGACAGGAAGACATAACTTTCCCCAAGTAAGAATAGTTTTATCTTATCTGGGTTTTCAGTTATCAGATTTCTGACAGAAGCCAAACCAGTTTCTACAAATCAGTTATGCGTCGATCCTGTGAGGAGTGCTGGGCCTTGCTGTGACTTCGTCTTGGGAAATATTTAATAATTCATACTGCAGGTTTGGTTTGCCAAGACAAAGTCTACTGATTCTTCTTTAATCTCCATCCAAAGTGAGCTGATTTCATAGAAGTGGTAAAATAAATGAGATGGATAAGGAAAAGGTAAAAGGTCTGTACTATACCTTGAACAGCTTTGCTTCAGGTATAGCTGGAACTGGCTCTTCTTTGTATTCAAGACTGTGTTCTTCAAAAAACTGCTTTATCGCTTTCTCGGAAATCTCAACCCCAACAATCACATGACCCATGTCAGCCAGCCTGTGACAGACAGAATACAACACATGAATAACTCTGAGCCACATAACGTTTTAACTGTGGCACGTTCTGTAACTGTAAAGAGATCAAAAATCAACCACCTACCATTTCATGTCTACGGCCTTGCCACAGAGAGGGAAGAAAAAACGAACCTGCTGTCTTCCACACAAGACTTTATCTAGATTACCCTTTAGCATACTGAAGATAAAAGAGAAGGAGAATCAATACATGTGAGAGAAGTATAGAACTTGCAGATTATACAGATTATTCATGTCCATGCCTGCCATGCATTTACTCTCTACAGAGAGTCTTTAACTAGCCACAAAGGTTTCCGTGGATTTAGAAGCTTTTCCATATATTATTAAATATTAAATAGAATCTGAGCTGCAAATGTTACATTATGTGACCAAAAGTTTGTGGACACCTGAACATCATACCCATATGTGGGTTTTCATTAAACGGTTTCCACAAAGTTAGAAGCACACAGTTGTCTTTTCATGCATCTTTTATTACAATTTCCCTTTCACTGAAACTAAGAGGCCCAAACCCTGTTCCAGCATGTCAATGTGCCCCTGTACACAAAGCACATGAAGACATGGTTTGAGAAGGTTGGAGTGGAAGAACTGGAGTGTCCTGTACTGAGCCTTTACTCTGACTCAACCCCACTGAACACTTTTGTGTTGAACTAGAGCACCAACTGAACCCCAGACCTCCTCACTCTTACAACATCAGTGTCTGACCTCACTAATGCTCTTGTTGCTCAATGAACACAAATCCCTGTAGCCATGCTCCAACATGTAGTGGAAAGCCTTCACAAAAGAGTTGAGCTTATTATAACAGCAGTGGGACTAAATCTGGAATGGGGTGCTCAGAAAGCCCATGACCTTTGGCCATAAAGTGTGCACAGGCCTACATTTCTGACCATCTAATAGATGTATCTCAGTGGACTACTAAACACATCCGAGCCACTCATCCAGCCAGGTTTCAGGACAGCTTCTCTGGCTGCTCCCCTGTAATGGTGGGACTGATACTTCACACTGGCAGTGCACGTAAACAAGGCCACTAATAATAGACGGAATTATTAGACAGTAAAAGTGCCACTTGCTGGTGAATGTGAGGTTGGTGGAAACCAATCCTTCCTTCCTGCCATCTATCCTCCCATTCGCTTAGTGCCATGATTCTGTCTATTTGAGCTGCCGTCATCACTGTGTCACTTCACTGCAGTAGTCTGGAAATGAACATGGCAATCAGTTAGTCAGTGTACATGTAAACACCCAGCTGAAAAAGATAACCTTCTTTAAATATTCAGAGCAAAGCCTTCCCTTACACATCACAGCCTTAAACAATCTGTCACATGTTGTTTTGGTGTTGCATCACATGGGATAGACTTCCTCATGATACAGTGGTGCATTATAAACTACATATGATAGAATCTCACCTGTCAAACAGGTGAAATGGAATTATTTTAGAATTAAATACACCTTTATACTAAAGATCTGTAACATCTAGGAGTAACATTGTGATCACATACTAAGTTTAACTCCAACTATCAAGTCAGACCCTTTTAACTGTCGCGATTATGAATGAATTTTAACAGCGTACGACAGCACACATGTTTAATTGCAAATAAAAACATTAATAATAATATTGTTCTTATTCCTTATTGTCTTACCAGATTTTCAGGACTATGGACCGCCGGCTACAGTTCATACAAAGTATTAGTGGAAGAACAGGAAAAGGCGGGATGAATAAGCGGATGCTTTGCAACAATTGGACAAGGTGTCTGTTTGTCAAAGTTGACCCCGCCCACTTTTCTAGAGCAAAGTGTCCAAAGAAAGATTTAGCTGATAATGAGTGCTGGAATGAAGTGAAAGCGAAAGCCACGACGAACAATACATATTACGCAAACTAAATCGTATTAACATTTCTGAAACAAATTAGGATTTGTTTTTCTTTTCTTCTTTGTTTTTTATTTTGTGTATAGCAGCCCCCAGTGGACTGTTGCGGTGAAGCAGGTGCTGTATAGGTGCTTGTGTGAGGTATAATATAATGTATAAAGCAGCAATAACAATGTTATTAATGAATAATAAACATACAAACAAAGACTCAACTTTACTTCTATATTAAATAAAAGCGTCGCTGTAAGTTAATATAGCATCTGCCCAGCCACTTGATCAGTTTTGGCAGCTTTACCAACGTAGTGTCTGATTGGCTGTTGCTAAGATACGGGCTATCCGCCATCACTGTAAACAGCCTGGCTAGCGCTGGAAGTTTAGTGTAGCAGAGCCATGTCAAAGTTACAAAAAGAAATGGTGAATATTGAATTAATTTTCAAATGAATAGTGCTTAGACATTTAAAACGCATCAAATGATAAAGAATAGCTTAACCCATTTACTAAATGTTTCATGCAGTAGAAAAATACAGGTTGGAAATGAAAGATTCTTGTATTTCTGTTGATTATGTTGATTTTGTGTTGTTTACAGGTGAGTATGCCTTCTCCTGGGAAATGGACCTGGAATGATGAAACACAAGCCCTGGAGTTCACTTGGTAAACTGACTTATGCATTCTGGTTTTGTCCCGTAATAAAACAATTAGAAAATTAATTGAAACCCCAAAACTGACTTTTGGCTGTTTTAACAGTTTTAACATCTCTGCTGGGATTAAAAAGAAGAGAAAATCCTCAAAAACACCTTCCTACCAGGACCATGTTAGGGAACATCTAGTAAAGTAAATATTTTCCCCTGCTCTTTATTAATGCTGAACCATTGTAGGAGTACATTAAAACAACTTGCCAGCAGTGCATGATGTTCTTACAGCAATCAGACATAACATTATGACCACCTGCCTAATCTTGTGTTGGTTCCCCTTTTGCTGCCAAAACAGCCCTGACCCGTCATGCACTGTGTATTCTGACACCTTTCTATCAGAACCTTAACATTAACTTCTTCAGAAATTTGAGCAACAGTAGCTCATCTGTTGGATCGGATCACACGGGCCAGCCTTCGCTCCCCACGTGCATCAGTGAGCCTTGGCCGCCCATGACCCTGTCACCGGTTCACCACTGTTCCTTCCTTGTACGACCTTTGATAGATTCTGACCACTGGAGACCGGGAACAACCCACAAGAGCTGCAGTTTTGGAGATGCTCTGATCCAGTGGCCTAGCCATCACAATTTGGCCCTTGTCAAACTCTCAAATCCTTACTCTTGCTTCTAGCACATCAACTTTGAGGACAAAATGTTCACTTGCTGCCTAATATATCCCACCCACTAATAGGTGCCATGATGAGGAGATAATCAGTGTTATTCACCTCACCTCTCACTGCTCATAATGTTATGGCTGATCGTTGTATATGTAAAGCATGATATCTTTCACCTAACAACATAACGTCTAGCTGAACTCATATCAAGGGACAGTTTTAACAAAATGTTCCTCTTCTTTATCATTCAAAATGACTGATTCAAACCTGGAGGTAACGTGGCACAGCGGGTAGCTTGCTGTCTCACAGCTCCAGCATCCCTGTTTTGTGGACGTGTGTGTAAATGTATGTGTGCAAGGTGCATTGCGGTGGAATGGCATGCCATCTAGGGAGTATTCCTGTCTTTCACCCAGTGTTCCTGGGATAGTCTCCAGATCCACCACAATCCTGAAAGCATTTACTTAAGATGACTGAATGAAATTGTAACCAGCATCTAATTATACCATTAGCAAATATTTAAGGTTATGCATTCGATAGATTTCTGCAAAAGAACACCTCAAAGGTATTATGGTATGATATTTACAAAACTGCTTTACAACTGCAATAAACAATTTAATAATTATTGCATTATTTCTGTGCCGCATCATGAAATAATCAACATGTCTGCACTTCTTTGGATTTTTGAAGAATTTCACAATGCAGGTCTTCGGCCAGAGGAGGGAGCTCTGATCAGAGGAAGAGTGTGAGACTTGCTGAGCTGAACGCTTACAAGGCCACTGCAGAATGCTCACAGGAAAGGGACTCCATCACTATTGAGGATATAAAACGTAATTGATATTATACACAATCGTGTCCTTGTGTACATATAATGATATTGATCATTTTGATTTAAGAAGACAACAATAATCCTTTTAACATGAGAAACTCTGTGAACACATAGCCCTGATGCAGTGCGTCTATCCAAAACAACTTGACAGAAAAATACTTTCATATTATGTAATTTCTATTTATTACAGAAGTGGCAGTCTCGTTAATGCAGGAGAACGAAGCACTGCCCATTCCACTTTGCTTTGTGACTGTGATTCAGTAAGTCATACTACTCTGCTTGTTAACTAGTAAACATGATCAGGATTAAAGTCATGTAATAAAACATAGCATCTGTATTGCTAATGAAATTGTTTTGAGTACAGAAGTAAGGAGCTGGATGCGTTTCTGGCTGCTCTTTTGCTGTATCTGCACTGCTACTGGCAGAGGAAGGCTCTGGAGGAGAGATCCAAGCCCCTCATGGTGTGAGTCTAAAGTTAGGGTTTACGTGTATTTGGAAAGGGATTACAAATAATCTTGGGATTGTACTTGATTTGTATTGTATTGCAGGATTGAGATTGTGAAATGGGTTTTATCATACTTTAATGTACTGTTGCAATGATATATTACAGTGCTATCCGATCTAATTAAAAAAAAAAAAAAAAAAGAATAAGACCTCTGCACATGACATCAGGGTTTGAACCCAGTAATGATCATAAATTGTAACAACCATTCTCCAAAATCTATTGGTTAGCCTTCCCAGAGGAGTGGCGGTTATAAATGGGAGATAAATCTGGGATTGGATGTTAAACAAGCAAATATGAATGTAATAATCAGATGTCCACATATTTTCAGTCATTGTCTGTTTAGACATTGAAAGAGTAAGAGCTGCTACAGTCATTACAATGAAGTCTAAGCAACAGTAATGCTTACATCAACATGACCCATTGCACTAGTGGTGGCTAACTGTAAATCTGGATTAGCATAATCCTCTTTCTTTTGGTTGTTTCAGGGAGCAGAGCGTGACAGAGCAGCAGATGACAGCAGAAGCAAGCGTTAAACTAGAGCTGGCCAAGAAGCACCTGGCCATCTGTTACTCCAGTCTGGTGCTTGGGCAGGGTCTTTCCCAACAGCACCACATGGCCTGTGGCAGGTCTGTGGCAAATTGCCAACCATGAGTAATTTAGCTTTTCATTGTCATTTAAAGATACATTCAGGCAATAATTCATTAAGAGATTGCCTGACAGTACCACTTCTCAGTTTATAACTAGGCCAGAAAACAAAACATGGACTTACATCATCAGGACTGGAGAGTTTCTGCTGCACGATGATTAACTAATCTGCTGTCTGTGTTACCTTGACAACTTGCATAAAAGTGCAAAAATAAACATGTTCCAATTTAAAAAATTAACTGTAGTGCCATTCTGCTGTCCTCATGTGTGGTACTTAATTATTCTATTTTGAGAGTTGCAACAAATTGTGATTTGTGTCCACAGGAGCAGGGTGTCGTCCACTTACAGCGACAGGCATCTGTATGAGGTTGGTGAAACAAAGAACATAGAAAAGTGTCTAAGCACTGATGGTGAAACTTTCTTCAAAGAGATACTTTTATCTAAGTCTCCAATCTGTAGGTGGTCCTTTAGGTTCTCCTTTAAGTTTTCCACAAAGGAGGAGCCTTTTGGATGGAGGGCTTTGCACTTTGCAGTATCTTGGCAACAAGCTGCATTTATTTTGTCTTGTTAACTTGAAAGTGAAAGAACAATTAAACTGGCAGAAACATAAGTGATAAGCGGGAATAGTGTCACAACATCCAATGAAGGAATAAATAGATATAAAATATATGAGGTCATTTCAGATGTAGCATCATTTTTGTTGATTATTTTCTGATAATAGCACACCACATTGTGTTTTATTCTTCATCATTCACACTCACTGTACTACTGTCTGTTTTAAACGATGTAAAATCATTGTTTTACATTTTCATCATCGTTCATGCCTCTCCTGCTTTTAGCAACCAGATTTTTAAGCAAATGGACATAACTGAAACTTGAAGGTAGATTTTACTAAACTTCTGTCTGCTTTGCATGTGTATGCCAGTGTCTGTACAGCTTCTTTTGCTATGTGGCTTGGGTTACCTTTGGAAGGCATGATCTAAAAGGCATTCAGATTGAGATTAATCGCTTGCTACGACCTGACACATTCAACTTTGCCCTGAGGGCACAAATAAATGAAGCAGAGGAAGAAGAGGAGGAGCAAGAGATCACCCAGGAAGAGAATCAAACCAAGACCATCCCAAGCAGCAGGTCTGTGTCTCACCTTGTATCTGAGTATTGTAACTACTCTACAGTATTACAATTTGTGGAGAAAATGAAATTGTCCCTATCTTGATAGCATAGTTGGGTGAACTTTATAACATAATATGATATGATCTGATCTTTGATACAGGAAGTCTCGTCACAAGCCAGGCATAATCTCTACATTGACCCAGTGCTCACCTGTCATGATGTCCATCCTGCCTTCAGCACGAGAAAAAGCATCTAATTTGCTCCAGAGCTCAAGCCACAAGCAGCAACCAAATGAGCTCATAGACACAGATGTTCTAATGGAGGAGCTCAGCCAACAGCTGGCATCGTGCAGGTGACAAATAGTCACTCAAGCTGTAATAAAATTTTAGCTATATTCATTCATTATTTCTGTCCATTTAAACCTCTCTGGTTCTCCTGTTGGGTTCTTAGCTTTGGTATACTGGGAAAACCTCTGAGCCAATTGAGACACAACCCAGTGGTGGCCGACGGAGCCATGAAGGAAGATGATGAGGCAAATGATGAAGATCATTTTGATGATGACGATGATGAAAATTTGCTAACAATTAATAGAGGCAGGAAGACCACCTTTATGCACCCGAGTTCCGGCAGGACGACAGCAGAGAAGCGCAGCAGCATGAGCCGGGCTCACACTGTGACCTCGAGAGCCACCACAGAGGCACCGTTGTCAGATACAGAATGAAGTATTATACTTTTCTGTGTGCATATGTATGTAGGGTTATAGTGTCTGTATTTGTCTAGAGCTTAAAACACTCATATCTGCTGTTGTATTCAGAAAAGTGGGCATTGTCTGTACCAGAAAGGATTTTTCTTTATGTTAAGCAGTTGCAAAAGAGAAGACACTTTTTATCTACAAGTTACAGCATTATATTCTGCAAATAGCAACTTCATCACTTTATTCAGATCCAGAAACAGATGCCTATGTGAAATGTTCTGTAAAGCTTCAGTCTAACGTGACTGAATAAGCGAGCTAACTGTTTCAAAACAACACTTGCTCCTTTCCCAAATCAAGGATCTGTAATTTAGGCTGCATTTGACAACAACAGCAATCTAATCATATTTCATCAACTTTAGTTTTGTTTTGTTTTTTTAATTCCAGAAAGATGTGAAATGTTTGCTGGATGCACTTTAAGAATTTGTTCTAAAACTGGAACAGTGCAGCTGGGAGTCAAAATGGGATCTTTTAAGTAGCATTTCATTATAATCCTCATATCATTTTTAACTTATGCATGCTTTACAATATTTGAAAAATAAGTAAAAGCTGTTTGGAGAGCAGGCTCTGCAGCTCTGTGCACTGTGTGAACTCTGAGCTATATGGAGCAAGGACTCAATACATACAGTATATATATATACAGTATTCTGTAGTATTTTATATATCATACAGTATTTTATTCTGGAGCTCAGTTAGACAGTCAGGCTAAAACCGAATAGGTCATTTTCCATTATATTTATCATGCTCTTGTCTATGTTCTGTGAGCAGGGTTGCTAGATTTTGTGTATAATACCTGTGTAATGAGGATATACTGTACGTATACTGAAAATCAGAAATGTACACCAGTGTTAGCGTCTTTGGAGGAAACTGCAGAGAAAAATAAAAAAAAAAGTACTGGACATTCTACCTTTTCGACCATTTTGGGATGTATTTCGAATCTTTTGGTGTGATCTTTGAGCGGAAGTTGTGTGGTTGGAGCCTCACAAACCTCCCTACAAGCTTCTATAATCTGTTCTGTAAAATACCGCATTAAAGTACTAACATTGTGCACTTTGTTTTGTTTTGTCCAGTCCCTGAAGCTGATAAAACGTTCTGATAAAAAGACACAACCTCCTTTTCTTTTATCTGTAATCATATTTGTCATTATTTGTTTAATCCAAACAATGTACTTGTATTTGATGACACTCTTAGTATATTGAGACCATATCTGAGATTAAGATTCTGCCATTTTTCTTCTTAATCTCATGTTTTTATCTTCTTGTTTTGTTTAATATTAGTATTAGTATGTCATGTTTATGTTATCATGCTTGCATTTTATGACAAGAAGTCCCTGTTATAAAACTCCACATTGAATCGGTATTCTAGAGAAGTATTAATGCCATAAGCAAATACACTTCTATATTAAGTGAAATTAAATGTCACTAATATCCCTTTAGTGCCAATTTGTTATTACACATGATATTCAAAATATCTCTTCTTTATGTTATTGCCAGCAGTCCATAAGGTGTAGTTAATGGTTGTGTGTTTAGACTTATATAGCTTAAGCAGTGAGCATAGAAGAAGCAGCTTTAATATCTTACTAATTGGATGGGTAATCTGGGCCTCTGTGCTGAGTAATCTGGGTCTGTATAGGTCTACTGAGGACTGTAAGGCTGTGCAGTGTGTGTGTATTCATTTTATAGGGACACCATGACATGGTTTTGTTTCTGAGGAGTAGAGGAGTCAAATCCTCAATCATTTAAATAATGCAGTGTATTGCATTCTTAGTAATAGTCAAATCAGGTGGTTAATCTTCCCGACTGGGTCATTTTAGATTTTAATCAAATTGTGCTGAAAAATATCCCTTCTTGATTGATATAATTTGGACTTTTGGACTATTAAGCTTTTGGATTTTTGTCCATGAACTTATGATTTAACTTAACCTTACAGTATGAACTGATTTACATGTATATATTACCTACAATCATCAGATTTTATATCAGCCTCTATAACAACAAGTGGTTTGGAACAAATGCATCAAAGAATATTTAACTGAAATAAAATACAGCAGGAGCACAATGAATAGCATTGGCACAATGTTACCCACAGTGCTGTGTTATTCATGTTATATATTAATTTCACTCTACAATCACTTTATTAGCATACATAATAAGGAACTCTGTGCATCATCCAATCAGCCAGTCATATGGCAGCAGCACAATGTATAATGCAGATACAGGTCAAGAGATGTATCTAAAGCTAACAAGAAAGGTACAGTTAGTCAAATAAACACACTTTACAACCAAGTCTCAAAAGGGAGAACACACCAAGACTTGACACAGATGGGCTACAACAGATGAAGACCACATGGGATTTCACTCCCATCAGCCAAACACAGGAGGTTAGAGTTTACACAGGTTTACTGAAACTGGACAAATGAGGACTGGAAAAAGACCAGGTGACATATCTTCTTATGAAAACATGTCTACATTGTCTTCTTATTCACCATTAATGTGACATTGCATCCCACAAATGACAAATGTGAATTGAAAACTAAATAAAAATGCTTAAGGAAAAAAGAAGGAAAAGACAAAACTGACAACAACTTGTTTAGGTTGTTTAACTTGCATAGGTGTGTACACTCTTTTATAATGGCACGTGTTCAGAATGAACAAATTACATTCCAACGCATGTTTAAAAGTAATTATCATACACCTGTAATTAATTAAGTGATTCTGATTAACCCAAAATAAAGATGAGCTGTTTCTGTAGGATTTTTGTGACCTTTTCTTGGTTTCAACCAAATGCTGAAGCCATGGATCTCAAAGAGCTGACAAAGCATGTACAAAAATCACCAATAACAGGATGTGAAGCATGGTGGTGGCAGCATCACGCTAAGGTGCTGCTTCTCTTCTGCTGGGAATGAGAGTCTAGTCAAGATAGAAGGAATCATTGCTCTATCTATTTTGGCACAAAACCTGTAGGTCTCTATTAGACAGTTGAAGATGAAGAAAAATGTCACCTTTCAGCACAATAATAACATTCATTCATTGTCTACCACTTATCCAAACTATTCTCGGGTCACAGGGAGCCTGTGCCTATCTCAGGTGTCATTGGGCATCAAGGCAGGATACACCCTGGACAGAGCGCCAACCCATCACAGGGCGCACACACACACTCATGCAATCACACACTACGGACAATTTAGAGATGCCAATCAACCTACCATGCATGTCTTTGGACTGGAGAGGAAACCGGAGTACCCAGAGGAAACCCCCGAGGCACAGGGAGAACATGCAAACTCCACACACATGGCGGAGGCGGGACTCGAACCCCCAACCCTGGAGGTGTGAGGCAAACGTGCTAACGTGCTAACCACTAAGCTACCATGCCCCTCACAATAAAAACACAAAGCACAAATTCACATCAACAAGGGACTCTATGGTTCTTTCTTTTTCTTTTTTCACTTCCAAAGTGTTAAAAATAATTGCCACAATTTGGGGTGGTTGTAGCTCAAGTTGTTAAGGCTCTGGGTCGTTGACTAGAAGGTCAGTGTTCAAGCCCCAGCACTGCCAAGCTACCACCATTGGGCTCTTGAGCAAGGCCCCCAACACACGGTGCTGCATCATGGCTGACTCTCCCATGATGTGATATGTGAATTTATAATTTCACTGTGCATACTGTATATGTGACAAATAAAAACAACTTATCTTGAGTTCATAATTCATATTTACTACACTATTAACAGGGCTGTATAGACTTACAGCTTACGTGTTTTTCTTTATTAAATGTGACATTCATAATTTCTCCCCACATGACAGAAGATAAATCATCTGTCTAATAAATCACGGAAATAAAAAAGCTAGTGTGCTGCTTTTCATGACCTTCCTAAGATGTCTCCCTATTTGGCCATTAGGGGGAGACAGTGTACAGTGTACAGGTGGTCAAACTTAGAAAGTCAGCAATGTGCAGAAAAAAAAGTGTTTGATTTGTACAGAATTTTACACACACACACACACACACACACACACACACACACACACACACACACAAAACAGACATTTTTATTGTGTAATTGAAAAAAGTAAACAAAAAATCAGCATATCAAATGAAAAATTAGTGACTGAGCTCATTTAAAGTCGAAGAAGAGGAGAGAAAAGGAGAGCAGAGAAAAGGGGAGAAAAGGAGAGCAGAGAAAAGGAGAGCGCTGAACCCCTCCCACTCTGTCTTATAAGTGGTCGGTAGACATGTCAATCATGTGGCCCAGCTCTCCCTCAGCTGACCTGGATTTGCTGTTGTTCGTCTGAGTAACACACCATACAGACTGCGAGGAAAATAAACAGTGGTTTTCATCATTATTTCCGCACGCAGCACTTCATATTGCGGGAAAACGAAAGGAAACAAAGTGCGCTGCCTGAAGGGGGGAAAAGCAACACGTATCCGGTGGGACTGGGCTCCTGAGTGGGTGAGAGAGAGAGAGAGAGAGAGGGGGCGAAGGTGGAGAGAGAGAGAGAGAGAGAGAGAGAGAGAGAGGCGCACAGAGTTACTCAGTAGAAGAGATTTGTCCGCTTTGCTGCACGAAGCTCCGCGCTTGTCCGGGGAATTATGAGGAACCTTTGGATGATATTGACCCTCTGCTTGACTGTCTTTCTTTCCGGAGAAAGGGTGAGTTGACCTTTTTTCTTTTTGCTTAAGTGGTGGGAAAAACTCTTCCGAAGCAATCTCGCCTTGTCAATGTTGGGCTCCACAGTAAACCTTTGACACCATTAAGGTTAGTTCCTCTCGAGTTAATTTGGGAAAGGTGCGATATTCATTCCAGCAAACTACATCATGACCTTTGTGAACCAAAAGTCGGTGCAGAGCTTTAGCCTTTCCAACACCGTTTAAAGTTCACTCGACAGGAGAGGCAACGTGTTGCACTGCGCCTTTTAAAGCCGTATTTAAAGGTGAGAATGAAAAGCAGGAGGTCATGTTGAATATATTGCTGTAATAAGCGGCAATCGGAAACAAATAGACGTAGCACTTTAACCTGCAGTGTGTTTTTACAGCTGGTTGGTCAGTTCACGAGTGAGCGCTTTTGATTTGCGTTTCTGTTTAGGAAATGACCAACAAACACTGATTCATAATGTTCATATGTACCTAATAAACCTTCCCCAGACTTGGCAGATTGCTACAGTCTAAAATGACTCTCATCACTGCTCATCATCCATGGCATGTTATTTTACACAGGGTTTAAGAAAAGATTCTAAACGATCTCTCTTTCCTATGCTGGTTGAATGGAAACTGATCAATGGATAGATAATGATATATATATACAATAAATCTACAGATAAATAGTAGGTTATTGTGAGGCTTCCCAACTTCCCAACGTCAGTGTGAAAATTCAACCTCTGAAAATGAAGTGATGAATGTTTAAGGGAAAAAAAAAAAAATAGAAGAAAGTTACATTAACTTGGTTGCATAAGTGTATACACCCTTTAATAACTGGGGATATGGCTGTGTTCTCATGTTTAAAATGAAATTACAGCTGTCATCATTAAAATGATACTGATAATAACCCCGAATAAAGACCAGCTGTTTCTGTTTCTTGGATTTTCTTTACAACTTGGTCTCATGGATGGTCTATGGAGCTTAAAAAGCATGCATCATGTTGAAAGACGGATATTAAGTGGTACAAATGAATTTCCAAAACATTAGTTGTCCCACGAAACACCGTAAAGGCCATCAGAAACATTTCGAGAAAATGGAGTACCACGGTGACATCACCAAGAACAAGTCGTCTCTCCAAAATTTTTAAAAGAACAAGACAAAAGCTTACCAGGGAGGCTGCCAAGAGGGTTAGAGCAGCATTAAAGGAGCTGCAGGAAGATCTGACACGTAATGATTACTCTCTGCATGTGACAACAATCTCTCGTATTCTTCACATGTCTGGGTTATGGGGTAGGACGGCTAGACGGAATCTTCAGGTGTCGGCTATTAAGCTGAAGATGAAAAGGAATCTTTCAGCATGACAGTGACCCCAAGCAAACATCCAAATCAACAAAGGAATTGCTACACCAAAGATCAGTGTTGATGAGTGATCTAACCAGAGCTCAGAGCTGAATCCAACTCAATTTCTTTTGGGTGACTTTGCAATGTGATGAATCTAGAGAGTTTTGGCAAGAAAGAGTGGTAAAAAATTGTCAATTGAAGAATGTACCATGCTGATGGACTCGTACCCAAACTGACTGTAATAAAATGTTTAATAAAATGAGAAAAAAGTGTAATAAAATCAAAAGGTGCTTTAATAAAGTAAGAGTTTAAAAAGTAAAAGTGCATGAAACCAGGTTATTGTATGTTTTTATAATAATAATCAAATTTTTATATTTATATTATTATTATTATTATTATTATTATTATTATTATTAGTTGTTGTTGTTGTTGTTTTTATATTTATTATTTTATGTTGTAATTTTACATTAAGGGTTTTTTTTTTTACATCGGAAAAACCTTTTAACAGGGGTGGGTAAAATTTTTATATCCATTATAGCTAAAGGCTAAGCATAAATGTACAGCTCTGTCAAATAGTGTCAATAATTTCGATTATAATACACACGACAAAAATAACAGCAGCCAAACTGTATAAAAACATGCATGAATGTCCTGACATGCTTTTGGCAATCTACTATAGCATGCTATTTAAGTACAGAGTGTCTTCACATGGCAAGGCAAGTTCACAGTGTTGAAAAGTACAGGCCTAAAATAACTTTCAAATTTAAGCAACGTTAAAGAAGACTTTGCCTTAACGCGGTTAAACTGTAGCCATGTTAGGCAACTTGTGGACACGTTACTAGCTAGATAATGTTTAACATTAAGTCTACGATAGCTACACTTTTAGTCAACTAGGTGTTGTGGTTTAAAAAAAAAAAAAAATCTTTCCATTCCTGCTTTGCTCTTTGCCTTGTTACTGCTTTTAGGCTCCACTTTTAGCCTTTAATATTTGCAGAGGCTTTTTTTTTTTTTACTGAACTGGATTGATTTTGTTTGCCGCATTCAGACCATTGATGTTGAAATGCATACATGTTGCTCAATCACAGACAGCTTTGCATTGGTTTGACAGCTTCATGACAAAATAAGTTAAAAGGATCTGTCGGCTTTAGAAAAGTAGCCAGCCCTGATGGCAAGTAGACCAACTGCACCACAGTAATTGCACCATTCGAATTGAACGCTTAGCCTTTAGACCCTGAAGGCACGACATATGCATACAAGTTACATGGCAGACAATCCATGCACCCTTTAATGCTAATTCCACCATTTAGCTAAATGATGTTAAATGAAATGAAATTTAAAAATACACATTTATTAACCAGCCTTGCAGGCACACGACAGAAGGGCAGGGGGTAATTGCACAGTAACTCTCTTTGTGGCTGATGTTTTCACTCCCTACACCAACACATCTGATTTTACACTGGATTGTGGATTTAACATTATGTGCATTTTTATTTGTATACTTACGGGGCATACAGTTATAAGAAAATAAGCAGCAGTGTTGTGGGATGATAGCACTTTATTCCTCTTATACCACAGTAATTTGTCAGCTATTACAATTATTTATTAATTAAATCAAAACATTTAATTTTTGTTCATTTGTTTTCTGGCATTTGTAGACACATAGAATGCTGTAGAACAACTGCAAAGCTAGCTAGTTCCCATCATTACACTTATAAACACTCCTTCCTTCACTAGCTTTTTTTTCGACTTGGAGTTAGACATAAAAATGCAGAACTTCAGGTCTGTTAATCTGAAAAGTCCTCAAGACTTTTTCCCATGTCAGAGCGCCAGCACAATTGATGCAGGTTTTTATACAGTTTCGCCGCTGTTACTTGTGTATTTATTATAATATAAATTATTGATCATGCACATGAGAATGGGTCCTAAAGACTTTCCCGTGTCAATGTTGTTTTACTTCTGACCAATCAGAATCAAGCATTCAACAGCACTGCTGTAGAAATAGTCTTAAAGTACAGCACCAAAAGTAAACAATCAGACGTTCGGTTTCTTGGGAAGTTGTTTGCTTATGTTTATTGCTCATTTTCATATACAGATAAACTAACTGAAAGTTGGGAGTTGATTCTAATTGCATTTTAGTGTCTAGATTACTGTTGGTGAGCTTGGCGTTACCAGAAACCAGCGAAACTACAGGAGAAGAGATGTGTAGCTAGCTAGATAATAGCTATATGACTTAGGATGTAGGGCTAGAGGTTAAGACCAGCATAAAGAAAACAGCACATCAATTAGAGTTCCTGAAGCATGTTTATAAAGCTTTATAAATCGGTATGGATCTCAAGATGAGCCTGTATCACAGAAAGAGTCATAAAGAGAAGGAAAAAAAAAAGCACCTAACACCTTCTCTGTGCAACATGGTTATGTACAGCTGCCAGTGGAAGTGACTCACTAATCTTTAGCGATGTTGTGACTGCTGACAGCAGCGGCATGGATTCTGAGGTGTATGAAAGATTCATATCCGTTCCAACCACATGTCTCAAAACTTACTGGATGGTGCTTCACCTTGCAACAGTTTGAAATGCATTACCATTCAACACCGCCCATGAAACAAACATAAACCCTGTAATGGCTGTTTTAGTCATGTAGGAATGACAAAACGAAAAAATAGAGAAGATACCCAGTGTCAGGTGATGCCGGGGAGACAAATGTCATATGTTATCACCATTTTATCTAATGGTATCTTGATGTGCTCCATTATTTTGGTGTCTTTTGGTGGACTAGACCTGTCTAAAAGCTTTCTACATGGGCTGTTTGTTTACACAGAAAGTTTGGGCATTATTCACTTATTTTGTGAAATATTTACAATGTCAAAAAAAAGCTCACTTGCTTGCAGGCTATGTAATACCAGTGCTTTTCGCTCGGTGTCAGCGTGGCAAAACACAGCTTTTACACTCGGACAGTAAACACTTAAAAGTTCAGCTTTTATAGCGGATTTCTGGAATTCGCCTGCAATACTGCCATCACCTCGATGTGACACCACACATAATAACTCCAGCTGGACAGAAGAACATGCTTCTGCACTGAGCTCAGGCACTTCATAAAATTTCTAGTTTTTATTTGTCATATACATTACTGCACAGTGAAATTTTTTCTTTGCATATCCCTTTCTTGGAGGGTTGGGGTCAGAGCACAGGGTCAGCCATGCTACAGTGTGCCTGGAGCAGGGAAAGACCTTGCTCAAGGACCCAGCAGTGGTAGCTTGGCGGTGCTGGGGCTTGAACCCCGGTCTTCCAATTAACAACCCAGAGCCTTAACTACTTGAACCACCAACTAATGATGTCTTCATTGGCTAAAACAGATTACTTCCAGAACAAGTGCAGACATTTACAGGAATTACTGGAATCACAGTTCTAGTGCATCTGAACTCACAACACTTACAGGTAATCTCAGGTTCAGTACCAAGTTTGCGCTTCATAGGGCCACATGACATTAAATGTGAAATTCTCTTAAAATCAACTCTGTTTCAGGGCTAAATTGCCAGTATGAAAGCATCCTGTAAGCTGTTTCAAATCTGGACCTATTACTTGTGTGTTTTTCTTATAAAAAAAAGACATGTTTGGAACAATGGTGTATAAAGATTGATTAAAAAAATAAAGTAACATTTATCACATCGATTCCTCGGCACTGTGATTTTAATATTTGGTGGAATGTCGAGGTGCAGAGGTTAGTGTGTCTCCAGGGTTCGAGTCTGAGCTCGGGTTACTGTCTGCCTGACGTTTCATATGTTCTCCTTGTGTGTGTGACATTCCTGTGGGTTCTCTGGTGTCTTCCCATCTTCCACACTAGATGGTTTGGCTGTGTTCTCCTCATATCTAGAGTTCCTGGGACTGGCTCTGGATCCACTATGACATTCACTGGGATAAAGAGGTTACAGAAGATGGTTTCCTGCCTTTACCTTTTTGGCTTGCACTAATTAAGAGAGAAATTTACCTTCACACTGTGTCGTAGCTGAATGTAAGCACTTTCAGACTTTCCTGGCTAATACACCCTTTAAATGAAAGTTCACCATTCCTTTACACAGTGAATCGAACATGTTTCTATGGCATCATGGTACAACACAGTAGTTCATTGTTGTCTGAGAAGAAAGTATTTAATACGCTCCGTCAGGTAATACAATATGAGGAGCAGATGTGGAAAAAAGAAGACCGCAAAGTAAAGTGTGTTTATAGATTGCCATTTTATGGTCCGGTACATGTTGTTAAAAGTTCAATTATGGATCTCATTAACTTAATGCTTCTGTATTATCAGCTGCTGTTGTGTTTTTGGCTTAGTTTGCCAGCCTTGTTTTTAATGGCTCATTATTTTGCATGAGATCACTAGTAATGGCTGTCAGCCATTAGAAAAATCTGATAACTGCTCCAAGTTAAAGAGCTCTACTTTTTGAAATAGGTATTGTCTAATGCGCTCTTATTACTCGGTGGTCCGTTATATAATGGACGAGTATAGTGTTGTATTTCTGCCACTTACAGGCTCGAATCTTGTCCAGGTTTGGACTGGCACTAGCCACAGAGTAATTCCATGCTTCACTGGCATGCTGGTTTGTTCTGCGTCCTGCCATTGATTGGAGTCTCAGTCACCGTGCCGTGTAGCCGTGAAAAGCTGCATCAATTTCGGTGAAAGCTGGCGTAGCACATTGATTCTCTATGCTGGCATGGTGTTGACATTGCAATTAAAGTGGCCTGTCTGGAAAGCAGGCAGATCTGTGTTGATCACGGGCGATGCTTTTGTTCAAACCACTTTTTGTCTGCTGACAAAGAAGAAGGCACTAAACAGTAAATAGTAGTAGGCTTTTGTTTTATTATGGATATTCACTCAAGCTTCAAATAAGCAAAACTGACAATCGATTAAAAACAACATTCTTTATAAACATTTATTAAATGCAAAATGTAAGGATTCAGTCTAAGACTAATTCTGATCAAATTCAGTTTTCTTCCTTCCTTGCACAAGCGATCATGAATACGTTAAAAAAACCTCTAGCAACCAGTTCAGTGTTGCCTTTTATTCAAAATACCACAGATTTCCATGATATTTAATGACCACAAAATGAATAAAAGCTGCGGTAATTGCGATTTGACAGAGTTTCATTTTGATGCTACTTGAGTAACATATGCTGCTAGCTATGAATACACACCTTTTTTTTTTTTTATTCATTACCTGATTGTTTCATCCAAGGGCATAAACAAGATGATACAGTGCTACAAAAAAGCAGATTAATAAAAAATATGTTTCTGTTTCTAGCCCATTGCATATTTAATTGAATTTTTTTGCCTTGAATTTACATTTTGTTGCATCATTAATTAGCAGCTCGTTCAGTCTTGATGTTCTCCTTTGTGGAAAAAGTTTAAAAGTTTCGTTTGGGGCGGTGAAGTGGAATTCAGTCCAATATGGATCTGTTGTGTTTTAGGTGGTTTTCACACTGGGCATGCTTGATGAGATTCGAATCGGATTGTGATTGCTCCAGTCTCTCTGGTTTCAAACTCACTGATCGAACTCTGTCACTCATGCTACATGTATGTTGTGGAAACAAGTGATGTCATCAGCTAAAGGTTGCTTTACTTCCCGAACGAGTTCACGTTCACTGGAATCACGGCACACTTCCAGTGCAGCCAAATGCACACCGCCTCCTACAGGTAACCTCGGGTTCTGTACCATGCTGTGCTTACTGATCCACACGACAGCTTTGAAAGCCTTGTACAAGGAGATTTGTCAGGAAGTGAGGTCACTCTCGTGCTTTCAGAATGGAAATTTATGCGAGGTCACGACTACCTTGCCGTCGGAGGCAGACCTCTAATAACCGAGCATTATGCCTTTTCCTTAGGCGGCTGAGTGAACTGTTAATTGTTTTGTCTTATTCACTCATTTCAGCGTGTTGCAAATGTGTCACGGTTGAGCGGAGCTCATTTTGCAGCTTAGATTAACGACAGATATGGACTTGCTACAGGAAGCATCAGAATAGCAGATGAGATTGATTGTTTTGTTTACAGTGAAACACAAGTTTTTTTTTGTTTTGTTTTATTGTTTTTTCTCGAGGACAGGTTTTCTGTTTTGTCTGCTGTGTGTTTGAGATGAAGAGACAAACGTGAGGTATTCACACTGATTTCTCACCCTTCAGAAACTCTCGACACTTCAGAAGCTCTTGGCTGTGGGCAAAAGCTTGTGCTCAGTCTAGTGCTTTCCAAAAACTAAATCCTACAAGTGAGACTTTTTGTTCTGGCCTTTTGTAATTGATTTGCTGTTGTTTGTACTGAGTAGAGTAGTTGTCTGAAAGAAAAAAACACCACAGTGCTTATTTACATCACAGTGCTTTTTTAAAATTCTCAATTCTGATTGGTCAGTAAATGTCGAAGCATTTTCTGTATTATTAAATTAAATAACGAATTAAATTCATTCTGGAGGCGAAAATGTGTATTGCGGTACAAATTTTCCCATAATAATGTAAATGCAGATAATCTGTTCCAGCCACCCAAAATATTAGCAATAGCACCAATATTTCTAAAGGTCAAGGGTTCTCGCAGGAAGTCGTGCCACCAAGCTTGGGCTAAAAATAGAACAGACCACCCAGACCACCAATCTGTCAACAAAAAAAAATCACATAGCTTTTGAACGCAGGCCAAAGGAATGTTGCTATCGTGGGTTGACTCTTCGAAAATAGCTTTCACTGACTGAAATTTTTTTTGTACAACTCATAAACTCGTTTCGGTTGCCTTCGCTTAGCTTTCCTCTGACTCAAACAAGTTTTGAACAGCTCCCAAATGTACGAGCAACTTAGTTGGCGTTTGGTTCGGTACATTATATGCTGAAACTGCTTCGTATGCTGATGCAAATGCCTTGCAAAATTTCAATTCTTAAGGCGAAAATTCGTAAGAGAGGGCCTTTGTATGCCAAGGTTCCACTGTACTTGGTTTTGGACAATTAGTTTCCTTTAATAGCACGCCATAGTGTGTTTGAGTTCTTCATTAGCAGGAAATCAGGCAACAGGAACAGGATTTCTTTATTTGTAACAGATAATGATGCATAATTTCAATCCATTAAAACTGCATGTTAACTACAGATGCATTACAGATTTTTTTTTTTCCCCCACAAGTGTGAGCACTTCTTCCACTATTCCACTTCATTTTTTTTTTTTTTTTTTAAAAAAAAAGATCATCGCCTGATTAAAAACACAGGTGTGTGACTTCCCTGCAATCCTGGTGCAGAGATTTCTGGGAAACTGCACTTGTGATTATCAGCTAATTTAACTACAAGAAGTAATTAGGAATTAGTGCCGAGCTTCCAAGCTAACGATCATAGGTTACGAGTTCAAACACCGGAGACTTTAAACGAATCCCTTCACTCTGAACTGCTCCATTGCTTTGAATAAAATGAGTCTGCCAAATGAGCAGATGTAAATGTAATAAGCCTGCACGGGCTATCAGGGATCCCGGTCGTATCATCTTTGTTGAATAAACACCTGTATTTCACTGCTACAGTAATGATGTTGGTGTGTGTTGAGCGTTGAAGTGACATGCAGCCAGTCAGGTGTCACTTCAGTCACGTGGCAGTGCAGAAACGCAGACATGTTAAGCTGCTCAATAGTGTCATGTGCCCATGAAAAATGGAACGGTGAAAGATTGCATGCATGGACTAGGATTCCTGCTCCCAGTCATGCACGTTGTACTGTGATACGAGAGGAGAAGAGAGGAGAAAAGAGGAGAGGAGAGGAAAAGATAGGAGAAGATAGAAGAGAGGAGAAAAGAGGAGAGGACAGGAAAAGATAGGAGAACATAGGAAAAGAGAGGAGAGGAGAGGAAAAGAGGAGAAGATAGGAAAAGAGACGAGAAAAGAGGAGAGGAGAATAGAAGAGAGGAGAGGAGAAAAGAGAAGTGGAGAGGAGAGGTGAAACCTGCTTTGTTTGGACAAGGATAGGATTTGATTAATAAAAAGAAAATCATTATGTTTATTTGAACCCTTGATTCATAGAACAGAACTATTGGAAAGAGCAAATATTTGCATCCATTTACGAGCATCATTAAAACTGGTGTAGTCTTTTTCCTCTCCTTTATCTCCCATTATAATTGCCTTCATGGTACACGCCGAAATCAGTCATCCCAAGCAGTCCCATAGAGCACGGTCTCTTGACTCACTCTACATCTTCACGTCGTCCTTAATGGCCTCGGCAGGCCAGGCTCTCAGGACCGTGAAGGGACTTTTGCTCTCACTTTTGCTCTTGTTTTGCCATCAGCCCACACTTCCAGCCCCGACCGATTCTTTCCCCGCAGTGCTATTATTACTCTGGCTATAGCTGCTCCCATGAACACTGACATTATTCTTTCTCCCATTTTTCCCCCACAGATGGAAAGAATGATGAGGTGGTGGTGGTGGTGGGGAGAAATTTGTCTAGCTATATTCTCCTGATGTTAACCTTGTATATATCAGCAGCAGAAACATCTGCGAGACGTATGTGCATTTGTTTTCTAGCGGCTGTTTTTTTTTTTTTTTTCCACTGGTTTTTCCCTGAAAGCTGGAAGCAGTTGCTACATGCAGATAAAGTTTTGCATACCTCTGTGAATTCACAAACACTTCAAGCAGAAAGTAGCAATAGTCCAGAACTGTTGTTAGTTATCGTGACTCTTTTAAGTATTTTTTTTAAGTGGCTAGTTAATAGAATTTTCCTTTTTATGAGTCAGATGGGTGAGTCAAAGCCTTGTGAAGGCCTTGACGTTTCTTTTTTATTTTGGTTACAAATATTTGACTCAAAAATGTATGTATTTCTACATGATCTGCAGTCTGTTCAGTTCCAGTGTTTCCACACTTGAGTGTCTGGATTTTTCTAGAAAAAATGTTTTATTCCGTTCTATCTTTTGTCACACTTTTAAGGTTTCCTTTTGACATATTCTTGTATAAAATAACTAACAGGACTTTCTGAAGACCATAATCCCCTTTTACTTCTATATAAACTTAGCAATTAGGTCATGGCTATGGGTTGGCTTTGTGACCACGTTTGTTTCACTAAATCAAGACTCACATACTCCTGAACAAATCCATCATCTAGTTTGAAGTTGTTCAAGTGGAGAATAAACACACACTTCTGTCCAGTCAACTTTAAGCACTTGTACTGCATTGTCCTTACTCTCCTTATTTCGAGAGTAAATAAAATGACAGGTCTATTAGGTGTCCGAGCGGCGCAGCAGAAAACAGTTCACTTTATCGTCTGGAGACCATGAGTCTGAATCCCGATCACAGTCATCCGTTAAAGAGAGAGCAAAACTGAGTGTGCTTTCTGGACGGGATTGAAGGTGTACTAGCTGTCCTGTCAATCACACCAGCACTAACCAGGTGTCTGTGTGATCGTGTAAGCGGAAGTGGAAGGATGGCGTTTTATTGTTTTTCGCACCACGAGCTACAGTTGTGAAAAGATGCACTTGGCTTCATGTGAAAGAAAATAAAGTCACTGAAATGCTGATTCTGCTCCAGTATTTTTAAAACATATGGTTCAATCCCCTCAAACTGCATCCAGACCCGTGATCTACCAGTTAACAACACCTGGGATCGAGAGTGAGATCGCCAGATCAGATCAGATTCCCCAGACCCTGAACATGGAAAGGAAACATCCTGTACAAGCTCCTCTCATTTCCTTTTGCTTTTAGCTCCGGCATGCCTTAACACAACAAACGGAAATCTCCTTTAGAGGATTACGTTTGTAGAAAACAGTAGTTAAACTCAGGGAGGTGTGGAGAGTGGAAAGTAAAGCCCTTGAAACATTCTGATGTCAGAGATCTGATCTCCTCTCTCACTGCGAGGGATCTGTGCTGAGGAAACAACAGGACAACTCCATGTGTTAACGCAGTCAAGATGCGAAACAGTTCAACCTACAGAACGATGACAAATGCCGAGACGTGCTTCCTGGCTGAGTTTTTTGTTTGTCTGAAATGCCATATGTGGATCAGAGAAATGCATGGCTCAGACCTTTAGAGCTGTGTGGCAAAACTCCAAATGCATTAGAGCGATGAAATGACTTAAATCTGGAACGATTACAGCGTGCGTTTAATTAGACTCTGACACCATTCTGTCTGCGTAACATCCCAAACACAAGGCGCAATTTCTTTGCCGGCTTTGTCATGGTCTCGCCAAAGCATTAAGCCGATACCCTGTAATTATAAATGCCCCAGCGATTTATTTAAACACGCAGTACTTTTTAAACGTCATACGCTGGCACAGACGTGTCATCACGTTTTCAGCGAACTTTCCCTTTGTGCGCTTTAAATGGCTGCGGAAAGCGCCACGCTACATTTAGCACATCTGCAATCACTCATAATCATGAGCGCTCTTTATTATCTCTCAAACACGCCTTATTGAAATCTCCACTGTGCTTTGCGGAGCAGAAGAATGCACATTAATGTAATTTCCATTCGTTCCAGCTTCATGATCCGGCTACATCGCTCGTAGCAGTTTAGTTTTAAAGCCAGTTTGGACGTGCGTTCCAGTTGTTGTATACTTGCTGCGTTTTATAAGCTTAAGATTTATTTCATCCTTCAAACCTGTGATCATTAGGAACAGAATTGGAGTTCATATGATTAGAAGTTATTTAGTTTAACATCAGCTTGACATCTCACGTGTATCTTACCATCCCAAATCTTAATGTAGCAGAAATCCTGCCATCCCTGTGGAGAATAAATAAGTAGCCCTGTGACTTTAGTTTCTCAAAGTTTTCTCAAGGAAGCATACAGATAGTCTCTGTAAATGTTTTGTAAAACATAAAGTGGAGCTCTTGTCTAGTTCCTCGAAAAACCAATTTTCTCTTTAGCAGAATTTAAAATACAGACGAGTCCGTCTCGCCGGCCGCTGTGAAGCATCGATTTCGTGAGCGCTGGTGGCAGACGCCATGTCCAATACATTTAAACTGTGACTACCTAATCAAGCTGCGAGAGGGTACATTTCACATAAAAGAGGGTCGAGACAGCGACGGGAATTGCTCCCAGAAGATTGGACAGCAGGGGAGACTTTGTTGATCTTTAATAACTATGGGTCAAAAAGCATCCAAAGCTCTGGTATAATTTTTTTGTTATGTTTTTTTTTTTAACGTGCCCAGGCGCATTAATGCGACAGCTCTGAGAGCAGGAGTTAATCGGAGCTAATGCACTGTGTTAACACTCATCTCCGTGCTGTAAACTCCAGCAGGCCTGGGTTTTGCTCCGTTTAAAAGACAGTGGGGGATCGAGAAGCATTAGAGGAGCACAAATGTGTTTTCTTTTATGCAGATACAAATGACAGACTCCGTTCAAAGCTGTTCTTTGAGCACCGCGTGCGGTCCGTCATCCAGAGCAGGAATTACTGCGCTCTGAACGGGCTAGTGTCATCCGCAGATGATATTTTTGTTTCCACTCTTTGCTCTCCGATGCAAATTTGACAAGGTTCCAAATCCCTTGGAGACAGTAATTACTAGGAGTGTTTGTATGTATATCATAAATATATATTTTCAAGATTTCACGAGATGGCTCTGAGGTTTGAAAACCGGAAAGGCGTAAAGTTTTCTATAATTGTTTGAAAAGCTTGAATGTTGTCACATAATCAGACCACGGAGGTTTTCTGTGTTTTTTATTTTCCGTGATTCAGTAGCATTTCAAGTAGTGCTGTTTTTCCACATCTCGATTTAAAAAACTTATTATTATTAGTTTTTTTTAAGCACAAGGTTGAGGATTGTAACAAATATTCCCAATTGTATATCTAAAATCGTGTTATGCCGTAACAACTCATCCTACAGGGTTTTATTCCTCTTATACCGCAGCAATTTATGAACACTAACATTTAGAATAAAACAGCACAGCTTTGTAATTTTGATCTGTTCATAGCTACATTTTGTCACGTCCTGTACATACAGCCTTCTGCAAAAAGTTAATAAAAAGATTAGTTTTGCCCTGAACTATTTCACACGACAGATGTTTACATATAGTCCACAAGACACAGTAATATCATTTGCACAAAAGAACAGACCGAACGTTTGCACACGCTCGATTGTTCTTATCTTTTGTTCATGAGTTCATGAGTCATGATGAGGTCCATCTTTTCACACTGAGGACAACTGAGGGACTAAAATACTATAAACTATTACAAAAGCTGCAAAAAGCCACTGATTCTTAAGAAGGCAACTTGGTACATTGAGAGTCGGGGGCGTGTAAAATTTTGAACAGGATGATCGGTGTAAATTGTTAATACTTTATATAGTTTTAAAAATAAAGTACTAAATGATAAATAACTATTTTTAAACATCATAAATGCTGTGTCATCCTATTTATTTATTTATTTGTTTGTTTGTTTGTTTGTGAGCATTTTGCAGATTCTGTAATTCGTGTATAAACTTCCAACCTAAACTGTAGTGTAGTTCGTCACAGCTATAATCTGTCCTTCCCGCGATCGTTTTTCTCTTTCTTTCCTGCAACATAAAAACTGCAGCGTTTTACAGAGAAACCACGAAACCCTCTGCCTCCGACTCACTCCTACAACACTCTGGAGACTCGTTTCCCAAAATAATTCTAAATAAAGATCAGTTCACAGAAAATTCATCAACAATTACACTGCTTTTAATAGGTTTATGTGGACTTTCCTTTATAAAAATCCTTGTTTATGTTCCTATTAAAGAAAGAGTACATTAATATAAACATTTGATTAGCCTTGCAGCTGAAGCTTTGCTGTTAAAGGAAATTCTGTCATCTTCTTTACCAGCAGACGGCAAAGCAGTGTAAAGATGTGCGGTATAAATTAATCATTTGCCTGAGGGTTTGATTAACAGCATCAACAATTGTCGCCATATGTGCAGAGATTTATGTCCAGCATTTACGTAAGGATTTCATGAAGAACGAAATCTAAAAGAATGAATCATTCGGCGCCGTCGTTATTATATTGATCTTAATTATCGTCATATCGCCTTCCTCTAGTTGGTTCAAATGGGTGTTGAGTATTACCCAGGGTGTCTTGGCTTTACCGAAAAGAATATTCGCATTCAAACATGGGGAAGTTTCATAAAGCAGATGGATGAAGGATGCTATTTAGTCCAGATTTTTTCATGAAAGCAGATCCTGGAGGTATGTCATCTAGCAAAGTTTACCACGTTCTGATTTCACCCAATCGCTTGACAAAGTTTCAGCTAGTTCGTTGTGCTTTAGCTTGCTGGTGGTTTCTCGTCCTAATTAAAGTCGACTGCTTGAAGGTAGGTGTCTGAAATGACAGCAAGTGTTTGACTGCCTTCAGGTTCGGTCTGATTTCTTTCAGCCCTTAAATTGCGACGTTCAAGCGCTTGCGATGTACTGTATCTCGGCTCAGTACTGCATTGCAGTTCTTTTATTGTTTTGTCTTTGACTCTCACTTCTCTGCAGTTCACCATGTCTTAATGCTTATTCAGGAAGCATGCAGTATTTCTAGGGTGAAAGCGCCGCTTATTATTTCAGATGTGAAGGAGGGTGGTGTAACGGTGAGAACTGCCTCGCACAAACCACACTCCAATTAAAATGTTATGTAAAAATGTACGCTGTTGAGAGCTCAGATATATTCATGAGTACTCACTGCTAAGGAATGTGGAACAATATTTTCCTTTCCTTTTTTTATCATGTAGGTAGGAGTTGATGTTTGTGTTAGAGTTGAAGTAAAGGCATGATGCATGACCTTTAATGTACAAGAAGGCTTTTTTTTTCAAATTGTTATTTATAACACGTTATTAATGCATCATTTCTTAATATTTTTAATACATGTTATTCTGTTGTTTTTCTGTAGTGCCATGATGTTAAACACAAGTCATAATTAGTGACTCTATATAAAAAAAAAATCCTTCATGCTTGGATTATCTGGATTATTTTATACATTAGGAAAATCATTGTCCTAACCATTTGCACTGATTTGTTAATCCCATCATGAACTGTATTAGAATAAATACAGACACACAGTAAGATCATTTGGGACTGAAAAACACTCGAGCCAAACACACCTCGTTCCCTGACATGAGCCTGACACACATCAAATGTCTGTATTTGTTTGCTGAACAAGAGAACATGACTAATCATGACAGGCCATTTGTTTATCATGGAAGACTGGATTTCACCGAGTCCCAGGACAAGTCCCAATGATCCTGTACGACTTCTACACACGCTTCGCCAGTTTCTCTTGAGTTTCTCAGGGTCAGGGTGCAATTAAATGACGGTTTCTGGGATGGTGGAAAGGAAACTTGCAACCCCACGAACTGCGTACATTTGTTCATAATTACAGCAGGGAGGAAAACAAAACACCATGTGCAGTTAGCGAGACTTTTGAAAACCGTTTTCAACACGAACAGTTAATGAATGATCTTTATCTCGCATGTGATGAAGGACAAAGCGGGCTGTTTTTACTACTTTAGCAAGAGGGCTGTCCATTCGGTGCAGGTGCTTTCCGTCCCAAGCGTCAGCTTCAGGGGCCTGTTAGGAAGAGGCGCATTCTCCGACATGCTTTTTCATCATGAAATATTTAAACCACAGGCGAGCTTCGGGTACGTGACCTATTTCTGTTTCCTGGAATTATTTACATGACATAAAAAATGAATTTAAGTTATGGCCGCACGCTTTGAATGCACTCCACAGGCGAGTGAAGTGAGTGACCTCCTCTGTGGCGTTGCTCGGTCCTCCTGTGCACATGTCCTGATTTTGGCTGGTGAACCCCAGGAAATCCGACTAATCTCCAACTGGTGCTGCAATGCCCCTGCTCATTTCCCAAACTGCTAATCCTCAGCGTAGCCGTGCCTCTGTGTGAAAGGGTTACAGGCCTGCAGGATTCCTGCTGTGTCTGGTGCTGTGTTGCAGCAGTTCCTTTCTTGACGTTAGCAGTCATTTCAAATTTCTAAAAGTACAACCTTTATGCTCATGATGAAATCCTCCATTTTCAGCTCTAACCACAGACTATTCTAAGCTTCGATGCCATGATGACTGAGATATAATGCCTTCCATCCCCGGAAGAGATATTGCAGGCTAACGCTGTTCAATGGAGTTAGCCTGGTGCTTTTGGTGCACAAACGGAAAATCTTTCAGTAGCGCTGCAGATTGCGGATAAGCCCCACATAATGAGATCACAAATCACCACCTGGTGCTTTCGCCTGCGGCCTGCATACCTCCTTTATACTATTATTTTGCGATTCTCCTACCTGCCCCGGGAACACAAAAGTGTTCCTCCGATTCTGACAGCAAAGGTTTAGACACCCATCCCCTATGTGTTTTATTTCTCCGGTCCTGGAGGTTAATGGCTACTCTCCTGTCTCTTAAATCAGTTATGTGAAAACTCCATTGTCATTTTTATCCTCTTATTGTCTTCACTTGCTTTTTATACTTTCTTTCATCTGCTCACCTTACTCCTTTTTTCTAGCCATCACCGTTTTTTTTTTCTTGCCTTCCTGTGTGAACGACCAACCCCCACCAAATACCACAGCCTTCTGACCCCTTAGAGGCCAAATCCTCTTAATGGAAGACATGCATTTAGTTCCAAGGCTGTAAGGATTGCACAGTGACTCATGGATATGGAACAGTTTAGCTTAAACTGTTATCTCTAGGCCCAATTACACCTCCAAATGAAGCACAGTCATCGTATGCTCATGTCAGTGTAGCATACGTCATATGTTGGTGCAAAGTCTTTAAAAAGTAACTATAGTGATAGTTGGAGACCCGAGGGTGGTGTCTGTTTCTGTGGTTCTCACACTACCCTGGGGGGTCCTGCGCATGTTTAAGAAACAGCCCCAAGCAGATCTAAGCTCTCTTTTAATTTTCTGAAAAGGCCATTGTGGCATTGTTGTCTGTTGGCCTTTACCCCCTTGCCCGGTTAAGACTCTTTCATGGCCTGCCCCCTCCGACCACAGAGAGGTTAATGAGCTGACACTTAAGAAGAGTTTCCTGTCATAGGGTGGGGAAAAAAGGCCAGGCCAGATACTGGACAAAGCATGCCACAGGCACTTGGGCAACAGCAGAAATCTGGATGAAATTAAACTTTGAACTGGCAGCTAATTTATACATCAGCATCCCACAAGGAGAGAACCTGAAGGGAGAGCATAAAGCTATGGCCTTATTCCGACTGAGACCTCGCCTATCTGTCTACATCACGGCAGGCTGGAGGAAGTGAATAATTCTTTTTTGTAAGAACATCGGTCACACCGTGGCTGAGGTTATCTTCCAGTGTAAAACGTTGACACACTGCGTCTGGACGCTAGGTCTGCTGTCAATGCTTTCCGCTGCATGCTGTTGAGGCTATCTAGTCCGAGTCGGTCATAAACTATTTACTAACACCACTGTCTGTATCGCTGTGACATATAAGAAAAAACCCATCTTGCAAATTAGATTCAGACAAGCTTCCTTTCACACAACTCTTAGGCTTACTTAATTCTGTTTGGAATGTACTCAATTATTGTCTAAGAAATGAACTGATTGTAATCTTTTAACCACTTTGGCTATAAATCCTAAAACCCTCCTCCCTCCGTTTTTTTTTTCTTTTTCTCCCGAAATTTCCCAGTGCCCAGGGCCTTACGTAGCATTTGCAGTGAAAATACATAACCAGCTGCGTCGCCTGCTGGTCCATGTGCTGTTCAGGGTGATTACATATGCTGTAAGGATGAGCTTCCTGCTGACTTCTTCCTCATGTGCCACCTGTGTTTAGAGAGCACTGGAGGAAATTCCAGACACACTGTGGTCTGAAAGAGTTCATTCATCCTCATGGGCAGCGCGAGCAAAGCTGGGGGTTCCTGGAGCACTTTGGGGAATGTGTCGAAGATAGGATGTGTGTGTGTGTGTGTGTGTGTGTGTGTGTGTGTGTGTGTGTGTGTGTGTGTGTGTGTGTATTCACATTTGCTTTTCTATGGCAGCCTGAGGGATCAATTTGCTTGAAAAAAAAAAAAAAAGGCTCGTGTGTACATTTCTAGCCAAATTTCATAGTTGGCGAGTATTGTTAGCGCTTGTTTGGATGTTGTAAAACATTCACACAGTAATTGGCGTAAACCTCCTGTTAAAAAGCCGCTATTCTTCAGAAAGCTGGCAGGAAATTTCAGCTGCTTTTTCTTTTCTTGATCCAAGAAAGATCTGGCACGAACACCAGAGACGAGCCTTTCACCAGTATAAACACCGACAACACGCTGCAGTGAAAGTGTCCGAGCTGTACCTGATCCCAGCCAGCAGGACTGTCCAGCTATGTCTGGGATCAGCTGTCTGCTTGAGTTACACTATCTCCATTTTCGAGCTCAGCACAGGCATGACAGGTTTTTGCAACACAACCTTGCTAAATGTTTTGTAACACGTACACCTCCGTGCACACATCGCCTGCTCACTGGTCTCCTGAGAAAGTACGTGCTCTCTTCAGCTTATGTTTCCAGTCCAGGCAAATGCTGTGTTGGTGTAAGCCTGAAAGGTATGCAGTAAACCTAGAACACTGCAGCGGAGCTCTGAGGTGGCCAGGTGTGTGTTTGGTAAAAACTCTTTCCGTCCAGAGTCAGTGAATCTAAAATGGCTGTCTGATCTGGCCTTTGTTATTCTATATGATATTGTGCTATCATTTGGAAATTATTGTTTCCACTTTGTTCTTATTAACTGTGTTATTAATTATTACACTGTTAAAGATAATTTATTGCTCATGGCATTCAACATTGATGCAAAATTTCAATGGCCATGAAGCTGGGTCTACCATATTATTACTTTTATATGCTTACATAATATCTTGCATTTAATTCTCTCAAATATAAGCAATAGTTTTGGCACTAAAGTCTTGGCTTGTTGCGCAACAGTTATCCTAGTCCTTATGGTTTCCTTTTTGTGTGATTTATGAACTGACAAAAAAATCACAAGACAAACTTAAATAATTACATTATATAGAGTTTAGACTGTGCAGTCTGAATCTTGTCAAGTTCATATCAGCATAACAAAATGATCGCCTGTAAGTATATTGGCGACATTTCCAGTTCGTGTGTGATTTGTTTGAATCTTGTATTGGTTAAAAAGGAATACAGCTCAGCTGAGAGTGCTGATATGAAGCCAATCAGTTTATTTTTAGAAGTTGGGGATTATCTTCCCCAGGTGTTTCTTTCCTCTTACATTCCAGCAATATGACAACATTATCAAATTAAAATTTAATTACCAAATGTTGTATGTTAAATTCAGATGCTTTTATCCATAGTGACTTACCATTGCGGAAATACAAGCAAAGCCATATAACAAGCAGAGGACAGTATAAGCACTGCTATATATATTATTACATTATATTTATTTATGTTCGAGTGCTAGACGAGGGAAGTGCACGGAGTAGAGGTGTAAGAGCGAGTGTAAGACGTTTTTTGAAGATAGTGATGCATTCTGCCATCCGGGTTGAAGTTGGAAGTTCATTCCACCGCTGAGGGACAGTCAGGAAGGAAGTTTTTGAAAGGTTTTAATGTTGTGGCACTATGAGCCACTCTTCACTCAATCCTCACTCCTGTAGTCTGTTTCCTGTAGCTGGAGACTCTGAGATAACCAAAAACAATTATATATGTTCCATACATAAAAATCTTCATGAATCAGGTAGTAGGAAATGAATCAACAGTTTGAATTGAATTCAACAGCGCTGTTATATACAGTGTGTTAATGTATGAATGAATTGTGATAAATTTTCAAAACACAATGTACTATTGTGAAGAGTAGCAGGAAGGTTGCGAGGTCAAATGCCAGCATGTCCAAGCGGACATTGACGAGATATTTATCAGTTTGTGCTTCATTTTTGGCAGATTTAGAATAATTTGCTATTTCATGTCCAGGTATAGAGAAAATGCTCCACGTATGAGCAATATAATAGATTATTCTTTTAGGATGGTTATTTTAAGGTATAGCTACAGCCCATGCTCTTTACCATACATCATTAATCATTACTCTCTCATTTATATTTACATGCCATGTATTATCTAAGTCTCCGGCTTAGATAATCATTATGAATGCAATGATATATTTATATAGTTCAGGATATCATTTTTTCTGTTTACGAGGAGGAAAACCTATTCAGGATAAAACTGATTTTTTTTGGTCATTAATATACATTGGGTCTCTTTCCCTCTTTGACTCGAGCTCTTTCAAATCTCTGGCTTCTGAAAGCAATTTTCTGAAAGCATATCCATGCGTTTCTCCAAACGTCCCACCGATTTCTTTTTGCATCCTGCTTCTGCTTTAACTGGAGTGGACAGACCTGCTGTGCTGCACCAAATCTTTAAGTATTTTTATTCAAATCTTGACTCAGAGGGTGAAGCCCATTTCCCAGCGTATAATGTTTCGCAGCACACAAAGAATTCTTGGCTTTTCTGTGTGTATCAAAAGCTGTTTAACTGGGTCGAGAAATCACAGGGTGGCCATAATCCACTTTGGAGCCACAGGGAGCCATGGAGATACGAGAGCAAAGCCCCATCACAGCAGTCCTCTGGGTTCCATTAAAAATATCCTTGAAAGCCCTGTGAGCTAAGTTGTCCCCGTCAATGACTTTAGTAGGGCTGGTGAATGCGTGCGTCTTTTATGAAGGATGTAGATTGTAAAGCTTAAATTGATTAGCCATTGTTATGTGACACACCTATAGGATTATAGACTTGAAACATGAGTAGAATTTCACGATGTGCTCATCTGTGATTACTGCATGGAGATCATCAAACTGCCAATTAAAAAAAATTGTAGCTACTCCACAACCCAGGCTTCATCAGATCTTGAAAACAGCTGGCCATGTTCTGTTTTAGTTCGCTATCCAGATGCCGAGCTCACCATTGTTTACTTTTGTTTCACTGCTCAGCGTTTCCTATTAAAACTCCCTTGTTAAAAAAATAAATAAATAGAAAAGCAAAACTCCTTGAAGTTCCCTTTAGACAAAAGAATATATTTTACTGTATTCACTTTAAGGTGGTTTTCTGGACTCGGAGCTATTTGCCTTGAGAGTTCAGTACTTTTGGTGAAGTGTGAAAGCTGTTTTCAAGGCCTGGAGCACTATAATTAACTCACCTTTGTGTGGTATGAGTGCTTGCACTGAGAAACACACCCCAAAACAACAACCCAAGAACAAACTAACAAACTAACAAAAAAGCTCTTACTGACCTTGTTCTGTACAACTTTACAAGAGTTTGTACTGGAGAAAAATACTAATGAATTATAATAATAATAAAAATGTTTTGCAAACCTGCATGCAGAAAAGGGACATTTGAATAACACAATTCGCAACCATTTACGATTCAGAAAGAAACCCTGCAAATATGAGCCCCTTCCCCAATCGAGGCCAGAATCAGTCCTCAGAGAATATAATTTTAGATGATTATTTTAATCATTATTATTACAAGAGTCATCATCAAAACCTTCTTGCTGTGGATTCACTTAAAGATTATCACCCAAAGTCTCCATCAGTGAATAGATGATAATTTTAACAGAGTAGACTTCATAGAGTTCATGTTAGAACGAAAATGATTTTCCTGATTACATAATTGCACTTTTTTGACCATATAGTACACAGTTACAGAAGGGAAATGATTTATAATCACACTCTCCGGTGTCCCCCAGATGAGAATGAAAGCCTTTCAAGCCAGGTTTCTTCCTCAAGACGTCTCACCACCGTCGCCTCTGTCTCACTCATTATACATAAATCTATAAATATATCATTTCTATCCAGAATTAATATATTTCTGTAAAGCTGCCTCGTGACAATCCGTTATTAAAAAGGTGGTACAAATAAAATAATACGGAGTTATTCATCAGACAGGTTGCTTTTTCAGGTGAAGTTCTTTGAAAACCCTAAGACGAGGATTTTTCTATAGAAAAATGGCGGCTTAGTGGCTGTGAAGTGCCCGCCATCTGTCTAGAGCCACATATCAGTGGCTGGACGGTAAGGAGACAGTTAAAGCGAGCTAAAAACCACTCGAAACCTCATGAGAATGTTGTGAATTTTAATGAAATGCTGAATTAGTAATAACGAATTTAAAGTGAATACAGGGTAAAATACACAGAAGCTGATCAGCTGTTTGCTGTACACATCGATCTAAATATATTCAGTCGTACTGTAGGTTCCATAACAATACACAAAAAGGGAACCTTATTTAGAATAAGACAGATAAGGCAGTGGTAATTATGATGGAGATAATTAATTTTAGACAAACAAAATGTTAATTTTGTTAGTGTTGATGCATATTTCAGACAGTGAGGTCACAGAAGTGAATGAGAATACAAACGAATGCACATGTGAAAACCAACAGCAAGTACATGCATTCATTCATTGTCTACCGCTTATCCGATCTATACTCGGGTCATGGGGTGGCTGTACCTATCTCAGGCGTCATTGGGCATCAAGGCAGGATACACCCTGGACGGAGTGCCAACCCATCGCAGGGCACACACACACACACTCTCATTAATGCACAAATTATACCAATTTACAACCATCCAATTTGATAGTGTGTTTGTGTAGAAGGTAAAAAAAGAGAGAGATAGAGAGAGAGAGAAGGTAAAAGAGAGAGTGGGGAGCAAGAGGGTGAGGGATATAGAAGGTAAAAGAGAGAGAGAGAGAGAGACACACACAGAGCGAGAGACAGAGGGTGAGGGATATAGAAGGTAAAAGAGAGAAAGGGGGGCAAGGGGATGAGGGATATAGAAGGTAAAAGAGAGAGAGAGAGACACACACACAGAGCGAGAGACAGGGTGAGGGATATAGAAGGTAAAAGAGAGAAAGGGGGGCAAGGGGATGAGGGATATAGAAGGTGAGAGAGAGAGAGAGTGTGAGAGGTGTAACTCTTTCTCTATAGATACTGTTTTTGTGTCAGTAGTTTTCTTTATTCTTCTTTAGAACCTGCTCTTTACATTAAATCGTGAGGGATCAACATGAATAGACATGAAATGTGAGAAAGACCAAACTTCTCAAGCTGATTAAATAAACTTTCTTTGTGCTCCCTATTACCATAAATAGTTTACACAGATCTAGTTCATTTTTTTCCCTATAGCGTATAAAGAAAACCAGGATACACCAGAGAGCGTTACATTTCATAAGCGTATAGAAGAAAAAAAAAACTTTTCTAAATAAATAAATAAATAAAAACCCAGACATTCCATGCATGCATTAATAACTGCTTAAGCACTTGTGCGTACTCGGGTATACACGCTTTTTAACATTCAGTCAGAGAAGCATGAAATCCATTCCAGCGAGCGCAGACATTTGTCAAAAAACATACTGGATTCTGACTCCAAAACCAGCGGAGCACAAAGGAACATCAGAGCAAAATGATATTCATTGTTTAAAGACAGTTAATTACCAAAAAAACCCCACCTTTCTCGGCTTACCGTATGGGTGAGTTTAAAATAGTTAATGAAAGGTGGTCTTCCTTTTAAAAGAAATTTTGGCACTTTTTATTATTCATGGTTAAAATTCTGTGCTGAACCGTCTTTACCCTTTGGGCTGAATACACATTAAAATTCCAAAAGTGTAATATCTGTAAGTGCTGTGGATAAAAACGGTCAGTGATCATTAAAAAACGCTCAAAGCATAAATCATTTTGAAACAGTGGTCGTGAATCTGCCTAGCGTTCGATAAACCAGCTCTGAAAACCTCTAACTAACCCACAAATGGGTTTCATGTTGTAATTGTTTTTACAATGAGGTCAGCGTTAAGAACAGATCCTGCTTACGGATTTGAGGAAGTAGCAGGAACTGCAGGTCTGGGGTAGATTATACTGTGTTATTATACTAGACTGATACTGTGTGTCCAGATGTTTTGTTTCAAATCATGATTCCAATTTCCAGGCTTCATTTCTGTTATTGATCGATCTGCTGGGATAGATAGATATTCTAGGGCTTGTTGGGCACGTGGGGAATATTTCTGTTTGGACTGGAAACCATGAAATTGAAAGTCTTCCTCTGAGGAAGTAATACTGGAAAGAGGAAGTCATAGAGACTGTATGTGTTGTCTGATCGGCTGCCAACAGCTGGGGTTGCCCCCCCCCACCCATTGCTGCCTCGAAGTAAAGTAGAGCAAAATTGTTTGATTGGAATTTTCCAGTGGATTGATTTGGGGTTTACGACACACATTAGATTACATTAAGGATTTTTTTTTTTTTTTAATCGTTACAGGAAAGTAAGCAGGAGCTGTTCTTTTAAGACCACAGAGGTTTGTGGTTCTCAGTTTTGGTTTCTGTGATGTGAGAGTTCTGTTATCACAAGCTGATTGAAGTAGCTCAAAAGCTACGCTGCGCTGCTGTGTTATTACTGTAATGTACCTAATAGTTTAAAGAAGAATTCAGTTTCAATGTTTACTGTTAACTACTTGATTACATATGGAGTTATGTAGAATAACACTTTTTTCAACTATCAAAAACTCTCTAAAAGCTGGCCTAATTTCATTAGCATACATTTATATAATATGGCTGACTCGTACATTTGATTGAACTTTTGAAACAATATATGGGGCTAAAAATTTGTGGACGCCTGACTATCACACCTTTTCTCTTATGGGAAGGTTTTCCACTAGATGTTGGAGTGTGTCTGTGGGGATTAGTGATCAGACAGCTACAAGAGCATTAGTGAGATCAGACACTGATGTTGTAAGAGTGAGGAGGCCTGAGGTTCATCCCAAAGGTGTTCAGTGGGGTTGAGTCAGAGTCAGGGCTCAGTACAGGACACTCCAGTTCTTCCACTCCAACCTTCTCAACCCATGTCTTCATGGAGCTCTGTGCTTTTGTGTACAGAGGCAGTGTCATGTTGGAACAGTGATGGGAAACTGTAAAGCTACAGCATACAAAGACATTCGATACAATTGCATGCTTCCAGCTTGGTGGCAACAGTTTGGAAGAGAAACATGTACGAGTTTTCAGTGTCTGCAAACTTTTGCCCATAAAGTATAGTGTATGAATCGGAACGTAGCAACATTAGTGAATTTATTTTGTAGTTGTGCTGTGGTTCTTGCATAGTCTCCAGACGAAGTTTTCTTCTTACTCTCAAGAACACAAGCTTGCATGTAGATTTAGCAGGTTCCCATAGCTCATCACAGGAAGGTTTTGCATGGCTTAGGCTGTGCCGCATGGCAATGGTTTACGTGTGTTTTGAAATATTATCTGCTGGATCGATGTACATTCTGGGCCTCCCTGCTCATAGCACTTTCTCAAATTCTTGGAACCATATGAGGGTCACAGAGACCTTGTGTGAATTCCTGCCAAAGCATGATCAGAGGCTTTCACTGCACTTATACCTTCAGGCTTCACCTCACTCTATAGTATTCCTCAGAGCTGGATATGTCCGTTGACTCAAAGATTTCAGATGAGAGATAAGAACTCGCTAACCACTTTGCAGAATGGCGGAGGCATTTAAGTAACTGCTTTGATCTGTCTAAAGGTCTAATGTGCCTGACTGAGCATTCTCCCGTGCAGATTAGTCCCGTCTTGGTCCGGGAATGATATAATTTCACAAACATTTTCCCCCACCCACATGCTGGACCATATCCAGTCCTCTCTGGTTTGGTCTTGACTTTGATTTGTGTTTGCGTCCTCCAGGACCCCCCTCACCTCTCTGAAAGACTATTAATTAGTTCCTGATTATGATCCCCAGCAGGGCCTTAAAATCTCAAGCCTGGAAGACTGTAGAAATCATACCACCCGTTATTCTTCTTTTTTTTCCCCTCTCGTTTGGCTTTACTTTTTTTACTGCTGGAACCAATTTCTTAAACTCAGTTTCAAAGTTTTCTATGAGCATCTTCCATTTCTTGAAAGCTACTCGTGTTTTGTGTCCATCACACAATTATGGTCTGTTTGCGCTGAACATAGCGGATCAGTAAATCACAGGGCAATCATTAGATGCTGTGTAAAACGGATCTCGCCAGGTGCATTCGTGGTGCCTCTCTGGAGGTAGACTCCTATCCATTACACAGTATCACTCTTCCTTTTCCCATCAGCACAGTGCAGTGACAGGAAAGCTATGGTCAGCTGTTTTCCTCTTCAGAGGTGATAAAGCTGACCTAATAATTTTGCTGCTGACTTACGCAACGGAAGAAGACATACCGGTGACTGAGGGATCGGTTTTGCTTACGGTATAGATCTCTTCCTCCCTGGCTTCGTAGATGAACTCCAAAGTTTGAATATAAGCTCAGCGGTGAGGCGAGCTGTCTCCTCAGAAATCTCTTCTAACTCAGTGAGGTTTTGAAATTATATGCTGGCTGAACAAAATGGTGGCTAGTGGAATGAGAAACTGAAGACGCATCTATTGAAACATTTCCAGCAATTTAAGTTTCCTTTTGCCTTCATATAAAGAATGTATTTAAAGGATCTCTGGCCAAAATGTAACCATTAATACACAGTTAGTCGAGTAAGCCAATTTTGTTAATAGTCTTGCCCTAGAGCATACTGCTTTCATAGAACAAGGCAGTTCTTACATGGCCGATGGCCATCCACAGACCTTTTCTTGTAGCCTGGTGACAAACAAGCACCATTAACTGCTTCAAACTAAATTCTTACATATTTATGGATAGGATTATGTTACGTTTTTTTTTTTGAGCGAAAAATCAGCATGTTTCTTAGTGTTGCTGCATACAGAAGTGCATAGAGTGACGCATGTGACGGCCTTCTAGATTCAGATCTTGTTGCCAGAGAAGTGTGTAAATGATATCACACTGTTTCTAACGCAGACTTTTAAGGCTGTCAGAATCGGACATGTGTTTTGAAGCACTACAACCTTTTGTGGCGTATATTTGCGTTGATTTTTTCCTCTTTGCTATTAGCCTCACTGTTTAATGCAGAAGGAGGTGAGAGATTAATGTCTAACATATTTGTATTATAAAATACAGACTGATGGATGATTAGTCTAAGATTGAGAATTCTGCCAGAATTTCCCTTGAAGGTGAAAGGTGAGTTCTGGTGGAAGAAAAAAATATAAGACTGTTTCCCCATCTCCTCTCCTCTCCTCTCCCCTCCCCTTCCCATCCCATCCCATCCCATCCCATCTGCTGCCTGCTTGAGTAATAACATGGCTTACAGCTAACCACACACTGCACCGAGGGACCCTTTCTAGTCTTTCAAAGGTTGCTAGGCATGAATGTGCAGTTTGACAGGCTTTTAGTGAAGTGACCTGCAGGCAACAGAAGGACGTAACAGAAGTAATCTTTCTCTCTCTCTCTCTCTCTCTCTCCCCTCTCTCTCTCTCTCTCTCTCTCTCTCTCTCTCCTCTGCATGCTTCCTGTGTCATTCCCTCCTCTCCCCTCCTTTCTCTCTCCCTTTCTTTTTTCCATTTCCTGTCACATTGTTGTTTCTCCTTTCTCCCTAATCCATCCTTTTGCTCCTGTGTGCGCATCTATGGCAAGAGGTAAGCCTCCAGCTGGCTGGCTGTTTGTTACACACAGATGAAAATAACTATAGTAGCAGCCTCTTTATAAGGGGCCACAGAGTCATAAGGTCTCTTGTTACAGAGGACTTGTCAGACTTTGTCTCATTCTGACGATTGTTAGACTGACCACCATACTTTCGCACCGACGGATGTAGGAGGTCATCCACAAGAAATCGCAGATGCTCTCAAGGACGGCTTGAGAAAAACGTCTCGCCCCTGATGATGTTCTGCTGGACGAGTGGGTAGGTGCTTGATGTTTTTTTTTTAGCCAGGCTGTTTGGGAGTTTAATGGTGTGTGTCTGAGGGAGTAGGCGCACACGTGATGGGGGATGGGAGAGTGGTTTCTGCAAAAAGAGTGCAGCTCTGTAGATCAAAGGAAAGCAGCAGATAAGTTTATAAGGCTGCGCTTTGTTGCACGATAGCTTGTCAACTTCAGTACGTTCCATTTCAAAGCGAACCAGCCCAAGCGTCAGGTTTTGTGGTCAGGTCTGCACTGTACGTGTGAACCCCATTCTACAAGTTTCAGATCATTGGTGCAGAAGTTCTTTGAAGTCATGTCAATGGTCTTGTCCTCAACAGGGCTTGGGAGGGAGTGTATTTTCAGACATTCCTCCTTCTTGCCCTTTTGCCTATTGTGAATAGCACTCATTGCCTTGCAAACAGGCACATTTATGCAACAAAGACAAAGGTGCCCAAGAACCTCTGTATCAACAAGGCACATGCTACAACATTTGTGTGGGCTTGTGTGTGGCCTACACATCACTGAGGCTTTGTTGATTTGGATGGAATTCCTTACATGCTTTGTTGTATTGCTTCACATGTATAGTGTTGATTGCTGAGTTGCTTGGAGAAGGATGAAGAAGTTAAAATGAGGTTGCTTTGAACCGTTTGCTCGTTTGATCATTCCGAGCTTGAGTGGCATCCTTGAAAAAGCTTGCATTGCTTTTTGGTCTTTGTATTTCATCCCTGCCTTTTTGTACATTTCTTTGAATTATTTGCTCAAATTGAAATACAGACATTCACATTAAATAATATTTGTGTGCATGATGTGTATGTTTTAAGGCTTGGTTCTCTAAGACGGATATTTCTAACAATATATGAGATTTCATTTTATAAACATGCAAACCCTCCGAGCAGGAGCGTAATCCTAGTCCATCTCGCACACACAACCTCCGGGATGGCTGGATTTGTGTTCCCTGTAAAACCCCATCAGTATGGAAAGGCTGACTGAACGATCAACGACTCGGTAAGGTTGGCAGTGAACCGAGGTTGTCATGGTGTCTGAGAAGCTATCCCACAATGCACAAAGGCACACCACTGATTCTTCTTTGAGCACCCCTGCATATAAACAAGACATGGCCTCCTCCCATGAAGCACACATCTCTGAAGATCAAAAACATGTCCACTTTTCATGAAGTCGTGTTCAGAGTCGTGTGAGCTGTGCGTTTAAAGTTATTGGGTTTAGCGTTATTCTGCAGTTGTTATTGTGCAAGTTTATTGTCTTGTATTGTCAAAGTTCCAGCCAGTTCCTGAAATTTCAATAGGACACTTGTTAAACTGGAAGACAAACAAGTCATTCCTCCCAGGGTGGTTGCCAGGGGATAAGGGGGTGGGTGGGTGGTGGGAGGGCATGGGGGGGGGGCATGACTCCTCTAATTTGAGAGCGAACATGTGGCGCTGCTGCTGCCTGTGCCATAAACCAGTGACGTGTCCCACCAGGAAGCCTCTCCAGCACAGGTGCAATCTGTACTGCACCATGTAGTGGAGAGAACAAAGCCTTCTTATCGGCAAGCAGACTTTCACAGATAAGCAGAGAGCGCGGAGCAGTACGTGCTATGACTGAAATAGCACTTTTCAAGCTCCAGTAGCGATTAGGGAAAGGACCCAGTGTCACAGATTGAATGTCAAATCAAACTGTAGGTTTTGCATATCGGTTTACTTTGATGCCTTCGAAAGCACCTTTCAGTGCGTGAGTATTCAAGTAAAATTTGTAAAATTCCAGGTACATATTTCTTTTGTACAAATAACCTGCTAACGTGACTGAAGCGTGACAGCAATGACCTTGTAATGCTTATCCAATGCACTGATTACTTTTTGATGAAATATAATAGTTAACTTATCCAGTGCAAATAATACAGTCTTGTGATTAGTGGCAGTACATGAGAATATGATATGGAGAGAATCAACACATTGACCATAAGTCTTTTGTCCAGCTTTTTTTTAAAACAAGACAACAGAAGGTAAATAAAATGAAATGACTATGACCGTCTGTCTAACGTCTGGTCTGATGAGCTGCTTTTTTTAATACATAAATGCATGTGATTTAGATGATTCACAAAAATAAAGGATCTGCTACAGTAGCAGTGCTGGTCTCAGATACTTTGCTGGATCCACATCTGGACTGCGGTTTACCATTTGATTACCTTGCCTTATTAGAGTTTTTTTTTTAAATACCAATCCCAAGACAAATTGTGTTAATTGTTATTGTTGTGGTACCATCTTTGTTTAGAAAAAGCTGGTCACTCCATGCTGGGGCTACGATTCAGGGTTGCACTCCAATTAGCCTAGCTACCACATCAGGAACTGCTGAGCATGTCTTGTAATCACGTTGCATTGCTAAAGCCAAAAATCCTTTGGTCCCATTCTGAGACCAGATCTAAATTTCATGTTGCATCTGCTCAAACAAACCGAAGTAAGGAAGCAACCGGACCGTTTGAAGTCCTTGAGCATCTGTTTAGTTAGCACTCCAGCAGGATTAATCCTCAAGCTGTGAGACAGGGTGTTGTGTTTCTGGACAAATATTCATTAAGCTATCTGTACTTATTTGAATTCTTTCTCTCTCGTAGATATTAGTCACGGCTGCGCAGTCTCCATCCTCCACAGATGATCTGTACCTGGAGGAAACGGGGTCTGGAGGATACCCCGAAGATGACGATGACTTCAGCTCTGGATCAGGCTCAGGTAGGACCTTATAGTTCAAGAGAACGACACATTCTTCAGCTTCAGCAGTTGCTGTTGTCCCATTATAAGTTTTAATTCTCATCTCTCAGCTTTCTGGACTGTTGTGCTTTTGTGTGATTTGATTTGGTGCTGCTTTCAGGTGCTGGTGAGGGAGAGGAGGTGATGGTTACACACAACATACTATTCATAGCACCCAAAGCAAAGCCTACGCAGGACACCACCAAAGACTTCACACCAAGAGTGGAGACTTTCACATCCCGGGAATGGGACCACACAAGAGAACTGCCCAGACACCCTGTCAGGACAGAGGTTAGTTTAACGAGTTTTTTTTTTCAAAGCATTATGACTATATAATTCTATGTAACGTAACAGGGCATTGGTGGCTCAGTGGTAGGTTTCTCGTCTATCATGCGGAAGGCCCGGGTTCGATTCCCAGCCAATGCCTGAACTCCAGCCACTGGATGCAGTGCCGGTCCCAAGCCCGGAAAAATGGGAGGGTTGCGTCAGGAAGGGCATCCGGCATAAAACATTTGCCAAGTTGATGTGCGGACCAGTTGGTCCGCTGTGGCGACCCCGAACAGGGAGCAGCCGAAAGCATTAACTAAAATTCTATGTAACGTAACAATCTTTCCATTCAACTCATTTCATCAAACAGAAAACAAACATAAATAGGCCTAACTGTGCTTTCAAGTCTTCCTGGGAAATTTCTATTTACGAGTTGGAAATTGCGATGTGAAGTGCATTTAAGTCAACTTGCTTGGAGGAAGATGAAAAACTGGAAAAAAAAGAAATTGAAAAATAAAGAAATGTGCATCATGTGTATGTTTTTTATGTTTGTAATCAATTTATGAAACTGCCATGAATTCTACTGTTGCATGATAAATCCTAAGTGTACAGTGTTGTACATTTTGTTCAGGCAATTTGGTTTTTCTACTGCAAATGAAAAAACCTGAAATCAGCTTTTGAGAGTAAACATTCAATTTCAACATTTAATTTTGTCAGCTAAAAACCCTGATTCCACCATGTTCTTACTGACATGCCCCTAATTTGGAGGTAGGGAGGAAGGCAGGAAGGAAGGGAAGGAAAGGAAAGGAAAGGAATGAAGGGAAGGAAGGAAAGAAAGGTCAGAGAGTGAGATGATCTAGCTTAATATTCAAGAGAATATTGTAAGGAGAATATTGTAAATGAAAAGAAAGGAAGAGATGGATAGATAGAGACCAGCGACTTTCCCACTCGTAATTACAACTTGGTCCTGTGTTCAACTCTGTGTTCAACTGGTAAATACAATCTTTCTGACATGACTTGAAGGCACCCTAACAATTAAGGAATTTACCACTTTAGCATTGTGAATGGTATAGCAGCATGCATCTATTCGTTCACTTGAAACAAGCAACAGAGCGGCTTGTCAAAACCAGAGACTGTGAAATCCTAAATGTTTATAGAGGATTTGTTTTCACATCAAAACGAAGATCTTTTTTGTCTGATTTTTCTCTCAGGGACTGAATCTCAATGACCTGAAATACAGTAAAGTCCAAATATTTGAACTCACACCCTGACTACAGGCTGAAACATGCATTTATATGGACCTTCACTGCAAATGATCGTATTTCATTGTAGTATTTCTAGCTAAAAACCCTGACTGTGCCATGCATAGCACGTGACAGAAATGGAAATGGAGAAACGGACTCCATGCAGTCGTCTCAATCTCGCTGAACTGTGCACCACATAAAAGGTCACATTAACTTGGGAGTGTGTTGCAGCAGCATGCGTAGGTTCTTCAGCTGCACATCACACCTTTTGGAGGTATTAAATTATTACAGGATAATACCCTGGAATTGTAATCAATTGAAAAAAAAAATCAAAAACATTAGCCTGCTGGGCCGAATTAAACCAACCAGCAGGCTGCATGTGAATTATTCATTAGAAAAATCATTAGAAGAAGAATGCATGCACTGAAGCTTTATAGAATGATTTATAAATGGTTGTTGAATTAGAACGGGAATGCTGTAAGCTTTCTTAGTGATTTATTCTTTATTTATAATTGTCCTGCTGGGACAAATATCGTATGGTATATAAGCAAATCTATGGTGTAGAAGTACATCACTGTGCCAGAAGCGGACAGTGAAAACAGTCCATTGTGATGATTTGATTTGGCATTGTGCTGCATTCTAATGCCAGTTCCTCTTCTCTCTATTCAGCCTCCAGTTCCTGTCACGGAGGATATGCGCAGAAATCCAATCGCCAGCACCACCAGCTCTCCTCGCTCCCCCATAGAGCCCTATGAAGTGCACTCAGAAAACCTCTTCCAGAGGACAGAGGTTCTGGCAGGTAGGCATGACGGCCATCTTGGTTAAAAGCCTCTTTATGTTGGGTTTCTGTGTTAAATCTAAACTCCTCTGTGATCCTTGGTGAACACTGATCGCTCTCACACGTCAGGGACTAAACATTAGTGACAGAAAGAAGACAGATCCTTAATTTGTGCTTTGTCTTGCTGCTGCTAACAATCCCACACTAAAAGGGTTCAGAATTTGTGACCCTTCGTCTTGTATGGTTCTGTGTGAAGATCTGTTTTAAAGTTTGTACACTCCATCTAGCAAAAGTCTGAAATCTATATATACAGCTCTACAAAGTTTACATCAAATTTACATTAGCAAAATAGGGAGACATAATTATATTTGTACATAATTTTTAAATGCTAGCAAAATACTTGGTAGTGTTTGGACCTATAATCATGTTCTGCTTGTTCAATCTCCCTGCTTCTGTTTAAGCAATCTCTCAATCTCAAATGATGATCATCTCAGCTGAGGAAGAGATTTTGAGCCTAAGCCCACATTGTCTAAAATCTATATTAGAAAATATTTCACTTTTTGAAATCTGAAGTTTCGAAACAAGATATTTTACCATGAATTTTAATTGTGAAGCATTGAACCATATTAAAATACAAAACATTTTGCTAGCTGACACTGTAAAGATTTAGTAAACATGTTTCAGGTAAGTAGCTAATATCTATAATGTTTAATGCTAAAGGTTTAGGCACATTAGTTGTTATATTAGCTTTAATGTTAATGCCCAGCAGATGGACGGTCACTTTGGCATATTTTCCATCAGAGAATTAAATATAACAGCTCTGTGTTACTTTTTGTCTTAGAATGTAGAAAAAACCTGGTGGATTCATCCAGGATGACGACTGGGCGTCAGATAGATGATGTTTCTGCAGTTAAATCATTTTCGAACAAAACACCAGCTTGAACCTTACAGCCCAGACTGTTCAGTCTCTTCTATAGAGACCTCCACCCCACACTCCAGACTAGAAGGAACCAGCACCACCTTCAAATAACTGAACAATTTCATCACGTTTACATCCAGAGGAGAAATATTAAAAGCCAGTTAACTCTGCTCTGTCTGGGTAATATGTTGCACCAGAGAGGTTTTGCTGTGTGGGTGGACAGACAGCTTCCTACATCCTGCCACCTTTCTTTTGCTCTTTCCCCTCAAATGCAGCCAAAGAGCTCTTTTTATTTAATTAGGCAATTAAGTGAGGCTTAACTGAGGCAGAGTGGTGCCTGCTTTTGATGAACTTTAGAATTTAGAAAGCCAGAGCCCAGATGTAGGCAGATGATTGTCACCGACATTAACATTGGCGATGACGCACACACACACACACACACACACACACACACACACACACACACCCCAAGCTGCCGTTAACCTCTCATTTATTTCTTGCCTCGCAGCCGTCATTGCAGGTGGAGTTATTGGATTTCTCTTCGCCATCTTCCTCATCCTCCTCTTGGTGTACCGCATGAGGAAGAAGGATGAAGGCAGCTATGATCTTGGTGAGAGGAAATCTTCTGGAGCAGTGTATCAGAAAGCTCCTACCAAGGAGTTTTATGCATAGACTCCCTTTCCACAGCTGTCTCGTAAAGCTAAACTTCATCACTGACGACAACAACGGTCCCATATCGTTGACGACGACAAACACGTTCAAGTAAAGATCAAAAATAAGACAGCAACCGAGGAACATAAGTAACATAAAGAAAGCTTTTTGCGTAGAGTATCGTAATTCTGACCTTTCTTTTCTTTTCTAATGAAAAAAGAAACCCCAAGCAATTATGGTAAATCTCAGTGTATTTAAACTTTTATTGTGTATTATTTGAAAAGGCTGAAAAGTCAAAAAAAGGAAAAAAAACCAACAACAACAACAAAAAAAAAACACTACACAATCTGTATGGATGGAATTTTCATCTGTCTTCTGTCAAAGGAGCTGGTTTTAGTCGCTGACTACTTTTTGACTGTAGCAGTATGTATTTGTAAAGAAAAAAACAATCTAAGTGAAAACAATTTGAATAGAATTGTTCTGTATCAGTCCTGCTTTCTTTTTTTTTCAGCATTATTTTGTCCTAGCATGTCTAATGTTGATGTTAAAGGTGTATTTCATTAACTTATCTTTCTCTCTGGTGTTTAAAAATGCCTTTCTTTACTTTTCCTGGAGCGCTGGATTAACAGTTATCCTTCAGTGTAAATGTTCTCCCTGGTTTTGGTTTTGTTTGTTTCCATGCCCACCTGATTAATTTTCCATGTTTTTTTTTTTGGTGTAGCTCTAGCTTCGTCTGTAATACCGCTCGTGGTTCGGTCAGTAATTGGACGTAAAGATGATAGGTGACAGGACATGTGTACAGCAAAATCTACCCACATATAGCTTTATTATTTAATTTCATTTGATCCCATTTGATACAATTACTTGCTTGTCAGAGTTTGACTCCCCCTCATCTGGTTGGACTCTAAAGTCAGTTTAGTTTGTTATGACTCCCACCTGTAATGCCTGGATCCACTATACATTTTGTTCCAGTGGGAACCGATTGTTTTTGGCATTGAAATCAGTCATCACTGAGTTTATCTTCGTGATTAGAAGGAAGTGACATACTGGTGGTTCAGAAAATCCTGTTTAAACACGGTGCATTTATGCGTAAGCCGATGTTCTTTGGCTTTCCTTTAGGCTGAATGGTTGAGTCTGCTGCCCCTGATTAGTTTGTTCCTCTCTCTCTTGGGTGGGATGCGTTTGGCTTTTGACCTCGCTCAGCTGTCCTTCAGACACACGGGTAACTTTTGTTTTTCGCCAGTGATTCGATGCTTTTGATAAAGGCATGCATTTTAGCTCTGGAAAAATCCACGCCAAAACTGTTCTGATCTAATCAGGTCCCCTTCATGTTAGAGGCTATACTTAGAAGTGGAGAGCTGCTCATAGTAACGGTCCGATGCTCATCTAAAATGATAATGAGTCCCGGAAGTTCCTTCGCAGTGGTCCCCCCTCCACCACTTGTCCCTCTGGAAGCCTGTATGAATTCGGCAGGTCATGAAGTCGTACTGAGAAGGAGAGCAGAATGAAGAGGCCCCTGTTTCCGAACACATCACACACACTCACTGCATACAGAACTCCACACATTCATGGGGTTTCGCTTCCTGTTGCCAGCCCCGTGTAATGACAACTCCTCCGACTTAATGAGCCACATCAGCTGGACATAAACACAGAAAGTTACTGCAAAATAAAGGATTCTTATATTGTGGTATCATATTCCCTTGGCCACCTTTGAGTTTTCACATTTTATTTGTGACTTTTTCATCATTTTTTATGCTTTCGACTTTTTTAAAGACGAGTCCAAATGCTTATTCACATATTAAAAAGTATATAGAATAAAAATATATAAATGTATATTCACAAAATGTTTTAAACCTTCAAAGTGCCTATCATTTGGAAATGTGCTTGTGTGTGTGTATCGGCTGAAGGCAGTGTACATCAGAGAGGCCAGAGCAACTGGTAGCGTGTAAGCACAGCTGAGTGTAACGGTAACCTTTTTTAGTCTTACAAAATGCAGACAGTATTGTAAGTTGAAACAACACTACTGAATAAACATTGTGGCCTAATGTTGCTTATTTCCTGACTGTTTATTAAGGTGTTTCCTCAATCTGAGGAAATTATCTAGCCTGGGAAAAACCCTTCACATGGTCAAATGCTGACAGTTTTTACTATATATAGTTATGGAAACTTTTTGGAACTGAAATTGAAATACGGTGAAAGCATTTGAAAAATTCCCCCAAAAGGAAATTGTTTGAGGAAATCACACTTATCTGGACTTATCTTGTTTATACCACCAGTTTTGTTAAACTGGCTTCTTCCCTGATGATATTCTCAGGAATCCAAGACAAGATTTCAAATAAATAAAACATTTACAAATCATTTTAGTGAAATATTTTTTAAAAGTATATGATAGCCAGGAAGATGTATGCTGTTTGTTTGAGTCACAGTGATATCTGACAGGTTTTCCCAAGTGGACTGTGTGGGTGTAGAAATGTAGATCTGTAGCTGACACTTTGTGAACCAGTTCCAGGATTCCATGATTTTGCAGATGCTGAAATTAATGCAGAATCAAACTTTTACAGATTACTGCAGATTTGGGCCAAGAAGTGTTGTGTGATGTAATGACCACACACAAGTCTTCTCTAATTCATGTGTATTGAACAACCATCACAGAAAGTCATTATATATGTGATCTTCGCCCGGTAGGAGTTTAAAAGAAAAATCCTGTGCTCGCAATTTTACCAATTCAATCAACTTATTATTATTCTCTTGTTCAGAATTTTGTGGAAACCTGACCATCACATTCATATGCAGTTCTTCCACAAACTGTTGCCACAAAGATTAAGCAAGCACTTTGTACGCTGTAGCTTTACAATTTCCCATCACTGGAACTCAAACCCTGTTCCAACATGACACTGCCCCTGTACACAAAGCACAGAGCTCCATGAAGACATGGTGTGTTAAGGTTGGAGTGGAAGAACTGGAGTGTCCTGCACTGAGCCCTGACTCTGACTCAACCCCACTGAACACCTTTGGGATGAACTGGAACACCGACTGAACCCCAGACCTCCTCACTCTTACAACATCAGTGTCTGATCTCACTAATGCTCTTGTAGCTGAATGATCACTAATCCCCACAGTCACGCTCCAACATCTAGTGGAAAACCTTCACAGAAGAGAAGAGTGGAGCGCATTATAACAGGAAAAAGGAATAAATCTGGAGTGAGATCTTCAGCCAGCACATATGGATCAAGTGTCCACCAATATTTGGCTCTATAGTGTAATTGCACTAAAGTTCATTATAGTTAATCTCACACAGCATGAAATGTATGTAATATCTGAAACCCTGTTAAATGATTAAGATGCACAGAAGCTTATTATTAAACGTTAAAAATTAAAGGTTTGCATTAATAAGAAATTGATTATGGTCAACTGGAAATCACTGATGATTGGTCTGTACACAAACATTTCCATTGTAGTTGTGTTTTTTGATGCTAGACCTTGTGCTTGTGGTTGCCTACACAACCAAATCTCTCCTCTTTTTTATTTGCTTGTCTTTTTGTTTTCAGTTTTTTGGTCAAGTGGTCAGGCCAGGATTTAACCATGGCAGATGCACAGACGTGCTTTTCTCTATAATTTAAGATGCATGTCATCTGCAGCATCTGCCCCTCTCTCTTCCAAACACCACCACGAGCCAGCCACAGCGAGTGTTCTCCATATGCACGTCCATCCATTCACACTGTCATATGCTCATCACGTTCTACCATTTGTGTTTGTGTGCTTGTGTGTCAAAGTGCACCCTGGGGGGAGGGGGGGAGGGAGGGAGAAGGGAGGGGGGGAGAAGGGAGGGGGGGAGGAAGGGCATGGATGACTGCATATGGGGGACAAAAGGGAATTGGGTCTCCTCTTTCAGGTGACAGAGCTAATTCAGTAATAAGGCCAGCGGTTGTTCCTAAACCATGCAGAAAGTCCGAGCATGTAGTGTCCAAAGTAAATATACTGTCAGGTTTCATAAGAAGCACTGACTAGCATAGGGGCAAGACCTGCACACACTCATTATTGTCTCTGCTAAACCATATTCACTGTATGTCAAGAAAAATAAATATGGTTTATAATATACATTTTTTAAAGCTTATCTATCCTTCATAAAGTTAAACAAAAAACAAACAAAAAAAAAGTACAACAATACCAGAAACAAACACTATAAGATTTTTGGTATATATGTAAACTTTATACAAAATATTTTATAAATATTATTCTTCCAGACAACATTTGAGCTCACTGGCCACATTAATAGGCATTTATTCAGGTAGTTAGGCCAGGTGAAATTTTTCTGGCCTTCAGCAGTTTTTGCTGAGCTTTTGCCTACCCAAGGTGCCTTTCAGCTCAGCACAGATGTAAAGAGTGTTTTTAGGGTTGTTGTGGCCTTCCTTTCAGCTCAAATCAGTCTGAGTATTGTCCTCTAACCTCTCTTATGTAATTCTGCCCACATTACTACGAGTCACTGGATTATTTATTGATTTAATACCAGGTGATTTTTGATATACTCTCACCAGCTCGACATCCAGTAACAAAAATGCCTGAGATTCGCTGAAATGAAATGATGTTTGATGTGAACATTAAGCTCTTGACCTGTGATTATATAATTTTATGAATTGAGTTGCTTCCACATGATTGGCTGACTGGGTAATTGTATGAAAGTGCAGCGGTACAGGTGTTTTTCTTTTCTTTTCTTTTTTTTTATACAGTGGCTGGTGAGTGTAAATCCAATTTAGTTTTCAATCCAGTTGTACTAAAAATGGCTGTGAACAGCCTGACACAGATCTTGTCCTTAACATGGCCCACCATGTTGTTGACAGCAGTGACATCATCATCATCATCATCAGTGTAAATCATAATATATGGCACTTTTGGAAACAGAATTGTCCTGGAGGTTTGTTTTTTTTTTCCACAGGATGCAAAATAACCAGCTGCTTCCCAAGATTACTGTTAAAAAATATAACATTTCAATGTCATTTGATTTCATCTTCACAATTTGTAACATGTACTTTAGAAGTAGGCTATTTTGATTCATCTTGCATGTGATCTGAGTTTATAACAGAGCTGCTTTGTGATTTACTTGGATGATTTTTTAATATGCCGTTCTTTGATGCGTGTCATTATTTATAGAGTGTAGCCCTAGGACAGTTTATGTTACTGCTCCGGAAGAGGCGCTGACACATGGCCTGGCATATAATATTGCTTGATTTTCTCCCCACAATAATTTATGGCACACATATAAAGCAAGTGCTTTGTGTGATTTAAAGGACATGACTTCAAGCATTCAAGCATTGGAAATCGAAGGTAATGAAGAAGGAGTGGCTCGTATAAGTCCCAGACATCACCAAGAGCAACTCTGGATTAGGTGTACACTACACCACATAGAGCTCCTACACAGGACAGATAAATGAAAGTCTGGAAGCGGAAATCAGACATGTCTTCATATAAAACAGACTGGGTGCACTGCTTCCTGTCCACTTCACTAAATATTAACTCTAACTACACTTACCTGCCATATTATATCCACCAGCTCTGTGTTATTGACTGTAACCAGATGTTTTTACGCATCCCAAACCTACACGACTGAAGAACAATCTTTATTATGTACAGTATTTGCAATTTCCACAATGACGGGAAACCTGTTCCTATTCAAACTATCCCACAATTTACAAAGTTTTGCATTGGATCAGCTTAAGGGTGAGCATTTGCATTGAAAATGTTACTTGTAATGGAAGACATGTTTAGAGCAATCTGACTTCCAGTGACCTTAAAAGATATGACCCTTATGCAACTCTTAATCTAACTGTCTGGGTTTCTTGTATATATATATATTTTTTTTATCATTGCATGGCCTCAGTCCTTGAAGTAGTGCATTGCTACTGTCAGTGCTGTACAACTCGGAACTGTTGTGTAATAATATGTATAAACAGAGACAGCCTTGTTACAGCTTGAAGCCATAGCCATGCTGTGTGTGTTGTGGTTTGAGATTATGTTCTTTATCTTTAAATACACATACATTTTTTGTAGAAGGCTAACAGCAGCTTAATCTTTGAAACTTCTAGAAAAAAAAAACCTTATGGAATTTTATTTATAGTTGCAGTTATTTTTTAAGCATGTGTCTCTATACATTTTAAGCTCCGTGGAAATACTAGTGACATCTTTTAATCGACCAATTCTTACTCTTTTTGCTTACTATTAATATTTGACAGATATAAGCCAATTCTCCATTAATTTGCTAACCTTCGTAGATCTTGTGCATTTGTAGGGAAGCACAATTAAAGTCTGTTTAGCTTCCATTGAGTTAGTATTGGGAAAATGGGAAACATTGATATTATATATAATGGTATAATAGCAATCAACAATGGGAATTGCAACAAACTAGAGAATTGCTTGCTTTGGGGAGAAGCAGAAGACAAGATAGAGTTGCTCATATTGCTTGCAATACTCAGAGCCTGCTCAGTGATAAAAATAAGAAAAAATGTATAAACTTTTCCCAATACCTGAATTTCAAGCTATGGGCTTTTCAAAATTTCAACCTAAATTAAGGTCTTTTGTGTAATTTTTTGAGATGTAATTGGGATGGAGGTTTTGCTGAAATCTGGCAACCCTGGTTAATAGTAATAGCTATGCAATACTGTATATATGGATATGTATATGGTCATAAGCCACTTGTACTTATGTATCCAAAAAGAATGATAAAGATCCAAAATGAAACCAAATGCCATACATGAAAATAAATGAATCATGCATAAAAACAAAACAAAACAGATGCACATGTGAAATGTACACTATGTTAATTGTGTGATGATTTTTCTTCGATATTTTTCACTGTAAACTCAAGCAGTCTTGCAAACCACAAGGCAACATGGTACACCAACGCAGGTATTTTTTAAACGTTTGTGTATTTCCAGTATCTTAAAGAAGCGACAGGGAAAAAAGCTCCGTGACTTGCAAGCTGATTGTGTTTGCAGAGAAGATCAGAATTTAGACTTCTTTCATTATCCTAATCATATTTTGTAAAAAATGACAAAAAACAAACAAACACACACACACAAACAAAAAAAATCCACAAACTTGACACGAGAAGTTATAGTCAAAAAAGGGTGCGAATTGATCTTATTCACACAGCACAGATGTAGAGGTTAGCTTGGTTAAAATATGTTGGTGCTGAATGTAATATACTGAGTATTAAGGTTAAAGTTTGTGTTGCTATGCAACGAATATTTATGTCAGGATGTTGTTATTCATCATACTGAGGGTGCAGCTATGAACATTTTTTTCCCCTGTGAGACTAGGTTGCCAACTCTTTCCACATGCCCCTCAAGCCTACAACAATAACATATTTTTTTTTTTTATAAATGATCCACCTGTGGAAGCCATACAGACATTCAATAGTTAACAGTGAACAACAAGGTGAAAGCATACATACTAAAGGAAATAAACGCTGCTAAAAATGTCTTTTCTCCCCAGAGACTCTGCATACTCATTGCATTCACTGGGCCAACCAATTTAGCAGGTTCACATTCTCAGTCTACCCCGAGGGAGGTTTTCAGATCAAACGCTGCTACATGTACACTGTACTTTCGGGTGGTTGGACTATTCACACAGGACTCTTGATTGCACACATCTTCTCCAGACTTTAGATCATTCTGAATGGCGTTCACATGAATGTTTACTCACATGAATGAAAGTTCTGGCAGATGATAGAAAAAAACATGCTCCTTGCACAAAATGGCTTGATGGCAGAGTAATTGGTCCCAGTGGGTAAGAAGGTGTAGGCCTATTTGTAATCTTAGTCTCTCCCATAGAAGACACAGACATGCTTGAATGCTTTAGGCTGACGCAGGAAAAGGACATTGTAATTACACATGAATCATGCACTGCCATTTTATATAGTGAGATGTTGTTCTTTATGTTTCACTGAATGTGCTCTGAGAAAATGATTAATATCAACGCCTTCAAAAAGTAACCTGCTGGGGTTTTTGCTGAAGTTCAGGCTCTTGCTCTTAAATCATTAGATTTCCTTTGAGTCTGAAAAAAGGATACACATGAGAGGAAGTCTATGCATCTTGTTAAAGTGACACTATTTGGCCAAAGGTTTGTGTTTTAGTGGTGCTTGTTGAATGTCCTATTCCAGATATAGTGCTTCTTTGCTGTTATAATAACCTCCACTCCTCTGGGAGAACTTTCGATTAGATTTGGGTTGTTGGCATTGTTGAGTTATCTGGGAATTTTCGCACCAACTTGCTTCTAACTCGAAAAAGAACATCAGCCAACTACAGGGGACACAGGGAACAACTCCAGAATCACTTTTTAGCTCTTGTATTTGGTAGTTTGTCAGGTTAGACAATAATAGTTCAGTTTGGCCCAAAGTGGATTCAATTAGGTTGATAACCTTAAATGAAAACCACAAAGAAAAGGATACATCATTACTTCTGATGAAATGTGAACAAATGTGAACAAAATACAATTTAAACAAACTTTACACATACTATTGTCTCTGTATTTACATTTTATCCTTACTTTCTCTTCTTATTAAAGCATAACACATCTATTTTCCCATGAACTGTTTAAGCAAACATGATACAAGCCATTATGTTGCATTTCTTGCTAATACACGAAAACTGCGCATCATGCACTTAAACAATACCCATAGCATAACATAAATGACTGTTTTCCTTCGTATTGTGCACTATAGTAATTAAATAAATCAGGCTCAAGTGATAATCAGTCCTACATATAATTAAAGAGCGATATTATCATACCATCAGTGTCCTTGAGGTGACCAACAGCTGATGCGTTTCCCTTCCGTATTCGTTTGGCACTCTTCGCCGCTGTTCTCCGTCACTCTCCGCTGTTCGGCATTCTCCGGCCGTCGGTTTGAACTCAGCTCCGCCATTCCACTTATTTTCTATGACAGTGCAACAATCTTGAACATAGATCTGCTTTTTAGCCTCACATCTCCCACTTGAAATACTGGTTCTTGAACCCAAGTAGGTTACACCTTCTTTCTCCTCTGTCTGTTCTTCTTGCAGGAATCAAGTTGACTAACCGTCTAACATCTCTATGGAGGATGGTTGCAGTAATTTTGTTTGTAAACTCCTTGGTGACTATCTTTGCTTTGTCTGTGACCCTTGCTTGGTTGGGCTTTGTACTTTGGACTGAGTAGTGCGTAAAGACTCTCACATACGCATCTCTGACAACACCCTTGTGATCAGGATTGACAAACCATTCTGGCTAGCTTGTACTGACTTCTTAGTGCATTTTGGTCAGCCAACCAGACTACGTCCCCCACAGCAACATCCCGTTCTTTCGTGTACCACTTACTTCTCACGAACAAATTTGGGCCTGCTATCTGACTCCATTTCTTCCAAAATTTGTTGACTTCTTCCTGGATAATTTTTAACCTTTTGTAGGGATAGCCCACAAAGTCAAAGTCCCCTGGATCCCCCTTTGGTCCTGACCTTCCTAACAAGAGAGAGTTAGGAGTGACATACTCTATGCAGTCCTCTCTGCTCTGGGTTCTTACATCTATTGGTCTCTCATTCGCTAGATTAGCTGCCATGTAGAGGAAGGTTTGGAACTCACCCCATTTGAAAACACCATGGCCTCCTAAGTTGTGAAGGGCTCGCTTTACAATGCGGACAGCAGCTTCTGCTGCCCCATTCCTATGAGGAGAGCTTGCAGGATGGAGTTTCCAGGACCATTCAGTACCATGTTTGGCCGTCTCTCCCTCCAGTTCAGATTTTTGCAGCTTATCCAAGAACTTGTAGAGTCCTTCAAGAGCAGGTTTAGCGCCAATGAAATTTGAGCCTGGGTCAGACCACAGTCCTCTCGGATGACCCCCCAGGGTTGTGAATCTCTGGTAGGCTAGTAAGAAGCCCTCAGCAGACTGGTCACTCACAACATCGGTGTGTATAGCTCTGGATGCCATGCAGCAGAAAACAATTCCCCAGACTTTAAGTCGTGCTCTTTAGGGGCTCTAGGGGTGCCCCCCCTCATTATGAGGTCTGCAATATTGAAGTCCCCTGGGATCCACCACCAGTCCCTCACTGGCCCAGCCTTTTGGATTTCTCCAACTCTGTTTGCAAATAATGTCTGGTATCCATAATTATCACACTGAATGGCCCCCAGCACGGTCTGACTGTCTACCAGGTGGAACCAACGCTCAACTTCCATCCGTCCATGCTTCTCAAAGTACTTCTTGAGATGTACAGCAAAAACTGCACCACCGATCTCAGCCTTGATAGCATCTCCCTTCTGGTCCAGTGGTACTAACTTGGCCTTGGACTTGACTAATCTGACATCTACCCCTTGGTCTGTCTCCCACCTTAGGTACAGTACAGCTCCATAAGTCTTGTCGCTACCATCTGAGAATGTGATCCCCCATGGTTTTCCTTTCCAGCCAACTGGTGTGAGACTTCTGTGAAACTTAACTTGACCAAGCTGCACATACTCCTCGAAGAGTTTGATGGCTTCATTCCTGAGATTTTCCGAAAGCGGCTTGTCCCACGTTTGTCAAGTTAAGCTCCCTTTTCCTGTCTCTTGGAATGCCTTCCTGACAAGGATTGCACCTTTTTGCTTGGCAGGTGTAATGAGACCAGTGGGATCATAGAGCCCAGCAACCTGGCTTAGTAGATGTCTCCTGGTCAAAGGGTTAGGTGTTTTCAGTTTAACTTCATCTTCAAGGAGGTTCTGGCCTGTTCTTATCTTCTTTTTCCTTTTTGAGAAGTTAACGGAAGTCATAATGTAGAGCTTGTCCTCTTCCATCAAGTACCCTGTTCCCAAAGCCTTGTTTTCTTCCTCCTTCATCTGGTTTGGAAGCATGATCACCTGACCTTGGGTTTTCATACTGGTCACTTGCTTCTCACTTTGTCCTGACCGAGCCCATGGCTTGAATGCAAACCCGCCAGCTGTTAGAATTTCTTCAAGTCCATTTATTATCATGGTCAGTCTGTCCTGGTCATTGTGGGATGTAAGTAGTCATCCACATAGCTATCCAACTCAAGGACTCTGCACTCCTCCTTCAAATGAGCAAACTTTGCCAATCTTGCTGTCTCACGCATAGCTAATTGCACAATGCATCCAGCAGGGCGATCTCTGATGTTAACCCTTGTGATGGCATACTCGCCTATTTCTTCTTCCTCAGTATCTCTCCAAAGGAACCTGTGAAGGTGCACTTCATGCTCTTCCAGCCAGACGGAGTTGTACATCTTTTTAATGTCCCCAAGAGCAGCAAATACTCCCTTTCTGAACCGAAGTAAGACAGACCTAATGGAGTTGAGTAGAAGGTCATTTTAGCAGAAGGTCATTCATGCTCAGTCCCTTGAATTTTTGGCTACTATTCCAGACCACCGGAGTGGTTGTTGAGTGGGGGTTTGGTGCCATTAAGTGGCTGACATACCAAATTGGACCGTTCCAATTATCAGTTTTGTTGCTGCCCTTCTTTTGATCATGTCATGGACTTGAGCTGCATAAATGCCCCGCCATTCTGTTACCCTCTTGAGTTGCCTCTCTGTTCTTAGAAAAACACTTTGATTACCCCCTATGTCCCTGCCCGTACTCTGAGATTGAGCTCTGAAAACTTGCTTGCAGTACCCAAGTTCCGTCTATCTAGTGTGGGTGGTAGGGCTTTCAGCATATCAGCTTCTAAGCTCTGGAACAAACTACCACAAGACCTTCGTGATGCCACTTCTCTTCAGACCTTTAAAACTACCCTCAAAACTCATTTATTCACTTTATGTTTTGTTAATTGATTGTCTGTCTCAATTTTCCAGTACTAACCTTCTTTGTCTGTTCCATCTGGTTGATTACACGTTGTATACTGACTACATACTTATATGTATTCATTTTATATAGCAACTTGGTGTAAAGCGTCCTTGGGTTCCTGAAAGGTGCTAAATAAATAAAACATATTTATTATTACTTTCCACTCCACTTCTGTTGTATGGAATGGTAGATGGGTCCTGAATCCATGGATACCTAGGAGGCATTCTAGTTCATCACAAAAGTGTTCATTGGGGTTGAAGTCAGGGCTTTGTGTAGGACAAATCCATGTTGCTTCTCAAACCATGTCTTCATGGAGCTTGCTTTGTACCAGGGGCATTGTCGTGCTGGAACAGGTTCAAAATAAATAGTTCAGATCTTAGTGAGAAGCACGCAATGATATTCTATACAATAATTCTATTCAACTTTCTATTTGTCAGGAACCGCTGGACAGTTCCCTGCCAGGCCTGGAGGGGGTGCTGGCAGGGAACTGTCCAGCGGTTCCTGACAAATAGAAAGTTGAAGTATTTTGTGCCACGACTTTCCTGTTGTTCTCGTTCCCGTTGTTTCACCTGTTCCCTATTAGCCTTAATGTTTAGCCCTATATACAATGATCCTTTTGTACCTGTCCTTGTTGGCTATTGTTCTATGTTCCTTGTTTTGCGTTTTGTGTGTTAGGTTTTGTTTTATTAGCGTCATGTATAGTGTTTAGGTTAGTCTTCCCCATGTCTCGAGTTTATGTTAATAAAGCAGCACTTATTTAAATCCTGCATCTGTGTCTGTCTCCATGGCGTGCCGGTGTACACAGCAACCATGGAGGTCTGGGTTCGTGCCCCGCACGGGGCAGGGTTGCTCTGACGTTACACTATTCAATTTTGGGGCAACATTTCTGGGAAGATGTTTGGGTTAGAGGGTCCAAACTATTTCCCATATTGAGTACAATATAATTGCTAAGAACTTGAAGGTGTATGTGGCTTAATGGTACTCAAGGCTTTTAGTTATGGCATTTCATCTCTCAGGGAGTGGCACAGTGCTACACTGGGTATTGTTGCTTCCTCATAGATCCTGTGGCCCCAGTTCAATCCTGAACTTGAGGTTTCCTTCAACTTCCAAAAATGGCAGTAGGTGGGTTGACTATGTTAACTGCCCTAAAAGGGCTTTTCACACTTGAAGCAGTTCCCCCTGGTCATTGTAAACTCTGGGTAAACAGAATCCTGGCTTATTTTGTTTTACTTTTCACACTGCTTATACTTTACCCAGGGTTAGCAATGAATTCAGTTAATCCTGTACATTCCTAAACCCTGTCTTAGCATTCTTATTTGCATATTTGCTGTGTCAACAGTGATGATTGGGTAAATACAGCAAGCAACTGCTTTAAATAATGGTTTGTCTGTTTTCTTGTTGCTAAGCATCTAGCTGTAACATTCTAACACTGCATCGTTTCACACTGTATATGTTTGACACTGCAAAAGTGGTGCTAACTCTGTTCAGAGCAGGGTTTCATAACCCAGTGTAAAAACAGTGCTAACCCTGTTTCTAAACTAAATGCTATGGGAAATGTCCCTCTACATAGGGTGAAAAGTGGGGTTTAGAATGATGATAACCCTGGGCTAAACGCAGCATGAAAAGCCCTTAAGTGTAAATGTGTTTCTGTGATGGCCCAGTGCACTATTCTGGGTATATTATGGTCTCACCTGCAGTATTCCCATTATAGGCTCCAGTGCCACCATGACCCTGACAAATTGCTTAGTGAAGATGAATAAATGAATTTCACCAGTCATTTCAATAAAAAGAAAGTTGAAAGAGTACATGATGAGCAAAAGTCATATACCCTTTAATATTTGCTCTGTTTAACTGAGACTAGGTGCGATGGGACATCTTCCTCTCTCTGAAGCAGAATTAAAAAGCTCTTATTGCTGTGTGAGTATCCTGCTGCAGCTTCCAAACTTCAAGGCTTAAATTACTTTGAGGAAAAGATTAATAATACTCCACTCTCTGATGACAGTCTCAATTTATGGGAACGACAAGAGTCTCAATTTGTTCCTAAATTAATTAATTTATTATTTCTCTGTGTATTACAATTCAAACCTTTACAGAACACTGTTCTAAATTTTAATATTTAACTAAACAGGAAAAAATGGGAATCAGAAGATAGATATACCCAAGAAAGAGGGTACAATCATTAACCGCAGGTGATAGAGTACAGTTATCCCCAATAAAGTAGATACATTTTTGATTTTGATTAAAAGCACCCTAATGAATGCCAATATGTCAGTTTGGTTACACTTAATAAGTTAAAGGAAAATACATTTCATCTGACCTTAAAGCTGCAGTGGAAAAAAGTGGCAGTCTTCGTTTTAATACAGCATGTCTGCTGTGGCCTCTCTGGAAATTAAAATTTGTAGTGATTAAGATCCTAGGAACCCATCATGTGTACTGATTCATTTTAATTAAATTGCGAAGCTCCTGAGTGAAAATTATATGAAACACTATGTGGCTTCAGTTGAACTTGATTTGAGACATGAGTCATGCTAGAACTTCAAAGTCTAAAGTTGTGCTGTTCATGGGAAACAATATACCATTATCTTCATTCCATGATATTATTACACTGAATACAGAGATACTGTATTTATGCTGTGGTATAGCATAGGTAATAAAACACAATGTCTTTAAGCTTAGCTAATATTTTACTTTCTGCTTACCGATATACTGATCTTTTCATTCATTTTCATTAATTGTTATCTTCTGGACAGGGTTGTGATGGATCTGGAGGAATACTGAACGAGACACCAGATTTTCACAGTCCATTGCACACACACACACACACACACACACACACACACACACACACACACACACTTTACACCTAGGGGCAATTTAGAGTGTCACTATACTGACACGTTTTGGGATGTGGGAGGCAGCTCCGGAGAACCCAGAGGAAACCCACACAGACACAAGAAGAACATTTGAGCCTCCAAACAGACAGTAACCAAAGATCTTGAAGCTGTGAGGCAGCAGCATTACTACCACCATATTACCTGCTTTATACTATTTAGTGAAAAGTGTTTGTTGACAGAGGAGAATGTACCGGACACGTTAGCAGGCCTAGCTTTTAAAGGGACTTGCTACAGTTCTGGTTCATCTAACCACTATGCCACTCAGACAAACACAAGCCCTAATTTCACAGAAAGGGGACCTATGGCTGATTTGGTTCCTACTCATTACAAGTTTACAGAGCTTGTATGTTCCAATTAACCAATCAGATGTAAAAAAAAACAAACAAAACCTAGTGTTTATTTGATTGCTGAATCCTCTTTATCATTATGTTAAAGGGTGTGTATATATAACTATGATCTTGTCCCTGCTGTCAGATATCCTGAAATTTATTCAGAGGAGGCTCAAGCTACATTTAGGACTGTTTTTGTTGCAATTAGGATAGATCTGTGCAGTATGACTTTTCATTCAGATATTTCAATAGTGGTGGCCATATCAAGGAAGAAGCCTTTACTATTGCCACACACACATTACAGCACAGTGGAATATCACTGCTAAGGAAGCTGGGGTCAGAGCACACAGGCAACTATGATACAGCCTAGTTCAATTGCCCAACAGTGGCAGCTTGGCAGTGCTGGGGCTTGAACCCTAACCTTTTGATCAACAACCCAGAGCTTTAACCACTTGAGCTATCACTACCCCTAATAACAGCACAGATACTACACAACACAGATATATATATATATATATATATAGTATAGTACACACTTTTTTCTCCCATTGTCTGTACCACTTATCCGATCTATCCTCACGTCACAGGGAGCCTGTGCCTATCTCAGGCATCATCGGGCATCAAGGCAGGATACACCATGGACAGAGTGCCAACCCACGGGCAATTTAGAGACTCCAAACAGCCTAGAAGCATGTCTTTGGACTGTCGGAGGAAACTGTAGCACCTGGAGGAACAGCACAGATATTATTAGAAGTAAATAAATATAATTAAACAGCAGACTAAAAATGAAATGTCTTAAGAGTAAATACTGGAAACTAGTTCACTGGAACTCAAACCTTTGCCAGCACGATACTGCCCCTGTACACAAAGCACAGAGCTCCATGAAGATGGTTTGAGAAGACTAGAGTGGAAGAACTGGAATGTCCTGCACTGAGAGCTGGAACACCGACTGAACCGCAGACTTCTTCACTCTTACAACATCAGTGTTTGATCTCATTAATCACTAATTAATTGTAGCATGATCAGCGTTTTTAACCGTGGTGAACAGAAAAGCATTTCGTCATGCAAAAGAACAAGCTAAGAACAAGATTCTGAGACAATCATTGGTACAGACTCACAGAAAGTGGACAGTTTTCATCTGTATGTTAGTCTGTATTTTCAAGTAAGTCTTTGGGTCAGCACAGTGTACTAGAGGGAGGGACAGTATTCTGTTGTTTAGGTGTTGATGAAGGAGAGTATTGTCCAAATACGTCAGTCCAATATTTAACTGTACGAGAGAACCTATGATTACAAAGTGCAAAACATATGTTTTCAAGATTCAAGATTTAAAGAACTTTATTAATCCCAGGGGGAAATTGCTTTGCTATGTTACAGTTGCTCTAATAAAAGCAGAAGAGAGAAAGAAAGAAATATATACGTACTATGTACAAGGAGAAAACTGAAAAGAAAAAAAAGTAAAAAGAAATCATAAAATGGAATAAATAAGTACAGATACTGTACAAATACTGTACAAATAGTAGTGTAGAACTGTAATATTGCACAAAAGGATTGTAAATTGGTGAGAATTTTAATAGGTGATAATGGTTGTAATATGCATGAAAGGCCCATAATTACTATTGCACCCATTATTGATTATAATTCATGCATATGCAAGTAGAAATGATCAGGGTGAAGCCAGAGCAAGGACTTCTGTCTGTGCCCCTTACTAAGAGCACACAGGCAGTACAGTAAGACAATAAAAATTCAGGATGCTGTAGCTGTATCATAGTGCCTGAGTAGCAGGGAGGGAAAATGGAAGGGAAGAAAAGACATTATCCACTCAGGAGCTCTCTAGTGTTCACCTGCCGTCACCACGCTGAGCTGGGCTGGGAGGGGAGGAACCTTTGAGGTCACCAAGTGTGGTTTTAATGAATGCTGTTTGAAGTACACAACACTAGTGCTCTCTTCAAAGGAAATGCATCTCCAGTGATGCATTACAGGGCATGCATTGAGTATTTAACCAAGCATGCTGGTACCATCATATTACTCTAGGGTTTTAATACAGAGGCTGTAGGAGATCACAAGAAAGAGGAAGCCATCAAAAAATGGCATCTTGCCCACACACACACACACACACACATACACACACACACAGAGTGGTTTAGAAAAATGGCCCAAGGCTGCAGTAGTGGGTGGCAACATCAGCCAATGTAGCAGCACTTGGTTATCTCAGCAAAGTGGGTCTGGGGGCAATTTATAGAGATTATTCACAGTATGACCCTCCCCCAGACCTCTTTTTTTATTTTATTTTATTTTTACCATATTTGTCTTTATATGACTTTTTCACGCTGGTAATTAATGTCTCTCATTCATGAAAATATTTTAAAGATTTGCATAGTTGCAAATAAAAGTGATGTTTAAGATACATTTGTTGGATACATTACTGTATAAAGGTATGTCAAGTCAAAGTTAAAGAAGCTTTATTGTCACTTCAACCATATATAGCTGATGCAGTACACAGTGAAATGAAACAACGTTCCTCCTGGACCAGAGGTGCTACACATAATAAAAACGAAGTACAAAGTGACGTGGACAAACAGAGCTAAACTATACATAACAAGGTGCCGAATTTAAAAAAAAAAACAACCAAAAAACTAAACATACAACATACAAAGTGCAAAGGATGATGAGACAGTGCAGACAAACAAGACACATAACTCCGACTGTGTGCAAAAAAGAAACAGGGTTAGGGACAGTGAGTGTTAGCAGCAGTGTTAGTATGTGTTGACATGTATATAAAAGGAGCAAAATATCTTGTTTTTTTTGGAGTGAAATTTATCTTCTTCAGGCTGCATGCTCGTCTATGATAACCTGTATTCAGTACTGTACACAGTGTTTTGCCTGTTCATGTTGTACTGATGGTCATGCAGAGGTGAAGAGGAAGCTGGTTTGCTGGAATATGCAGATTTAACAGAGACTGATATGAAGGAGGAGAAAGGGGATGAGGAGGGTCAGGAGGGGTCAGAACCAGGGTTGATTGCAGTTCTGTGGTTGTAGATGTTCCTCTAGGCTATAAAGGATTTTGCTGGTTTATAGATTAGTTGATGGAAATTACAAGACTTCCTGGCTGATTCTGTTTTTTCACCTTTCCTAACCTCATGTTCTGCCTCAAATTTGTTTTCATTCTGTTATCTTGTGAAAACAGTAAGGACATTGCTATTTAACTCAGTTTAAGTCACATGTTCTTGGAATAAACATTTATATAAGTGCAGAACAGGAATGGACAAAGAACTGGGTGTCAGGAGTAGCTGGACAGTTCCCTGCCAGGCCCGGGGTTTCCTGCCCATTGTTCTCCACCCTGATTGTGTCACCTGTCCCTGATTACCCTGATGTGTTTCCCTATAAAAGGGATCCTGGTGTACATGTGTGGTGTGGGTCAATGTTCTGTGTATAGCTGTCCTGTGGGTGTTATGTTGGGTTGGGGTTTATGGTTTGATGTAACCACGAGTCTAGTGTTATGTTTGTCTTTCCCCTGTATTGTGTGTATGTAAATAAAACAGTGCTTCACTGAATCCTGCGTTTGGGTCTGCGCTTTCACGCGTGCTGGAGCACGCGGCACCACAGAGGTCTGAGTTCGAGCACCGCATAGGGCGGGGCTGAGCCGGTTGTGACACTGGGGACTTGTGACCAAGCTGGAGTAACACCTTCAGTCCTGAACAGCATCAGTGTGGGATTAATATCTGTAGTGATGTTCATAATAATATATAAAGGTATGTTCAAATATAAATATATTTCTAGGACACTGGTGACTTGAGAGGAATTCGGGGTGAATTCACATTAAATACTTTACGATATCACTTTATATTTACATTTACGTCGACACTTACATGTACATTTGGGAAACACTTATCCAAATACTCAAAGTTACAAAGTATGTAGCCAATCAATAACAATTCTTAACCTGAACTGCGGGGGAATGGTGGCTTAGTGGTTAGCACGTTTGCCTCACACCTCTAGGGTTGGGGGTTCGATTCCCGCCTCCGCCATGTGTGTGGAGTTTGCATGTTCTCCCCGTGCCTTGGGGGTTTCCTCCCCCGATCCAAAGACATGCATTGTAGGTTGATTGGCATCTCTAAATTGTCCGTAGTGTGTGATTGTGTGAGTGAATGAGAGTGTGTGTGCCCTGCGATGGGTTGGCACCCCGTCCAGGGTGTATCCTGCCTTGATGCCCAATGACGCCTGAGATAGGCACAGGCTCCCCGTGACCCGAGAATAGTTCGGATAAGCGGTAGACAATGAATGAACCTGAAATGCTCAAGACTACTGATGGTTTGTTGAAGTGCTATTCAGATCTGGTCTGTAACTAAAAGCACAAACTAAGAAAAAAATAACTACAAAAAAGTTCAGAAAACCAATAAGTAATCCAAAAACAACAGGATTTCAGCTGGTTTTATTTCAAATCTGATAAATCTATAAGTGACGCAATATCAGTTTAACAGTTTGGATTTGTGGATCTAGCTATTAGATTTGAATATCAGAGTTAGCATTTTAGATATTAGGAAGCTGTTATTAGTTAGCTAATGTTTTATAATGTTCCTTAGTAAAGGAAGGCACTAAATTCCCATCAGTAACTAGAAGTATGTAATTTGATGCAAAAGTCTTTTGTGAATCTTACTTGTAGATTTTACTTTTACTTTACCATGCTTTAAATTCGAAATTTAAGAGTTTATGCTTTATAATATTTTAATATAGTGTTTAATGTACAGAAAGGTATAAAGGTAAATTTGTAATGTGGATCATGGGAGAAGTGAAGTATGTAATCAGTTTAGCAGGGCCATGTCATGTGATCTGATCATTAGTCTCAGTGATTTAGTGATATTGACAGAAATAAAGGGGACCAAAAATTGACCCCTCGAGGATCTCCGTCAAGGCTGAGCAGCTTGAATGTGCGTACAGTTGTGAAATTGTGGGTCTGTTCCACCTTAGCTGACATATGACCATGGCAGAGAGCCATAAACCATAAACATCATCTCTAAAATTGAGAAGCTGTCTATACTTTCGTAGTTTAGTTTCAGAAAGTTTGAAGATTTGAAATGCTCAGATAGAGACCCATAACCACTTATTGACAGAATTCATTTTTCATGAAGTGTTGAATTATTTACATGCAGACGAGCAAGTAATACAACTTTCAGTGAGATCTCATGTGGGGGAGAAGCTAGTGCAAAATCTTTTCAGATGAAATGAAGTCCAAATCCAATGGTTTTCACTATTTCTGAGACAACCGTTCTCTAGAGATTTGAGGTTTAAATCCTGCATTGCAGATTTGTGTCTTGTGAAAATGCAGACAGTTCCTCTCTAAATGATTTATTGGGGGATATTTTTAGGTCAGGCCATTTCCAGTGATGCATCCAACAGTAAAGAGTTCAGGATGTTCATATCTACGGCTATAATACCTGAAATATGTAGTGTTTTTTTTTTTTTTTTTTTTTAGAAAAAACAGCTCTTCGGGTCCACATTTAAAAGACAGATTCATTCTCTCTGTGTCTCCATCTCTCATACTATATCTTTAGGAAAAGAAATTTTCATCATTGTGTGTGCGTATGTGTGTGTGTGTGTGTGTGTGTGTGTGTGTGTGTGTGTGTGTGTGTGTGTGTGGTAACACCTACTCCTGAATTTTAGTTAAGAATTTATTCAAATAACCATTAGATTTTTGAAATGACTCATTTGAATTACAAAATGCCATTCCTCCTCTGAATTTCCAAAATAGCTCCTACTGTAGTGTACAGCATATCTTATCCTAAAAGACATGAAAGAAATCACTGTTGAAACTGTACAGTTCTGACTCAAAACCATGGCAAAACTATTTGAATATATTTATGTGGTCCATGTGTTTCACAGCAAGCAATTGTGCACAGTTTGATTTGCTTTTTTTTTTTTTTTGGTATTCTTTTGTACCTTCATATCCCTCAGTCCCACTGAACAATATTATTTGTTTTTCCCATAGGGAAATTCTCAGAGCCAGAAAAGCATGCTAGTCTAACAGTTCATAATAAATAAGAAAAATAAATGCAATAATGCATTCTCCTTCACAGGGTTCCTACGTATACTCTTCTTCGTTTATCTGCTCCGTTAAAAAAAGATGGTGGAAAGGGGCATTTAGCCAATCAGAATGAAATTAATTGGTCTGTAGAGTAATTGAACAGGAATGTAAAATAAAATACTTAGTAGACAGGTTGTTTTAGCTGTATGGACATTTTGGGGTCATTGCCTGCTAGCTGGAGCTTTGCAGCCAACCTAAAATATCTACAAAAACATGAGGTTCAGAAAACAGGTCGATGTTATTACCTAGCAATGTTAGCATGGCTACATGTAAAATATAACAAAAATTAAAGTCCTGCAGAAAGAGGAGAGCTGCATTTGCTCTTGGATTTACTGTTGATGGTATTTCTATGGAGGGATTTTAATTAATACATGCATATGATTAGCAAACAAGACCAACCAAAGTATATGCACCATGTTCAGGTTAGCAACAAAGTCCTTTTTGTTCTAAAGTAGTTCTCTAATGCTGCCATAAATATACACCATTTTAGCAAAAGTATGTGGACACCTAATCATCACATCCATATGTGGTTCTCCTCATTTTCTGTTGCCAGAATTGTACCGGATGTTTTATATGTTATAGATTTACAATTTCCCTTGACTAGAGCTAAAAGGCTCAAACCTGTTCCAGCATGACAAAGCGAGCTCCTTGAAGACATGGTTTCAGAAGGTCAGAGTGGAAGAACTTAACTTAAATCCCACTGAATATCCTTGGGATGAATGGCTGACTGTGTGCCAGACCTCCTCATCCAACATCAGTGTCTGATCTCACTGAATCTGTTGTAGCTGAATGAACACTAATCCCCACAGCCACGCTCCAACATCTAGGGGAAAACCTTCACAGAAGTACACGTCTATCTATCTATCCATCCATCCATCCATCCATCCATCCATCCATCCATCCATCCATCCCATATAGTCCATATAATGTACATAATATAACCTTCAATAATAAAATGTTATTAAAATTAACTAAATTAAAACCACTGCTACATGGGTTTTACTCCAGGTTCTCTGCTTTCCTCACAACTTTCAAAAAACCTGCTGATTAGTAGATCAGTGATTTCGAATTGGTGTGAGTATGTGAGCCTGGTGCCCTGTGCTGGCCTGGTGTCCCATATTCCTACATCACAGCCAGTGTTCCCTTGACTGTGACCCAGATCAGGTTAAAGTGCTTACTGATGATGAATGAAAATAGAACCACACTGGCTGCTTGCTTGCTTGCTTGCCCTTTTTTTCTTTCTTTCTTTCTTTCTTTCTTTCTTTCTTTCTTTCTTTCTTTCTCTGTCTGTCTGTCTGTCTGACTGTCTGTCTGTCTGTCTGTCTCTCTCTCTCTCTCTCTCTCTCTCTCTCTCTCTCTCTCTCTCACTCTCTCACTCTCTCTCTCTCACTAAGGCTTTCTATTATGATTCAAATGAATTTAAAACTAACAACTACAGCCTTATTTATGATGGAAAGATATTCAGTTCAGCCAGCCTCCTGGCTGATGGCTGGTCCATAACTGCAGCTCAAAGATGTCCCAAATGCCTTTGTATGAACTTTCCTTTGTTGTGAAAGGTTAGAGGTCCAATTTTCACTGTGTTAGTGTTTTATTATGCTAAAATTATAAAGACTAAGCACTTGAGTTTAAAGCAGGATACATGTGTAGTGGCTGCGATGGAGTTTAATTATAGCAAGGTGACAGACAACAGAGGGACAATGCATTTTGAAAGCATTTCTCCAACTTTCTTCAATCTTCAATCTCACTGACAGAGGTATTATCACAGCAAGCAGCTTTTTGCTTTGTATGCTGTTGTTTCTACCAGGTTTGTGCACCTTAGTGTGAAATCAAAAAGAAATTACGTGAGGTTTGGACAGATACGTTTTTGTGTGCATCAGTTCAAAAGGATTAAAGTCACCATGTTCCAGGGCCAACAAGTTCATGGTATGCCGTGAGATTGTGCCTAGCTTTAATGGTATTGATTTTTCTTGGCTTTGGGTATCATATACTGCAATTGATTTTAAAATAAATTGTGCATCAGCTGCACGGTTGCACGTTGTGACTTATACTGTATATTAGAAAAATCAATTAAAGTAATTGGTGATCAACTTTCCCACGGAAATCACTGTTAGATGATTAACATGAGTTTAAATTGTCAGATTTCGTAGGCAAAGGTATTTCGACTATTATCTATAGCACCACTAAAATTTTTCTAAAACATATTCAGTTTAAATGTTTATTTATGAATTAAATATTTGACTCTGTATTCATGAACACTGGGGTCTAAAGGTTTGAGAACACTATTGAAAATACTTTTATTTTTCAGCATTTTCTAATTGAATCTAACAAACTTCATTGCAAATTATATTACTGACAACAACTTGAGGGAAAAGTAGAATCTTTGGAATAGTCACATGAATTACAGATTTTTTCAGAGGTTCATCCTCTATTCTGCTTTAATGTCAGTGTGACTCGAACTGCCATGTACTCCACAAATTTGTGCAAAACCTCATGATTCATTTCAGATCAAATCCATCAACATGTCGTCTGAACACGTGCTTTAATAGAAGAGAGTAGACATGAGATTAGCAAATTCTGACCTTTTTCACAAAGCAGTTAACATTAGCAATATCAAACATTTGCTTATATTTAAATAGAGAACCAGAAATAGCACAGAAGCTTGAATATTAAATATTCAGCATAATAAAGATGTACTGTCTAAAAACTCTAAAACCTTTTGTATCTATCTATCTATCTATCTATCTATCTATCTATCTATCTATCTATCTATCTATCTATCTATCTATCTATCTATCTATCTATCTATCTATCTATCTATCTATCTATTTACCAGATTTTTAATGTGGTGTCTCAGAAATGTGGACCCCATTGTAATATAGTACAGCACATTGTAATTAGGGTTGCAAAGGGGTGGAAAATTTCCATGGGAACTTCATCTCGGGAATTTTGGAAATATTCCAAGTTGGAAACTTAACAGGAATTTATGGGAATTTACAGGAATTTATGGGAATTTATTTAAATTATTTTGAAATTTCAGGAAATCAGGCAACACTGAAGACTGGAGTATTGGCTGTTGAAAATTCTGCTATGCATCACAGAAATACATTATATTTTAAAATATATTAAAACAGAAAAGCATTATTTTAAATTGTAATAATATTTCACAATATTACTGTTTTGATATGTATTTTTGGTCAAATAAATGCAGGCTTGAAGAGCATAAGAGACTTATTATAAATAATAATGCGTCCAAACTTTTAATCTTTTTTAGACAATGTTTTTTTTAATGATCTCACCTAAATGTTTGCTCAGTCAGTGTATTTGTTTTTACAATGGTCAAATTTTGTTGCACAATAGCTTACACACAGCACAAGAAAGTTTTAAATATAAATGTATGTAATATTTATGTAATTTACATGACTACTCATAAAGATGGACATTTTTTGAAATTATTTTGTGTGCAGGGTTCAAGAAATGATCAGTGTATGTTATGGAGGAATGTACAGTGCATATGGGGGTGTGGCCTCAATAGCCCTGCAGTGCTGTGTGCATGTGATTGAGGAATACACAGGGTAGAAATTC